>CM062818.1:520472113-520858432 GCA_031772625.1 Pinus tabuliformis
ACAATTATTTTTATATTACAATAAAATGAAACACAATTGTTTTTTTAGAGAATTTGTATTAACTTTGATGGTTGGAATTAGCGACGTTTAGGGTTATAGGGGTCTCTCTGAGTTGGGTGAGATTTCCGGAATTACCAAATTCCGTGATTACCGATTCTTTACCTAAAGATGAAATTCTATTTAGTTACCAATTGCTAAACCGATTGATAGTATTTAGAAGATAAAATAAATGGGAAATTTATCCTATATTATGTGCGCTTAAACAAGTATTTTGGAATTAATGTTGATGGCAACATCCACGGACTTCAACATGATATTTCAAGAACGGCTAGAACTAAACTCATATTAAGACGTATTCAGTCTATACATTTTACTGGGGCATGTTGAGAAAATATGGATCACCTGAATTTTACAAGGTGAAGCGGAATCGCAATAGTACTGATCAATGATAATCGGATTCTTAACATTATGAACAACTATGTCTTCAAATGTGATATTTCGTGCATAGCCAGAACCGCCCTGTATATTTACAAAAGCATGAATTCTGTTATAACCATCCTAGATAATTCAGGTATTTACGAACTGCAGTTCATTGCTGTATGAATAGAAATAATTAAAGGAGCCATACACCTGTTAAACCAACCTGCCAAGTCTTGATTCTGGCTCCGTTGGATGTTTCGACAAAAGTGATGTTTTGGACTAGAATGTCATCAATTTTGGCTTCTTCTCCATTCTTTCCCAGACTTCCAATGCTGCACAAAAGAAGAAGTACAATTCAGATTTAATCTTTACTGATTGTATTTTTTTATTGTATTTTCCGCAGGATAAGATCCAAAATACTCATGTCACCTGATGCCATGGCCTGGGCCACACTTTATGTTTTTGATATTAATAGTAGATGAGCCCGACGAAATGGAAATGCAATCATCCCCTGATATAGAGTATTTATAATCATAGTTAGCAGAACCTTTTATGTTTATTGTGTGTTTGCCAATCTGAACTTTAACTAAGTGAAATTAAGATTTGCACTTATAGCAGCTGCGGTGAGATAGATATAAGCTAGATGGATATTGACTGATTTATTGTTAAGAAAATGGATCTATGCTATATGGTAATATATGAATAAACAAATTAACGCAAACCAGTGAAATCACTAACTTCTAACCTGTCTGGATGACGCAGTTGTTTATTTGGGCATTCTTAACTCTTTGTAAATGAATACCATCAGTGTTTGGGCTTTTTTCAGGAGCTTCTATGTGAAGCCCGCTTAATTGGATATCAGAAGAGTCGACCACTACGAGATGCATTCGTTGGCTATTGACAAATTGCAAATTTTTTATCAAAACATTTGAACATTGACTAATAGTCATTGCCTGTAAGACCAACCCAAAATCCAAACAACCGGATGAGCACAGCCTTGAATTAAAATTTACAGAAAGATTAAAAAAACCGTTTATAACAAGGTGATTATTGCGTCTTTTTTCAAGGAAATAAACAAGGTAATCAAGATAAGATTGCCGGCTGGAAACAAACCGGTGGAGCCGCATCCAAGCAACCCTGCACACAAGAAATTTGACGTGATTAATATAAATTGAAGGAGCCAGTTTATACTAATTTGTTGTTTAATGGTAAGTGTTGGGTAGGGGAAAGATTTTGGATGATGCTTGTGAAAAGGCTCGAAGTGAAGTCGGTGGAGTCGAACGCGGAAGAGATGGAATATTAGAGAGGATTGCGACAGGATTTTCAATGGCGGCTGACATGGAGGATAAGAGCGGCGTATGGAAGGAGATTGCCAGTGCCATGTGTGCATCGTTTATTGGGCAAATGACGGGCGTGTATTGGGCAAATGACTGAAACCTTTTCTGAGGTTTAACAGGACCACCCATTTTTTAGTGGCCACATGTACAAAACGGTGAGGTGAAACAGAACAGTTAAAGGGAACCCTTACTTGTTGTTTGTTAACCTTGCAGGATTTAGACCACCAATCTTGGCCTTGACCATCAATGACACCGCCACCTTCTATGGTCAACCCAGATATACCATAAAATCGAATCCACAGATTAAGTTCACCGCTATTCCATGCAGATTGTTTATCGGGTGCAACTATTGTTCCAGTAATCTGCAAATTTATGATTTTAGCAAATAATTTAACATGGAATTTTCATGATCATCTTAAAAAACATACAATCCAATATTCAACTTTCTCACCTCTACTGAAATATGAGACTTGCAAGGGCCAAGAAACGTCACTGGCTTAATTAGAAATGTCTTCCCCAATGGTACTTGCAACACTGCGTTGGAAGATGACATGCATGCTGCTTCCCATGCTTCTATGAATGCCTATAAATCACAAATGAGAAACAATACGTAGGTATTATAACAACGATAATAATCTAATCAAATTTTCTTGTTTGCGAAAGAAAGGATTTAACTAGTTCTCTGAAAGGAATAGGCACATATCTTTGGCAGTTACCAGAGAGCAAAAAAATATTTATTCCTAGTGCATGAATACTAAACAGATTTTAAGCGTGAAAATAAAACAGAGGTAAAGACCGTGGGACGGAATTTTCCTAAAATCTAAGAGTTCTGTCAAAGGGACGGTATTAATTTAAAAAGGTGCGCGCCCACTGGCTCCAAGGATTAAAGATGAATATATGCGAAGTGCATCAAACTTTACAACAAAAATATCAAATGAATATTGAATCTATATAATTGATTAAAATATATTCACCGTCCGATCATCTTCTAAACCGCCGGCATGTGCACCGTAGTCCATGACATTGAATATCGGTGAAGCGCTGGAATCACTTTTGCTCAGCACCTTTCTATGAGTAGCCCAACTTGAATCCACCATTAACAGCGCCATAATAGCAACAACTGAAGCGAACGTAGTCTGCACATAATTTATTTGTTCAAAACGACTCGTAATGTTTTCACGCACAGAAAATTAGAAATCACAAGCATTGTTTGCAAGGAATTACCACCAATTTGAAATCCATCGCGATAGTTCGGAGGTCGAACCCTCGTTGTAGCCGATAGGTGCTCGAAACTTGTTTCATAGAAGGTAGAAGAGCGGGGATTTTATAGTGCCAGAAACTTGTTTTTGGTTTGTTTTTTCTTCTTTCTACCTAAACCTTGATAGACTCGGGTTGGTCCATTTTATTTTTTCAAAACGCACTGTGGCCATAAAAATTGACCCAACTCTCACTGGGCATTGAGGAAACTCATGTTGCTGTAACATATTCAAATACCAGAGGACAAGGAATAGTTTGATGGTTATTCATTTTTCGGAGCCTCCATACTTGATTTTATCAATATTTCACGCCAACTGAATAATATGAACGCTGAGTCGACTGCCGTTTTTTCCTTTCCACTATCGAATCGAATGATGAAATTAACCTACTACAAATGTTAAAATGATAATATCCCAGAGTCGTAGTACCCCCCGCATTATTCGTGGCTGCTGACAAAAATCTGAACTTGTGTATATTGATTGATGGAGGTATTTTCCGAACATTCTCATTCCATTCCCGATTCCTACGGAGAGTCTGAAATGAGTCACTCTCTTTGACCTGATACGGTGATGGGCCGTAGATTGCGTTTCTTCTTCGGAAGTCTTCATGGAAGGGTGCCTAGTTGTTATGTGCATGTCTATATCTGTGATGCTGCCTAGTTGTTATCTGCATGTGTATATCTGTGATGCGCTACTTCTTTCGAATTCTTTCTACATCGGTGTACCTAGATGTGATCTTGGTGTTTGGATGCATGATCTCTTACATGTGAAAATTAAATCGAATGCCGTGACTTTATTGGGGGTTGAAATATGGTTGGTATTGTAATAAAATGTATTTTTTTTCCCTGGGTAGCGTTCATGCATATTTTTTTTTCCATGCTTCTCCCTCATTATATTTTACATGGTAATTATATTTTAAGTGTAATTAAATATTTAATTATTAGGGTTATTGGTTATTATTAGATACAATTAGTTTGTAGAAGGTTGTTTAGACCTAGTTAAATGTGAAAGATTTTTTCTAACTAATTATTTTTAGATAAATTACTCCATGGTGAGATATTTTCTTTTTCAAATGAGTGATTTTGTGTTTAAGATAGCATGCTTACTTTAAGATGTATTTATATTTGTATTATTATATTGTTTAATAGAAAGTGCTTTTTCTTTTTCAAATGAGTGATTTTGTGTTTCAGATGTATTTATATTTGTATTATTACATTGCTTAATAGAAAGTTCTCCTCAAAAAATTGTGTAATAATGTCTATTTTCTTATATTTTAACATAGTATGAGAGGAGGTCTACTCCCCACTCCCTCATGAGTATGCCCATAGAAACAAAAAATTGATAGTATATATGTTTGTTGTGAGCATTAGAATAAGTTATTTTTCCAGCATTTGAACATTCACTAAATTTGTTGCTAAGGAGGGAAGAGATTTGTAAAGGGTGTGACTATACTCTTAAACTAGCCTATGTTCTAGGATAGGGACACTCATAAAGCACACTATGTTTTGGGATAGGGACATTCATAAATGGAAAACAAAATATGAGAAGGGTGGCAGGTCACTGTCACATACTCAGGAGACTACATCACTCAACACTCACTTGAATTCATTAGGTTAATAAAGTTTTCCATACAAATAGGATTAGGTTATTGTTGAACAAATTCCTAAAATATAGGATTCGCCAACTCATCAAAGATTAATTAAGAAAACAGTGCTAATGACACATAAGAAGTTTTAATTATAGGAGAATCTTCTAGATTTCTCCATTATTCCAACACTTCCCCTTAATGGAGAATTGTCTTTTCCACCTCTCTTGTACCATCATTACTGTAGAGTTTGACATTCTTTTGTAATGGTATTGATACTACCATACATTGGTTTTTTTTAAATCTTTTGTAACTCCTTGGTATATTTACTTTGTGTAACCAATGTTTATTCACCTTTTCTCCATATCTCAAGACCTAATCAATAATGCAATTCATCAATGTCTTTCATTTCAAAGTCTTATGAGAATTGTCCTTTAACTTCATCAATTAACTTAGAAACATTGCTTGTTATAATAAGATCATTAACATAGATAGAAAGCATAATAAAACGTCGTTTTTGATATGTATACTTTTGCTTTTCATAAAACCTTTATGAAGAAAGAAAGAATCAATCTCCACATACTATGATCTTGGTGCCTAGTTCAATCCATATAATGCTTTCTTTAAGTTGCATACAAGGTCCTTTTGACCCATTTTAACAAGCCTTTTTGGTTGAACAAGATATACTTCTTGTTTATTTCCCCAATCAAGAAGACAAACATCTAGCTGATGTAGTTTGCATTTATTTTTTGTAGCTAAAGCATTCATCAATTGAATTGTATTTAAATTAGCTACAAATGCAAAAGGTTCTACATAATCAATTCCCTCTTTTTGTGAGTATCCTTTTGGAACTAACCTAGCTTTATGTTTATATATATTTCCATTAACTTTAAATTTAGGTTTGAATTACCATTTGGATCCAATGGCTACCTTATTTTCATGAAATTCCATTAAATATCAAGTATCTTTATTCATTATAGACTCATATTCTTCCTTCATTTCATCTCTCCACTCTTTATGCTCATTAGATTCTTCAAAATTCAAAGGTTCTATGGCATTTATAATTTTAGTCATTAAGGTGTAATCCTTAAATCTTATTGGTGGTTGAGTTTGATGAAATGATCCTGTTGGTACTTAGTTTATTTCATCTCTTCTCTTGCTTCATGTGAATCATCTCTTCCTCTTGATTGCACTATGGTTGCTAGAGGTGTCTATGTCATTGGATTCTTCCTCTTTCTATTCATGCTTATCATCTACTTCCTCTTTGACATCATCATATTGATAAGGAATATGTCATCCATCATACCTGTCATTCTTATGGCCTTCACCTGCAAGCACATGAAATAATACATATCTTCATGCAAAATTTTTATGTGTGCAAGGATCAAACAACTTATATGATTTATGATCAAAACAGTAACCTATGAAAAATCACTTGATAGCTTTTGCATCAAGATTCTTCCTATCTTCTTTCTGGACGTAAGAAAATGTTTTTCTTTCGAAGATTATCAAATGAATTACTGTTGGTTTATAACCGTAAAGTGCTTGAAAAGGAGTCTTATGATCTAAGCTTTTAGTCTGAGTTCTAATTTTGAAGTAAACAACAGTGAAAAATCTTCAACCTAGAAAGAATTGGTAAGATTCTTACCTTTTAACATGCTCCATGCACATTCTACCAGGCTTCTATTCTTCCTTTTAGCTACACCATATTATGTTATGGAGTATATGGTAATGTGTATTGTTGCACAATTTCATGGTTGTTCCAGTACTTGATGAATTCAATTGAGATATATTATCCCCCTTTATCTGATCAGAAGATCTTGATGTGTTTTCTTGTTTTCTTTTCAACCAGATTTTTGAACTACTTAAAATATTGAAATACATCACTCTTCTTTTTCATGATGTATATTTAGTAAAATCATCAATAAATATCAATAAGTAATATGCTCCACCTAATAATCTAGTCTGCATAGGACCACATACATATGTATGCCCCAAGTTCTAGAACATCTCTATTCCTTTTATCTATATGAGTAGGGAACTCTTCCCTATTCATCTTCCCTAATGCGCACCCCTCACATGTAGAATATTCATTCTTAAGTGTTGGAAGCACTTCTACCATTCCTCATTTTTTATGTAGCAATAGATCATGATAATTAATGTGGTCATGCCTTTGATGCTAAAGATTTTTTGTTGTCATTGTTGTGGGTGCCAATTCTTGATGACTTTTGGTTGTCACATTGAGCTTAATAAACCTCCAATTCAAATTCCCATTGCAATGACCTCGAATAGATCCTACATGTCTTTCACCACATAATGTGAATTTACAAATTCCACTTTCAAACCCTGATATGTTATGGTATAGACTGTGTTAATTTTAGTTAACAATGGTATCTTCTATGCTTAGCACAATTTACTTCAATGTTCCTTTAGCAACCCAATAACAATTTCCAATTATTTCCAGTAGCAATCACATTAACCATTAATCACATTGATAGTAAATGTAGATAGAACATAAAACAAAATGCAGAAGAGAAGACAAGGCAAGAGAACACTAGATTTGGCAGATCCAAAGGAAAAACCCCAATGTGGGGAAAACCCTTTGATCAATTCTTCTTATTATTAAATCAAAATTTCAATAGAGAGAGAGAGAGTATAAAAGTCAAATTCACTTGACCAATACAAAGTCAAAACAACCATGTACATTTATATAGTCAATTGTAGTCAAACCTGATCCCTAACTAGAAAGTCAACACTGGTCAAAACAATAGTCAAACACCTCCTTCGAAGCTTGGTCAAAGGAAGTCAAACTCAGCCTCTAACAGTGGTCAAAGTCAACTAAAAAAGTCACAATTTTTTTTGTCAAACTCATTCAAGTCTGTGGTCAACATAGGTCAAACAACCCATAAAACCTTGATTTCCATGTCAGACAATGCAAGCTAAGAAAATCAAAATTCTTCCCCAAAAATTGTAGTAAAAAATGGTCAAGATCATGTCGGTCAATGCTGCTCAAACAATATGAAATTATGCAATTTTGGTTCTACAATTTAGCCCAGAGAACTTTGACCTTCTTACGACACGTGAGAGAGAGAGAAGTTGCCAAATAGATGTAAGAACCAATCTGATGAAGAGAGATAAAAATGTGAGAGTGATGGATGTCCAAATGAGGTGTGAGGTCTATTGTATTTATACACTTCATTGTGGGTGAAGAGACACATCCATTCGGTTTCTTGAGCCTAAATAATGATGAAGCCAACTTGATTAATTTCCACACGAGTGGGCATAAATTCAAAATGACACTTCTTCTTTTCCGAATGAGATCAACTTTATATCAATCTTGGACCTATCGAAAAGAGGAATCCAATCCAATCATCATCTCCATAAAATGAGTTGTCCCAAGGTCAAATTTGGCCCTAGTTTCCAATTTTTAAAAAACTAAGATTAAATTCTTCTTAAAAATAGGCACATGCATAACATTATGAATTAGTTTAACATGATAATTATGTAATGTCACTGATATGTCACCATACCATTTATTTCGTGTACATGATCATATCCAAGATATATGTTTGTACCATTATTAGTTTCCTTAAAGTTCTCAAACCAATGCTTATTATAGGACATATAGATGGAGGCTCAAAAATAAACAACCCAAGTATTTTTATCATCTATTTTAGTAGATAGTGAAACATCTATAACACGTAGTCTAAAGGTTTTGATGTCATCATTCATTATTTCTCCTTTATTAACAAAATTACCAGTGTGCCTCTTATTTTTATGCCTAGACTCATGTTATTTCCTTTTCGTGCAATTTCTAGAGTAGTGTCCAAACTTGTCACAGTAATGAAAATTAATATCAACCTTTGGAAATGCCATACTTGGTTGTGGTTTTGCAAATGGTGGCTTACCAAATCATGGCTTTCCATGTGGTGAATTTCCTCCTTTATTACCATCCTAAGACTTCCTCTTGAATGGTGGTTTCCCTTTTTCCCTTAACACCAAATAAAAACTTTGAGATTTAAGGTTCCTTTGCCTTTCTTCCTATTGCATAAATATACCTGCCAAGTGATAAAATGTGGGAGCCTTCTCCCCTTTTGTAAGTCCTATGATGAACATTTGATACTCATCTAGCATTCCATTTAAGGTTATAGTGACTAGGTCAGTGCTAAATACTTCTTCACCTATATCTCAAAGAGTATATTTAAAGTCCTTAATTCATGAAATAAAATTACTAATGCTTTTATTTTCTTCCATTTTATAGAGAAAATCTTACTCTTTAGAGACAAGAGTCAATTTTTATTCTTCATTTCATACAAATCCTTGTGTGTGTTGCATGTCTCATTCAATGTATTTTAATCTTTGATATGCATTATATTGTTTTATTTTACAAACATTCTTAGTAGCACTTTTGCCATAGTCTCTCTCTTATCCCATTCTTAAATTGATTTAGTTGTAGGTCCTGCAACTTCCTCTGGATTCACTTCATCGACGCATGTTATCAACCAGATATTGTATCCTTAATCAATTTCTACATTTTAAACTTCCAATTCATGTAATTGGTGCCATCCAAATTGTTTTCTTTATCAATATATGATTATGTTAAATAATTAGCCTTATAAAAATTTCAAATCAATCAACTATTTTTAAGGCCACACCCAACAATGGACTATTTAAAAAGAAGAAGAAATAATTTAAGAAAATTTCAAATAAATTTAAACCAAGTTTATGAAATTTCATAGTAGTTGATTCTGTAGTCGCTCCTCACTTACTTCCACACGTTCATTCACCAAGGATATAACATTTTGTGATAATTCCAATGTGTTCACTCTTCAATATGTATACTCCTCTTGAATGGTGGTTTCCCTTTTTCCCTTAGCACCAAACTAGAACTTTCACATTTAAGGTTTCTTCACCTTTCTTCCTCTTGCATAAGTATGCCTGCC
This sequence comes from Pinus tabuliformis, assembly GCA_031772625.1. Taxonomy (NCBI): domain Eukaryota; kingdom Viridiplantae; phylum Streptophyta; class Pinopsida; order Pinales; family Pinaceae; genus Pinus; species Pinus tabuliformis. Next base: position 520,481,655 of record CM062818.1, read on the forward strand.
AACTCATCAAATCTAGGACCCTTCTCCCTTTCTATAGCACCTATGATGAACATTTGACACTCATCTAGATTCCATTTAAGGTTATCATGATTAGGTCTGTGACAAATATTGCTTCACCTAATCTCCAAGAGTATCTTTAAATTACATCATTCTTGAAATAAAATTGTTCGTGCTTTCATTTTATTACATTTTAATAGAAAAAATCTCACACTTTATAGGTAGGAGTCAAATTTTATTCTTCAATTCATACAAATCCTTGAGCATTGTCTAGGTGTCATTTGATGTCTTGAAATATTTGATATGCGGTATCATATTGTCTTTTACAGACAATATTAGAAGAACCCTCACCATAGTCTCTCTCTTCTCCCAATCTTGAATTGATTTAGTTGTAGGTCCTACACCTTTCTCTGGCTTCACTTCATCACCAGTTTTTATCAACCAGAAATTGTATCCTTCCATCAATATTTTCATTTTAAACATCCAATTCATGCAGTTAGTACCATCCAAATTGATTTCTTCGTTTAAGTATGATTCTTATAAAAAATTAGCCATATCTAACTTTCAAATTAATCAATAGTTTTTGAGGCCACACACAAGTATGGACTATTTAAAAAGAAGCATAAAAAACTTAAGAAAAGTTAAAATATCATCAAACCATGTTTATGCAATTTTGTAGTAGTTGATTTTGTAGATCTCCTTGCTTACTTCCACATCTTCATGCATCAAGGCTATAAAATTCTATGATTCGTTGAGTCTAGTCACTCTGCGATATACATACTCCACAAATGGCTTGCAACTTTATATGTAACTATGTTTTCAATTTTTTTTTATTTTTATATAGAGTTAACGTGGAGTGAAAGACAACGGCTCACATGTGAACATCAGTATGATGACCTGGATATATACAAGCATCCACTAAAACTCTAGTCCTAGACCTTATGAATCCAACAATTTAATGGAGATTTAAATAAAAAGAACTACAAATGGAATCTATCCTCAAATATGCGTGAAGGAGTCTGACGTGAGTTCACCAGCTAATCACACAATTTTTTTCCAATTGTTTCATTTATATTCCCGATCTCTTCTTCTCATTCACACATTCTTGTTGGAAGTATATACAGAAAGAAATAAATATATACACCTAAATACCACTTTTATTTATGTGTATATAATGTTCTTCTTTATTAGATGGATAGGGATTTCAAGGACATACAAGGCTAAAAACCATCACTTTGGATTCTAGCAACATGTCTTGAGGAAATAAAAAAATGGCACTACTGCATGACCATCAACATATTGTAAAGTTTCATTTTCCATCATCTAAAAAAAAAATGATCACTCATCTGCACACAATATCTTAGCAAACATACAACATCCTCATTATATAGTAGGCATCTCCACTCTTCACATAACACACAACACACTTCTCACAAAATCTCCCAACATTCAGATAATCAATGTATATGACTCGATCTAACTAGATACACAACCCTTGTTTTGACCCATCTAGCTACATGTAAGCTCACTTCACATGGCTTGCATAAAATTACTCAGTCATTATTTGCATTTACGTAAACATTCAATGCACTTGTTCACAACAGCAACTCGAATTTATCCAATGCACCATTAACATGGTCAACCCAACTCTAAAAGTTGAATAAATGGTTAGAATGTACAATCACATTGGCTAGCATAGTTGATGGATCAGTTAAAGTACCTTCCTTCTAGGCTTGTATTCATCCTAGCACCTGGATCAAAATATCTACCATGATCAGTATCAATCGTCTTCAACTCACCGACATCTACATAGCAATCATGCCTTGCACTGTCCTTCACCCATCTATAAGAATTGAGTCACACACCACATTCACAATGGCCAAACTGAACTCCAACCTCACAACCCTCAATGTGGCTCGGGTACGAACTCATAAATGGAAGATAAAATATGAGAAAGGTTGCAACTCATTGGTGAGACAATCACTCACTCAAGAGGCTACACCACTCAACAATCTGTTAGGTTCCAACCCTAACCCCTCTTTTTATGAAATAAGCCCAATGGGCCAAGTCATAGTCACTGTTAGTTAGAGAGTAAATAAATCTTGCATTAATAATTGTAATTGGTTGACCTGCATTAGAGAAAAGGGACCACAATTAGTTGTAAATGGGCCATAGTTAATAAAATAAAGTGGTTAACCTGAGCTATGCAAGGGACCACTAGTAGTTAGGGTTTTGGATGTCATTTATCTATAAATAGTCTTAGTTAGTAAAGGAAAGATCATCGATTCTGATTGTAGTCGAGCTCTGCTCTGCTAGAGGTTGCCACCTTGAAGAAGCAAGTGAACATTGAATCTATTTCTGAATAATAAAATACTTTTTGTTTTTATCATTTTATTTTGTGTTATGGGCTACATTTGTTCACATATATGGTATTTTGGCATTTCATGTAGGTCGAGATCATAACAAGTGGTATTAGAGCACTTTAAAGGGTCGGTTGTACCTCCAATTTTTGCAGATATTTTTGTTTTAGCCTAGAGACGTGTTCTGCCATATTTAAACCATGGGATCCGTCATTGAGCACATAAACCTATGGATTTGGCGATGCATGCACATAGGAAATACAAGAGGTGGTCACACTTGTTATACTTCCTTGTAACCCCTGTGGGTACCCCATCAAGTAGTAGCGCATTAGATCGACCGCGAACTAACTACACTTCCATCTACCCTTGGGTATATTGAAAGCCCCCTAGGCTCACCTGAAACCTAGCCTTAGATCAGCCGTTGACTATCTTGCTGCTACAGTACACTAAGAACATCACTCGAGGAGATTACTCGCACGTACTATAGAGTAGTTGTGTATTACAACTAAGGGTACAGTCGTCCTCCTTAGTTAGCACCCTGAAAGATTGGGATGAGTACTATTGTCAGACCCCTCTGTATTTTACGATATGTAGCACCTGACACTCCTTTGTGACCATAGCTCCCTTGCTATCTGAAGATCAACCACTACTTTATCTTCCAGATCACATCCAATAGTTGGGGTTCTGTTACCGCAATGCAAATAAGATCCAACAATTAATGTTCTACCATCGTTGTACAAATCAGATCCAACAAATGGGGTTCTGTCACTACTGTGCAACTCACATTTAGTAGTTGGGGTTTCACAGTGCCGATCAAACTCTTTGTGCAGTGAGGCTTGTTGCTACTACAATCCAGGCCCTACTTTCACAGGACATTGGGCAAGATCAAGTTTTCCAAAATTTGGCCACTGTAGTATTGATCAGCGGAGAGTAAAACTCGATGCTTGCAAGAGACTTAGAACATAAGCTTTATGATGACGAGCTAATCACAGTGGTACCATTCACTTGTCAGCCTCAATTTTCTGGAGGTCCCAAATTTTTTCCAAGTGAATCCGAGTGATCGCCACCGATAGATTCCTGTGATCGCCGTCTTTCCAAGAATCCTACTCCTAAATAACTGATCGGGTTTTGTGTATGGTAGGTACCAAATCTCAAATCATGGCCTATGAAAAGATAGAGAGCCTTGAAAAAAGGTTAGATGAGTTCCAGGGAAATATGGAACAAATTACCTCACAGCTTTCACTGCTCACCAATATGATGCAGAGGCCTCATCGGGAGGATCATAGTGTTGATCAACACCTCGAAGAAGAATCCAACCATCACATTCACTTCCATGGAAATCACCAACATTCCCACCCTCGGCCACCCAAGCTAGACATGTACAAATTTGATGGCTCTAATCGTGCAATATGTGTAGCACAAATGGAACAATATTTCTCCCTTAATGATATTTGCAAAGATCAAACTAAACTACATGTGGGAGCCCTTTAATTGAACCAAGAGAGATGGAAATGGTGGTAGTTGCATCAAAAATGTTATCCTGAGAACATAACTTGGCACATGTTATCAAAAGCCGTATGTGACTGCTTTGACACTGAATCTAATTTTTTGGGTCATGTCACTAAGCTTCAGCAAACATGCACAGTAAAATACTACATTGCAACCTTTGATACACTGGCCATTAGAATTGATAGTCTAAGAGATGACTTCTACTTTGAGTGTTTCATGAGTGATCTCAAAGAAGCCATCCAAGCCCATGTTCGAATGCACCACCCAGGTACATGGATGGATGCCTACAAAAAGGCCATCGAGGTGGAACTAGCCTTAGCTTCCCAGTCCACTCGTCAAAATTTTGTAGCCAAGGGGTGTCCCACCCAGGCTAAGGGCCCTACCCAAACACTTAAGGCTCAAAAGGTGTCTCCAGAAGAAATGGTTGAAAGAAGAAAACAAGGATTATGCTACTACTATGATGAAAAATACTCCTTGAGGCATAAACGCAAGGAACCAAAATTATTTGAAATTGATGCTACTAATAACAACTCATTTGAGGAAGCCTAAACCCTTGGTGGGCCCGAGGACGAAGTTGAGGAAACCTAGCCTAGCAATGATCTAATAGCTATGCCAGATGAACTAGTTATCACACTACATGATTTAGTGGACATTTCTTCACCTCAAACTCTCAAAATCCGAGGCTTTCTTAAACATCGACCAGTAGTGGTATTGATTGATAGTGGAATCACTCATAACTTTATCCATAAGCGAGTCGTCGAGGTTTTTCATTGTTTTGTTTGGGCAGTCTCTAATTTCCAAGTCCTTATCATTGATGGGGGAACCATGAAATGTGAAGGCCACTATGAAAATATAAAGCCTTAGATGGGAGACTACCACCTAAAGACCCACATGTTTTCTATTGAAATGGGTGGTTGTGACATTGTCTTGGGTGTTGAATGGCTTCACACATTAGGACCAATCATAATGGATTTCGAAGAGTTATATATGAGATTTAAGAAGAATGAACACATTCATACATTACGTGGACTCCAGGTAGATGCTCGCATCGAATGGAAAATATTTTGCGAAAGGGACATCATGGAGTCATTGCCCAATTTAATACCATCCCATCCATTGACTCCACTATTCGTCATATTCATCCTAAGATGCAACAAGCGTTAGACTGCCACCAGTAGGTATTTGATAAACATAAAGAGCTTCCACCCTCTAGGGGTGAACATGGTCATAGAATCCCTTTGGTCCCCAGGGCCCAACCACCTAATGTGCACCCATATCGACATCCTTTCACCCAAAATAATGAAATTGAAAAACTCATCAAGCAACTCCTTAGAGGTGGTGTTATTCGTCTCAAGATCAGTCCTTATTCATCATCAGTGGTCATGATGCTAAATAAAGATGGTGAATGGCACATGTGTCTGGACTTTTGGGCCCTTAAAAAGCTCACTGTCAAAGACAAATTTCCTATTCCAGTTGTTGATTATCTTCTTGATGAACTACATGGTGCTCAATTCTTTACCAAGATAGATCTTTGCTCTAGCTATCAGCAAATATGCATGAAGGAGCTAGACATTCCCAAAGCTACCTTTCAAGCTCATGAAGGCCATTATGAATTCTTGGTCATGACATTTGGTCTCTGTAATGCTCTATATACTTTTCAAAGCCTAATCAGCCACCTACTGTAACCATATCTCTGAAAATTTGTCCCCGTCTTATTTGATGACATTCTCATATATAGCCTAACCTCAGACAAACATATTCAACATGTAGACCCGATCTTGCAACTACTCTGGAATCACAAATTATTTGTCAAATTGTGCAGGTGCTCTTTCGGAATGGAATAAGTCGAGTATTTGGGACACATTGTGGGTCGTGAAGGAGTGAGGATTGATCTAAGAAAGATATAGGAAATTCAAGATTAACCCTAACCAAAAACCTTGAAGAGTTTGAGTGTATTCTTGGGTCTCATTGGCTACTATCGAAATTTTTTCGCAATTATGCTCACATTGCTAGACCCCTCACTAATATTCTCATGAAAAAGTCATTTCTCTCAACTGATGCAACTCAACAAGCATTTGTGGCTCTCAAATATGTCATGTGCTCCACTTCCGCATTGGCCCTACCAAACATCACCAAATATTTTGTGGTTGAATGTGATGCTTCCAGTACTGGTATTGGTGTTGTATTAATGTAGGAAGGTTGGCCATTAGCCTTCACCAACCAAAAACTAAGTGGAAAACATCTGGGTCAATCTACCTATGAGAAAGAAATGATGCATCTTACATGTAGTCAACACCTGGCGGCCATACATGTTGGGGTGACATTTCCAAATCTGCATGGACCATCAAAGCCTAAAATATTTTTTGGAGCAACGTCTATCATCGCCATAGCAAAATAAATAGCTAGCCAAACTGTTGGGATATGATTATGACATAGTTTACAAGAAAGGGCCTGACAATGTAGTAGCTAATGCTTTATCGTGCCAATTTGAGGATGAAAGCACCATGCTATCAATATCTCTTTGCATACCATATTGGATTGAAGAGCCTCATAAGGAATGATTATCACACCCATCTCTCTCCCAACTTATTAATAAATTGAGAGAAGATCCTAATTCCTCCGTTGACTACTCTTGGAAGGATGATATTCTTCGCTACAAGGATCGAGTAGTTATATTACTGGAATCCACCATCAAAACCCGCATTATGGAAGAGTTGCACTCTTCTCCAACTGCAAGGCATTCAGGATTTCAGAAGAGTTATGTTCGCACTCATCGTTCTTTCGTTTGAACTGGCATGAAAAATATCATTCTTACTTTTCTAGCTGAATCTAATATGTGTCAATGCAACAAAGGAGAAACAATCATGTTATCATGAACCTTACAACCATTTCCACTCCTTGCTTCCGTCTAAATGGATTTTTCCATGGATTTCATCACTGGTCTCCCAAATTTGGGCAACAAATCCATCATCATGGTGGTTGTGGACAAACTTTCTAAATATGCTAATTTTTGTGCTCTAGCCCACCCATTTACCCCCACTTTGGTGGCTCAAGGTTTCATGGACCATATTTTCAAACTAAATGGCATGCTGACTTCCATTGTGTCTGATCACGACCCCACTTTCACTAGCAAGTTTTGGCAAGAAATTTTCAAGCTACAAGGCTGACAACTCCAACTAAGTACCACATATTATCCCCAAATTGATGGTCATACAGAAGCAATCAATAAATGTTTGGAGACATATCTAAGGTTATTCACTTTAGCTGAATGGTGGTATAATACTAACTATCATGAAGCCACCAAGATGGCTCCATACGGGGCAGTGTATGGCCAACTCCCCCCTTCACTTATTTATTATATCCCTGGATGTTCTAAGGTGCAGGCAGTTGATCAACTCCTATAGAACTGTGTTGCCATCATAGTTCATCTCAAAGATAATCTACATCAAGCTCAAAATTGAATGAAGAAACAAGCGAACCAACATCATTTCGAGCACACAATTCAAGAAGGAGATCAGGTATTCCTACGATTTCAATCATGTAAGAAAACATATCTCAAAGAAAATGGCTACCAGAAACTAGCACCAAAATTCTATGTACCTTATGAGATATTTTAGTGCATTGGAGTAGTCGCCCACAAACTAGCCTTGCCACCAACTTCAAAAATCCATCCAGTGTTCCATGTATCATGCCTCAAGAAAGTGGTGGGGAACAATTGTAGAATTCAAACTAGTCTACCAGAATTGAATGAGGAAGGCTCACTCTGGCTCCACCCAGAACAGATCCTTGATACCTATGAAAGGCATCTCTGTGGTCGCATGATCAAGGAAGTCCTTGTCAAGTGGAAAGACACCTCTTGAGAAGATGCGACCTAGGAACCAACCACTATTCTTCAGCGGTTTCTGTAGCTTCAGCCCTTAGGAGAAGGCTACATTTGATGGGGGAGGGGATGTTATGGTCCAACCCTAACCCCTTTGTTTATGTAATAATCCCAATGGGTCAAGTCATAGTCATAGTTAGTTAGAGAGTAAATAAAGATCACATTAATAATTGTAAGTGGTTGACCCGCATTAGAGAAAAGGCATCACAATTAGTTGTAAATGGGCCATAGTTAATAAATATAGTGGTTAACCCGAGTAATGTAAGGGGCCACTAGTAGTTAGGGTTTTGGATGTCATTTAGCTATAAATAGTCTTAATTAGTAAAGGAAATATCATCAAGTCTTATTGTAATCGAGCTTTTCTCTCCTAGACGTTTCCCCCTTGAAGAGGCAAGTGAACATTGAATCTATTTCTGAATAATAAAATACTTTCTTTTTTATCATCTTATTTTGTGTTCTGGGCTATATTTCTTCGCATTTCTAGTATTCTATCATTTCTCGCAAGCCAAGAGCATAACACACTCACTTTAATTCAGTAGGACAAAAAAATCTTACATATATAGGATTAAATTATTATTGAAGAGATTCTTAGAATATAAGATTTGATAACTGATCAATGATTAATTAGGTAAATATTTCTAACAATACATAATATCTTCTAGTTATAGGATAATCTTTTATGTTACTGCATTATTCCAATAGTCACGAGCCATGAATGATGTCAAAGGTAACTAAGGTCGTTGGAAAATTGGTGCCACTTGATTTTATGTTAGCATAGATGTATCAGGGAATGTATTAAAAAATCAATGGAAAAGGTCTCATTGATTCAATGATTGAGGTGTGTAGATAATGCATCCTCTACAAAGGTGTCTAGGGATTTCTATGTTATTTTGGATTTGGGTACGTCAACTAGGAGGCAAGTTATTTCTATATCTATTTCATGGATTGACATGGTGATGGGAGGTGAGGAGGAGGAAAATCTACTATTGCATAATCTATGGGTCAACAATGTGTTTGACAAGATGACTGAGTCCATGCTTATGGAAACCTTTGCTTGTTTTAGAGAGATAAATAGTATAACATTGTTCCTACAATGGAAATACTATGTTTATGTATTTCAAGTGGCCAAGGAGGGTTTTATTAAACAATTGTTTGATGCCTAGTACCTTCTTCCATCTCTAGATTGCATGAGAAATGACTGCCATGGATGTAATCAGAGCATGTTATATGTGGATACTAATGAATATAGAGAGGAAATAAGGTTTGCGAGGATTGTTTTTGGTGAATCAAACTACCAAGAGTAGCGTGTGTGTTTGTAAGAAAATATTGTTTCATTATGGGAATTTTCTCTTTTATTTTGGATACATTTAATAACATAGATTAGAACCCACATGATGGATACCTATGAGAGGATGGAACTAGGGGGTGATTTCGAGCAAGGAGAAGAGCTAGGGTTTTAAGAAGAAGAGCAGTGTTGGGCACCATGGAGAAGCGAGAGGGGGGGAGTTCCACTCCCTCCTATAGTCAGGCAGTATCTAGTAGATTCAAGAAACCTCTGGAGGCTGAAGACGAGGTTTCAAGAGAAAGGAAACAAGAAACCAGAGGCACTTAGGTGTAAGAAAATATGGAGGAAGGAGCTAGTAAAGCAAAGCAAATAGAAGGAGAGAATCAGAATGTTGATACCAGAAAGAGGACTGGACCTTGTGAGCCTAAGGCAACCATCATACCCCGAGTGGTGTTAAGTGATCCAACGATAGAAGCACACCAGGAACACATGGCGAACTGTGCAATAATTTGTAAATTCATGGGGTTATGGTCCATGGAGAAGGCTTTACAGGCATGGATGAAGAATCATTGGAAACCTAAGGGGGATATAGATCTACACCTTAGATCTAAGTGTTTCTTCACTAAAGTTGTTACAAACATTGAGGATAAAGACCAGGTGTTTGAAGGAGGGTCATACTTCTATGCAGTTGTTGGCCTCTATATGTGACCTTGGGTAATGAATTTTGTCCCAGAGCATGGATCATTCACATCGGTCCCGGTGTGGGTTAGGCTATACTCCCTACCACTAGATTATTGGTAGCCGGAATCATTAAGAGTAATAGGAAATAAACTAGGGCATTTTGTTAAAATATTAGAGGCCACTACGTGGGGGAAGTATACCTCCTTTGCCCGTATATGTGTAGAGATGGACAACTCTGGAGCTCTACCGAATGAAGTAATTCTGGAAGTTTTTGATGAAGAATGGGTGCAAGTGGTGGACTATGAGCATGTCCCCTTCAGATGCAAAAAATGTCATGAACATGGGCATCTATTCAGAGATTTCCCCTTAAATAGAATGGAAAACAAAACTAAAGCTACCTCAGGGAAAGAAATTGAAAGCTTTAAAAAAGTGCGAAACAAACGCAATGGAGTGAGAAGGTACCAAAAAAACCCAATGAGGAAAAGGAGTTGAATCAAAATAGGTACAAGGTATTAGAAGAAGAAGAAGAGGAGGAAGATAAAGCAAACCAGACTATAGAGGACAACCCCGTAGAGAAGGAAAAGGAAGACAACATGGAGGACACACAGGAAAAAAAACCAACAAAAGGAGGATTTGTTGAACACTATGGAACTCGATAGGGATCAAGAGATGACCCCTAGCGAGGTGTGAACAGAGGACCATGAACTGCAATATATTCTTGAAAGGGAGCATCTAGATCTGGAAAAGTTTCTGGAGCAAGGAACCACCAAAGGAATGGACTCACTACCACAAGAGGAATTCAACAGGGTGCAACAGCTATTCCTATGGAGAACCTAGGTGAAAGGTTTGGGAGTCAAAAGAAGCCACAAGAGTTAGAACAATGAAGGAGTGAAAACAATGAAGGCAACACTGGGAGTAGGTCCTAGGAACCCAGGCAGGAAAAGAGGCAGGAAAAAATAGAATGAGCTACTACTAGAGCATGGAAAATTGATGATTGACTCAGGTAAGATGAAATACCTAGCTAGTTACTCCTTTACAAATCTTTCTCAATGAAGCTCACAACATGGAATATCAGGGGTCTAGGAAATAAAAAGAAACAAAGAAATCTCAACAATAGAATGAAAGAGGAAAAGCCAAACTTGATTTTCATCCAAGAAACAAAATGTTCAATTGGAAAAATAAGAGAAATACACAACAAATGGCTAATTAAATATGAATATCTAGTATTTAAACCAGATAAAATAGCAGGAGGAATTCTTACACTTTGGAACCCTCTGAAAATAGGAGTCCTTGATGCTAAAGCATCAAGAAACTACCTCTCAATAGTTATTCAACCTCTGGGGGACAAGGAAGCTTATTTGAACACAAATGTTTATGGTCCATAGAAGCCTGAGGACAAACTTAGGCTTCTTACCTCACTTGAGGATCTAAGAAACAGACGATCGGGGATTCCCTGGATTTTGGGAGTGGACTTCAATATTATCAGATCCCTTTTGGAAAAAAAAGGTGGAACTAGAGCACTAGGTACAGACTCCATAGAATTTCAAAATTGTATAAACAATATGAGGCTAGTAGACACAGAAACAAGTAATGGAATCTTTACCTGGAATAATAAAAGGGGAGTTGAGTCCTAGGTGGCTTCAAAACTCGACAGATTTATAATCTCGGAGGACCTTATCCTTACAGGCCTTGACCTGTCAGTAAGGATACTTCCTTTTGGGGGCTCAGATCATTGGCCTATTCAATGAAGCGTCCTTTATAGGAACTCCAAGAAACATACCTTTCATGTTTGAAAACATTTGGCTCACCCATCTGGAGTTTATCAGCAATATCGAAAAATGGTGGACAGAAGATATGCATGTTCATGGCACTAAAATGTTCCTCCTACATAAAATATTGAAACATATCAAACACAAGCTTAAATATTGGAATAAGAATGAATTTGGCAACATTTTTGAAACCAAAAAAGTGGTTGAATGGAAGCTACATGAGATTAGTCAGATCCTCATTACAGATTGCTTCAAGGAGGGGAGAAAGAAACAAGCAGAACACCTTCAAAAAGAATGGGAAGAATTAGTCGCGCAGGAGGAGATTTTCTGGAAACAGAAATCAAGGGTACAATGGTTAAAGGAAGGAGAAAGGAACACAAGGTTTTTTCACAAATCAACCATGGATCACAGGTCTCATAATAGGATCTCAGTCATCAAAGATTCTTAAGGTAAGCAACTAAATACCCACAAAGAAATAGAAGCAGTGCTAGTTCAACATTTCCAAGGCATTGTCGAGGAGCCTCTCTTAGATAGATCACATTTCATCAAGGACATAACAAAGCACATTCTGTAGCTTGTGATAAGGGAAGATAATTACAATTTAAACACACCCGTGAATGATGAAGAGGTCAGTGAAGTTATCAAAGAGATGCAAAATGGTAAGGCACCAGGTCCAGATGGTTTCAATGTTGACTTCTTCAAAGCATGTTGGGGAATTGTTAAGCAGGATATTCTTGACGTGGTGGAGGATTCAAGGAAAAATAGAACTGTATTGAAGGCCCTCAATACCTCTTTCATATCCTTGATCCCCAAACAAGATAATGCAATGACTCCAAATATATTTAGACCAATAGCATTATGCAATGTGGTGTAGAAAATCATTTCCAAAATAATAGCCAACAGGCTTAAGCCCCTTCTTCTGACTCTTGTTTCTGTGGAACAAACTGGGTATGTGGATGGCAAACAAACTCTCGACAACATCATTCAAGCTCACGAGGTGTTTCACTCACTTAAAAGCAAGAGGCAGGCAGGTATGATCATGCAACTTGACCTAGAAAAGGCTTATGATAAGCTAAGTTGGTCTTACATAAGAAGAGTTCTTATAGCTTATGGCTTTGACCATAATTGGGTACATTAGGTTATGGCCCTTGTAATGACCTCGAGTTTTTCGATACTAGTTAATGGCTCACCATCCAAAACCTTTAACCCTTCAAGAGGTCTCAGACAAGGGGATCCACTCTCACCCTTCCTCTTTATTCTCATGATGGAAGGGCTTGGTAAAGCTATCAATTCAGCCAAAGCAGAAGGTAAAATCCAGGGTCTCAAACTCACGATGAATGGAGAGGATTTAACCCATCAACAATTTGTGGATGACACCATGTTTCAAGGTATACCTATGGTGAAGGAAGCTCTAGCCTACAAACAAATCCTGAAAGTCTTTGCAATGGCTGCAGGCACCGAGGTAAGCCTTACCAAATCAAAGATTTTATTTTTTAACGCTGACATTGCTATTCAAAGAAATATATCTAGAATTTCAGGCTTTCAAATAGATTTGTTACCATCCAAATATTTGGGAGTACCACTAATAGACAAACCTCACTGGAAGTTAGTTTGGGAACTAGTGATTAATAAGCTACAAGACAAAATTAGGAAATGGACTTCTAGGTATTTGAACTTAGTAGGAAGGCTAGTGCTCACAAAAGATGTCCTTCAAACTATTCCCATTTTTATGTTCTCAGCCCTTTCAGCTCCTAAAGGAATCATGCAGCAATGAAGAAATATCCAAAGAGAATTTCTTTGGGGCAAAGGAGAGGAAAAAAGAATGGCCCTTGGTGGCCTGGGAAAAGATCTGCAAACCCAAGACCCATGGTGGTTTAGGGCTGGATGATCCTGAAATGCTAAACAAAGTTTCGAGGGCTAAGCTATGGTGGAGATGGCTAAAAGATCTAGCTTCCCCTTGAGCCCAAATTTGGAAACATAAATATGCAATCAATTGGAAAGACAAGGACCACATTAGAATGTCTGGGCTCATCGAAGGCTCCCACATATGGAATAAAGCTTGGGAAAATACAGCCATTTTGCAGAAACATAACTTCAGGGAAATTAGAGATGGAAACCTTGCTTGGTTCTGGGAAGATAATTGGCAACAGGATCTGGAAAGAAGGGATGAAAAATGGAGATCATGGACGACTCTAGTTTATAGTGAGAACTCCTCATTGAAGGCGCAAGAAAAAGCTTTATTGGACATCCTGGAACAAAGAGAGATTTTGACTTCAACTGATCTAGACTAGCTGAGATGGGGCTATAACAATGAAGGTAAGTTCAACCTCAAAGAGGCCAAGTGTATAGCCCTAGTACTAGACTTCCCAAACCCTGATGATGTATGGAAGGACCTATGGCAAAACCAAAGTTGGATGAAAATCAAACTGTTCACGTGGTTAGTGCAGCATAAAAAGATTTTGACCTGGGAGAATGTTAGGAAAAGAGGGGTATATGGTCCATCCAGATGCCAACTATGTGAATCACAAGAAGAAACCATGGATCACCTACTCAACCTCTGCCCTTTCACTTCCACCTTGTGGAATGGAGTTGCTTCAATATTCAAACAAACAGATAGGGACTTGGCCAGCATTACCGACACTCTAAAGAAGTGGAGGAGAAATTTCTCTGACAATGAAACAATCAACAAAGCTTGGGCATTAGTTCCAGGCTTTCTAGTATGGGATGTCCGGAAAGAACACAACAATAGAATATTCAAGAACAGAAAAGGTTCTCCCTAGAACATCATGACTCAAATATTAAGATAGCTCAAGGAGACAGTAGGAACCCTCATTAAAAAAACCCCGGAAGAACGACCTAAAGATAAGGATGTATATATTCTTCTGCAGTTGGGTCTTCAGGGGCTTACCCCATAGGGAAAAAACAGGAATGTAAGTCACATAATCTATGATAAGGATTTCTGGCAACCTCCCCCTTAGGGATTCTTAAAATGCAATATAGATGGGGCCTCTAAAGGAAACCCAGGTATGGCAAGGTATGGAGGAATAGTAAGAGATGAAAATGGGTACATAAAAACCCTCTTTCATAGCCATTTGGGTAAAGCCACTAACAATATGGCAGAGCTTATGGCCCTTGAGCAAAGTCAAGAAATCTTGAATAGCTCAAATCTTCAGAATATCATAATTGAAGCTGATTCCAAATTAATTATTAATTTGGTTAAGAGAATTTGCTATGGTTATGCTCTAGAGACAGTCTCGAAACACTGGTGGCTTCTACAAGTATATCAACGGGTTCATTCTAACATGTAGAGCATGAGAACCATATGTTTTACTCATGTGCGACGTACTACCAACAAAGTAGCAGACTTACTTGCTAATGAGGGTGTGCACTGGACCAAGAGTAATAAAGTTTATGATTGGATAGAGATACCCCAACGCAGATTGAGGGAAGAATGTCTCAAGCAAGTGAATGTATATAGAGAGCTCTATCAAAGCAGGGGAAACTGACAGCATGTTGACTAAAGGTATTTGGGGAAGTTCGATCTTTTATGGTGAAGCAACGCATGGTCATCGGGTCTGTGGGAGAGAACAAGCAACCAGAACTCATCATCGGGCAAATGTCAATTTGCACCCTACACTCTTAATGACAGCTAAATTCTCTACTAAAGATTTAGCTTTGTCGGGTGTTGATTTAAATTACTTACAGTTAAGTAGATTCACGACAATCCTATGGATTTTGCAAGTCAACTTTCAAGGTGGTTACCTTGCACATCAGACCTGAACTGAACCTAAATTATTGAGGTAATTGATTTCGGATTCAGATTCAATGATATCTTCCGTGCATGTTTAGCTTCTAGGTTAGAATCAGTGGATTTTGGATGGATTACATGTGCGAAGTTTATTCCCCATTCAGACCTAAAATCTGTATAGTTTGGTTTCTATTTCCTCATGGGGTCCAATTTTAGAATCAAAGAATATGCCTTTTTCGCTCCGATATGCACCTCATCTGTTAGACCTTCGAAGATGGATTGTATGGTCCAAGCGTTTGGTGGTAGTTTGAAGTACTCAGAGTTAGGATTGTGGGCCCGTGGCATAGATATTAAGCCTTTGGCTTGGTGCCCTAAGCCCTGAGTGGATAGTTAACTCTATGTCCCTCAGGTCATTTGGGTTTGTTGTAATATATGTAATTTATTTCTTTGTTTCAAATGAATAGAAGGTATGACTCTTGCTTCAGCAAAAAAAGGAAGGATACCTATGAGAGAAGGAAAAATAAAAGTTCCTAGGTATGTAGCTATAGATACATGTAAAATTCAAGTGGAGCCATCCTTCAAAGAGAGCCATTGTGCAACCTGCTCAGAGGAGAATCCATGTGTAGGGAAAAATTTTTCTACTATGATGTCTTGAGTCCCTCATTTATCAATCCGTAAGAGGATTTGACTAAGTTATCTTGTGAAGCCACAAAAAAATTTCTAGAGTAAACGAAGATCATCTCAGTAATTGGATTTGTAAATTCATGGAAATGGCATGAATTCAAGAGTCCAAACGATGTCCAAAGCAAAAAAATGGTCATATTTATGGATAATTCCATGCTCATAATAAAGGAAAGAATCATAAATGAACGTCTAAGACAATTCGTTATTGTGTGGATAAAGGCATACATGCTGAAGAATTCGCAAATCCACTTTATGGAGTCAAAGTTGGAGAGTATGGCACATTGAAAAACATTTCATAACTTCAAATGAACATTTTTCAAATGTTTATGTTGGGTTTTTTCTTGTCAAGATGAAGTTGAGTCATATTACATCTCTCAACATGAAAATTTGTTGGGGTGAATGATTGGTGTTACCAAAATCTCAATTCTAAATTTATAATGAAGTTCTGAAATTTCTTGAAAATAAACAATATTTCATGTCATTAAAATACATTATGGTAAATTTGGTTTTCATTGTAGTGACATTTAGTATGACAAACTATTGTCACATGTTTGAGTCTGTGTTGGAACTAGTCATTCTAACAATAGAGAAGTTCTATTATAAGAATTATTGCGTAGTAGATATCATGAAGATATGAAGAACTATGTGAAATACAAAACCCTGATCACGTGCAACGAAGATACAGATTAAGACACAAAATATGTTCATGGTTGTAAATGAAGATGTTTTTCTCGTCATGTATGTTATTCATATTTTGTTTATTTTTGTATTACTGCATGCAAGTGCCATTTATGAGTCACATAGTAATACGTGTTGTAACTAGAATTGAGTTCTAGCTATATTTTTTTGTTCCATGGGCTATATGTTGAATGTTGCACTACAAGTTCATTTTTGCATGTGCATAGAGAGTGTAAGATTGATATTGATACATCGCATATCCAAACTACTTTCTAAGATAAATGGTGAGTACAATGGATGACACCCATATATCTTGGTAGATGGAAACAGGTCCATAGGATGGTTAGTTAATTAATAATCATGGTCATTTTGGTGTTAAGTTCTAGAGTACAACAAGTTCCCAATTAAGCAGAGGTATTAGAGGTATGGTTTGTTTCCAACAGATACAAGACATAGTTTTTTAGTTGAAAGGAGGAGCCTGGGAACCTTTTCAGGTGGAATTGAATTGCATTGTTCTCACTTGGGAAAACCAAGTGTTGATTATAAGGCTGCTAATTTTTTGGAGTGGAATGATGAGTTTGTAGTAACGAGGACATATAGGTCCTAAGATATGATTAAGAACACATTCAAATTTGGTCCAAGGAAGTAGGTGACAATGCTTATGGATTAGTTATGAAAATGGTGAAGATCAGATAGTAGTGGACAAGTGGATGTAAAATATTAAGTGGTGTAATAAAATAGAATCATGACCAGGTTGTAATGTGATCCACACATTGCAACCATAAGAAAGTCTATATGTCATGTGATACTTGTTCTATTAGCATTCGAATACTTATTGTACCTAGTATCCCCATGAAATTGAGTGTGTATATATCTGGATATATGTAGCATCTAAAGGTCATATCACTGTAAAACCTCAATAGGCATGCATGCCCTTTTTGTCACGTGTCCTTCATGACTTGGTAGTTTGTTTACTTTAGTTCAATAACCTCTATTTGGGAGTTTTCTAACACTTGAAGGAGTATTCCATGTGTTGGCTAGATGGTCCATGAGTGGACCACATTGTTGTTATAGGCTCTAAAGGTGACATTTTACAGTTAGGGGGATTTCATCGATAGGTTGAATGAACCATGTACACAAAGGACACCCTAGTAGATCAATAGTTGCAACAAATAGGTACCCCTGAATTTTGGTGGATGGTTGTTCATTTATATGGATATCGATAGTTTGGTGATGAGAAAATAAATAAGGTATGAAGTGAAAGTACTAGGTTGGACTATGTTAATTTTTATGTAGTGTAAGGAAGTACTCCCACATGCTAAGTTGCCTCCCAAATCAGCCAAGAAAAAATCTGAAAAAAAAAATAAAAGTTTACTTTTGGGAGTTCATGTAGGCTCTAGGTTGACAGGTTGTCCCCACCATTAGTGGGTGTGACCCTTGGTAAAACCCACTTGAAAAATATAAATAAACAATAAGTCATCATCATTTCGACCAATCCAACAACAACATCACCTACAAGAGATATCTGCATGTGTGAATAGAAAGGAAGCAAGAATCTAAAGTTTGATTGAGTTTGACAAAAATATGACTATTGAGTGAGGCTAACTACATGCATTTTTTACCATAGACCTTGCCTAAAGACTGACCAAAGGCTGAATTTTGACAATTGACGAATGTTGAATTTTCTAGTTTTAGGTGATATTTGACCAGCTTTAACTAGTATATGGTGTATGGTTTCTGGCATAGATTTCTTAGAGAAATTTAATGTAATTTTGAACCTTTCTAAAGAGAAATTCTCCCAAAAAAAAATGTATTTCTCCCAAGTATGGGTTTACAATGGATATGTGTTGTCTCTATTATGCATGGTTATCTATTTAAGTTGCTATTTTTTTTCTTTCTATTATTGTTGAGTTTTTTCTATGTATAATTGGTCAATGATATCAATGAATTAAAAGGAAATTTAACGAGAATAATTAGGAAGTAATTTCAAAATCATAAAATCAGATTCTACTATTCATTCTTATATATTATTCAACATGGTTTTAGAGCCTTATTGAATGAGTAGCCACTAAGTTAGCATAACAGACAAGATTTCAACAACTTGACTATATTTATCTACTACGCAAGATTCACTATGAAAGGAAAGGTTCAAAAAGAAGTTATTCTAAGGTCAGATGGAGCTGAGGAGAAAATATTTGTTTATGCGCTTTTAGGAACTATCAGAATAGGCAATGATATATGGTTAGTAGAAAATGGTGTCTCTAGGCACACAACAGGTTTTTGTTAGGTATCTATATTACTAGTGCAACCCATTATTGTTATTAGTGCAACCCCCTTATTGCATTATTTTGCCCATATAGCCACCATGTTGTTATTATTATGCCCCATAGAAGCCCACTATTGTTAATGTTGTGCCCCTACATTATTATTGTTATGTAGGATTTGATTGTATTGGGGAAAGGAGGTATTTCCATTTGTATCATCAAATAATTGTTCATTTGTGTAATGTAAAGTAGGTTTCCCCCTCGAAGAGGCTGATTTTTAAGTCATTGATCTATCTTTCCTATCTTTTTCTGAGCTGGCTTCATAAGATTTGGTATCGGAGCTTTGGATTCTAGGGTTTCGCTACTCCAAATAGGTCATCGTGGAAATTTTGATATAACTTTTTCTCTATGAATTTTAGAAGCTAAAAAAAAAACATATTTGAGAAACAATCGTTCTAAACCTCGGGGCCAAATTTCAGATCTTGTCTCGCTATAGTTTCAGAGATATGATCTGAGGACATTCGGGTTTTTGAAAGCTCTAGAATTCAATTGCAAATAGGCCATCATGGGATTTTCGCTATAATTATTGTTCAATGAAGGTTAAGACTCTAAAATTAAAACCCATTTGAGCTGAAATCTTGATGAAGCTTGGGCCCAAAATTTAGATCTTGTTTCGCTATATTTTTGGAGATATGTTCCAAGACATTTAGGATTTTTGCAAGCTCCTAAATTACATCCCAAACAGGTGACCTGGGGAAAATCATCATAACTTTCTCTCTGAGAATGAGATTGAAATTTTATAAAGATTTACAGAAAGAGGATGGAATGTAGTTTTCTCTATATCAGTTTGAGGTCTAAGGTTGAAACAGTGACACATGGCACTTCGTACAGTTTAGCTCTGCTGAACTAGTCTATAATCAGGTCATTATCGGAGAGTTAGCATAACTATTCCTTGGAGAATCCAATCTTGATCAGACTTGTGGGGTTAGAAACAGGACTCAGAGGGATACTGCAAGACTCATTTCATACCTTGTAGATCCAAAATTATAGGTATGCAATAGATTTAATATCAAGCTCCTACAAAGTGAAAAAAGGTGTGTAGTTTTTTTTAAGTTTTGCATGGTTGAAAAATTAGTTTGAAGGAATTTGGAGGGCATGGAAGCTAAGATGGATGGTATAGAAGAAAATATTAAAAGAAACATGGAAGATTTGAAGGCAAATTTGACAAATTTATTACAAGAAATGCTTATTAATGGCGAAAGGGTAGTAAAGGAAACTCATGATGAGAACAAAAGAAATGTTAATCATTATTTCATAGACTCTAACGTTGGATTAATGACCCACCATGTTCTGAAGATCGATATGAGGAATTTTGATGGAAAGGATCCCCTAACATGGATACTACAGATGGAGCAATATTGTGATCTCCATAATGTGCAAAACACAAGAAAGGTATGCATTTCAACTTTATATTTGGAACCAAATCAGTTTGTATGGTATCGATGGCATTTCTCTCGTAAACAATTTGTCACTTGGGCAATTTTTATGGAAGAAATGACAACACATTATGAGAATACAAAAAGAAACACTTTTTTTAGCCAATTGTTAAATCTCAAACAAAAAGATTCAATGATGGAGCACATTGAGGACTTCCAAAAATTGAATATAACGGTAAAAGATATTCTAGAGTAACATAGGATTGATGTGATCATAGGGAATTTAAAGGATAATATAAAACATGAGGTTCACCCTTGGGAACCTGATTCATTGGAGAGGGCAATCAGGATGGCAATAAAAAGGGAAAGCAAAATTATGGCACAAGGAAGCCTACCACTCACAAATATAAAGATGGAAGTGTTGTTTCTCATAGCCTTTTACCACCTACAAGGTTGACACCACAACAATTGGAAGAAAAAAGAGCAAAATGGTTTTGTTACAATTGTGATAGAAAATACACTAAAGGTCATAAAGTGTGCTGAGAAGAAATTAATTTACATAGATGGGGAAGAGAAGCAAGAAAAGGAACAAGAAACATCAAAAGAAGAGGATATACACAAGGAACCAATCCTAGAGAAAGAAGAAATGAATATGACCATATCTTGTAATGCATTGACAAGAATTACCATTCCTCAAACTCTTAAGATAGAAAGGCATATCAAGAAGAAAAAGGTAATAGTGTTGATTGATTTGGGTAGTACCCATAATTTTATTCATTGTAAAATAGCCAAGCAATTGAATTGCTTCCTATATCTAGCAACAAAGTGTCAAGTAATGGTTTCGAATGGAGGAACCATAAATTGCTCTCGAAAGTGCCACAATATCAAGCTATCCATGGGAGAATATGTCTTGAATACTCCAATTCTTTCCATTCCAATGTGTAGTGCAGATGTGGTACTAGGAGTCCAATGGCTAAAATATTTGGATAAGATAACTTTTAATTTTCAAGAACGTTTCTTGAAATTTTTTTGGGAAGGAAAGGAAGTTTAATTAAGGGGTATCGAAGGGAAACTAGGAAAGGTAATCATCTCTAATAGCATGATAAATATTCTAACAAAGAACAACGAGGCGCAATTACACAATTATGTTCACTAGAGGTTCCCACATTGAAATGATCTATTTCTCCAGATCTCCAAAACATGTTTGAAAATCATTCCAAGGTAATTGAGACTCCCAAAGGCCTCCCACCTATTCATGATCATGATCATCTTATTCATTTTATTCGAGGAAGTGTTCCCCAAAACATCATGACTTATAGATATCCATATGCCCAAAAGAGTGAAACTAAACGTATTGTTGCAGAAATGCTATAAGGTTGCATAATTCAACCTAGCCAAAGTTCTTTCTCTACTCTAGCGATATTGCTACATAAGAAGGATGGATCATGGCACATGTGTCCAGATTATAGTGAGCTCAACAAGCTTAATATTAAAGATAAAACTCCCATTCCTGTCATTGATGAATTATTGGATGAATTACATGGAACAATTTACTTCACAGAGTTGGATCTTCATCCAGGATATCATCAAATCAGAATGAAGACTGAAGACATTCTTAAAACGACATTTAGAACTCATGACGGTCATCATGAATTTGTGATCATGCCTTTTGGCTTTACCAATGCACCTTCTACATTTCAAGGTTTGATGAATTTCATTTTCAAACCTTTCCTTAGAAAATTTGTGTTAGTATTTTTTGATGATATAATAATCTACAACAAGTCTTGGAAGGATCATGTTCAACATGTTCACAAGGTGATCAAACTGTTGGAGGAGAAATAGTTATATGCAAAAAGCTCCAAATGTTTCTTTGGAGTAAAACATATGGAATATTTGGGTACTCAGTTAGCTCATAGCTCATCTTATCATCCTCAATATGATGGAAAAACTAAGATAGTGAACAAATTTTTGGAAGGATATCTTTGTTTGTTTGTATCTAATAAACAAATAGAATGGGTCAATTGGTTTCCTTTGGCTAAATGGTGGTATAACACTTCCTTCCATACTGCAGCACAAATTATCCCATTTGTGGCACTTTATGGATATCATCCACCATCCATCACAACATATTTAAAAGGAAAATTCTAAGGTTCAAGCAGTGGAAGATCACATCAAGAATCAACAACAAGTTCTCAAACTCTTAAAGGATAACCTCACTTTGGCGCAGAATAGAATGAAACAACAGGCAGATCAACATTGCAGTGAAACAAGTTTTGATGTAGGTGACTGGATGTTTCTACGACTACAACCATACAAACAAATGTCCCTCAAGGAAGCTAAGAAGGATTATAAATTATCACCAAAGTATTATGGTTTGTAGAATGTGTTACAAAATATTGGTATTATAGCATACAAATTGGAGCTTCCTACATGTTCCCGAGTGCATCCAGTTTTCCATGTTTCATGCTTAAAGAAGGTTATAGGTGAGAAGATCCCAGTTCAAACAATATTACCAAAACTTGACGCAGAAGGAAAAATCATATGGGAACCAAAAGGAGACACAAAAACAAGAAATCGACAGCTACAAAATCAATCAATTTTAGAGTATCTCATCAAGTAGAACAACTTACCTGCTGAAGATTCCACATGGGAGGATTATAATTTTATACAGAAGCATCCATAACTACTCAAGTGTTAATGAAAACACTATTTGAAGGAGAGAGGCATGTTAGATGCTTATACTACTAGTGTAACCCCTTATTGTTATTAGTGCAACCCCCTTATTATATTATTTTGCCCATATAGTCCCCATGTTGTTATTATTCTGCCCCATAGAAGACCACTATTGCTATTGTTGTGCCCCTACAATATTATTTTTATGTAGCCTCTGATTGTATTGGGACCCCTTAGACTCCTATATATAGAAAGGAGGCCTTCTAATTTGTATCATCGAAGAATTTTTCATTTGTGTAATGTAAATTTGGTTGCCCCCTCGAAGAGCTTGATTTTTAAGTCGTTGATCTATCTTTTCTATCTTTTTGTGAGATGGTTTCATAACAGTCTTTGAGAACATATCACTTCAAAGAAAGAGACTTAGCATTAAATGTATAACTTGGAGACAATACCAAGTATGAAGAAGAATTTGTTCTCTATCTCATCATTGGAAGAAAGAGGCTATAGAGTTACATATTTGGTTCCAACCAAGTTATTATATGGCATAATAATTCAAGCATAGAATCAGTAAAAGTAATTGGTGTTCGAGAAGGACTAAATAGTCTAATAGGATGACCAATGTAAGCATTGATCCATAATACTATCAATCTATGTGAGCTATGGCATCATATAATTTCTCACTTACACTAAGAAGATTTACCAACATTAAGAAAAATGGTTATATGTCTTTCAAAACTTTAGATTGAGCATGATGACATTTGTAAGGGTTGTGCACTTAGTAAAAATACAAATAGATATTTTCCAAGTAGTGATAATAGATCTATGGGGATCTTTAGTCTAGTACATTCATATATATGTGGACCAATGACAATAACCTCCTTGGGTGTCCACTTGTACTATGTAAAATTCATTGATGATTTCTCCCTAAATACTTGGATCTACTTTATGAAAACTAAGGAAGGAGTCTTCAATAAGTTCCAAGAATTCTAAGCATAAGCCTAGAGAACCTAACAGGAAGGAGAATCAAACTCCTAAGATTAGATAATGGAGAAGAGTCCTCATCCAAAGACTTCAGATATTTTTCCAGGGAATCAAGGATTAGAAGGGAATGGATCATTCTTTACAATCCTTAACAAAATGGCGTAGTAGAAAGAAAGAATAGAACAATTGTATAGGAAGTGAAGGTTATGATTCATGATATAGACATTTTGATGCTCTTATGGGAAAAATATGCCAACAAAACCGTTTATGATCAAAACCAAAGTCCTATCTAAATATTAGAGGAAAGGACACCTAAGGAAGCATTCACCAAAATAAAACCTCAAGTGAGTCATTTAAGAATATTTGGTTGTCCCATATATGTTACGTTCAGAAATAGGAGAGATAGAAGTTGGAACCTTCTAGGAAGAAAGGTATATTTGTATAATAAAATGCAACTTCAAAGGCATATTGAATGTACATCTCAGAAACCTACCAAATTGAAGTTAGTCGAGATGTTACCTTTGATGAAGAAGTAGCCTTCAAGAAGTATAGAGATTCTCACATGGAAATTTATGATGAAGAACATGAGGCTCCAAAGAATGTAGTTATATATCCTTCTAAAAAAATCATTCATTCTTCAAAATATCAAGAGGAGTCAACAAAACCATCAAAATGACCAAAGCCTATCAGAGAGACTCTTGTAACTAGAAAAAAACTAGAATGGTGTTGTGATACTCTATAGGTCATATAAGGACATGTAGCTCCTAAAGGTACATTCATAGAAAGTAAACAACCTCAAATATACTCAGACAATATGAAACTAATCAACCATATCATTGATTTTGATCCCCCTAGTTATGAAGAAGCACTAGACAAGTAAGTTTGGAAATATGCCATGACGGAAGAATATCAGCCCATCATGAAGAAATATGTACGAGAGATAGTTCAGAGACCAGAGTAGTTGTAAGTGGTGACCTCCAAATGGATCTATAATAGAAATCATGCAACAAATGGCAGTATTAAAAATTATTACTTCCATTCCTTAGACTATGAATATTTTCTCTAGTACATTATAAGGGAAATTTTTATCTAGATTATTTTTCCTATAAAATATAAAGTTGATAGCTACATAATGACAAATTGTGATCTAATTTCTCTTAGATTTAATGTCAGAGATTTTGATACAAATGTACTAATTGAGTGAGTCTATCATATGAAGTTGAGTGTGAGGACAAGCATTATTTTTTATATAACATGTTATTCCTCTAACCTTGCTACGAGAGAACTTCTTATTCCATGTTAACCATAAGAAAAATCCATCTATGTGAGGGACGTTAGGTGAAGCATACTTCCATGCTTCAACAAGAAAAATAATATCAGCTTCACTCAATGTCGAACTTAACATAAGACCTTTAGACTATGGGAAATCATAATAGAATTTTAAAATAGGATCTACAATATTCCCAATTACTATTTATTACTTTTATTTTGGTCTCTATCACTAATAATAGCTTTCCTATTTCTAACGATTTGCCATTTTCCTTCTTTCCTTCCTTCCTTTACCTTTAGAACCTCCTTCCTTAACATAGCCTGGTATCATGGAATGAGGTCCTCATTTATAAAGAATATTATCACTCGTAAGATCCCAGATTTATTGAGTATTTTGAATTTATGGTCAACATATATTAGCTTGACATGAACCTTCTGCTTGAGTATCTTTCCCAACCTTCTTACTTTGATGAGATAATTTTTTTGAATTTGTAACTTATTTTTTAATTCAACTATTACTAATCTTATTGTTCCCTAATTGTTGGGATGGGGTCGCTGGGGTAAATTTTGTTGAGTTTTGAGTGGTTTTTGCAATATCATTTTGTAGCGAAGGTAAAGTCTTCGTGAAATGTGGAAAGCAGAGCACAAAGCTAAGTAGAGTCAAAGGGGCTTTAGTCCCTTATATGGGTAGGTGATATAGCTATTTTGAGACCCTCCCATGGTCTGCAGACCATGGTATTGTAAAGAAAATGTTATAAGTAGTTGAGTCATAGCAAGTCTAGAGAATAACTTTAAGTGAAGAATCATTGTAAGGTGAAGCCGATAAGACAGGAAAGGTCTGTTTCCTATACTTAGGCAAAAGGGGAAGTCTCACATAGCTGAGTGCGTGGAGACCTTGGTAAGTCCGCAGCTGAGTGCGTAGGCCCCTACAACTGGGTGCACATGGATAAAGAGTCTGTATATGAATCATTATAGTTAATAAAGACTATTTCACGTCGAAATTGATGCATCTATGTTCTTTTATTTGCTTCTATAAAGTTTATGTATCTTCGCTCTATAATCTATTTAATGTGAATTAATGTTTATTTACTGTGCGAAACTGGTAGATTTGTAATCTTTATGCATGATAAGTATAATTAACCACCTTTGTGAAGATTTGAAAGTCATTTAGATAAAGTTGTCGTAGTTGTCTATCAAAAGGATTAGATCTGCACAAAGGTAGATCTAAGTCGTAAGAGCTTGAGGAAACCATCACACGGGCCTTTGGATGCAGAAACCTAGTTCTAGCATCCCCCAATATTGCTTCGAGTGAGACTACAACCTGTGCTACGTAGGTTGTTGCTGAAAGGGCCAGTAGTTATGGCTTTGTTAGTTGGCGCAATTAAAACCAAACCTGAGTCAGGCCCCATCAAGCCAACAAATGGTTCCATTGACGGGACTGGGATCGATCTAAGGAATGTGTGATGTTGAATAAGTGGTTTCCTGTGAAGAAGGAAATTGAGAAGTGGATTGATTGAAAGTTTCATGTGTTTGAAACTCAAGAGAAGAAAAACCCTCGATTATCCAAGGAACACTGGTTGAATAGATACTTGTACACACACGAGACCAAAAACTTTTTCTATTTCTTCCTCTACAAATTGGATGAGCGATTGTCCAGATTACCAGACAGTCAGGGTACGTGGAGACTTGACGGCCGTATTGTGTGGACTCTAGAGCTAGAAAGGCACTTGGAATCTTCAGAAAATGATATTGCATGGTTCTTTGATCACTGGATTGATCGCATAGTCTGAGGATTTGTCACTGAACATGCGATTGATACATCCATCAACTATAGTGAAGCAGAGCGTAGTCTCTTCAAGGGACCATGAGGTAAGTATTTAAAATCTCTAAAAACTTGGATTAAGATGATTTTATGTGAAAAACAAGTTATTCCATTACCTTTATGTTTGGGACTACGTGAAGTGGAAAACCCTCAGAAGGAATGGAGAATTAGGTTCTCAATACAATCCGCTATTAGGATCCTCTTCAACCGACGATGAAAGAATTACTATGAATACACCACAAAGTGTGTTGCAGTTGGTAAGTCATGGTATCCTAAGGATACCTCATCCATCCACTCCACCTCCACCTCCACTTCTGCCACATACACCTACACCTTCACCTCCACCTCCGCCACATACACCTACACCTTCACCTCCACCTCCACCTACACCTCATGATCCAGATGGATGTTGGTGGCCACCCACCTATCCCATCTGGATCCCCACAACTGTCCCTTTCAGTTTTTCAGTTTCCTTAATTATAGCGTAGTTTACTAATTTTAGCAGTTTTTCGGGTCCTAAACTTCCGGATCCGTTTTGAGGCCCTAAACGACGTTTTTAGTAGTTTCCTTAATTATAGCGCAGTTTACTAATTTTAGCAGTTTTTCGTCGTTGCAATTCATTGTCGACAGTGGCAGCCAAAAGAACCTCATTTCAGCAGAGGTCGTGAAGCAGTTGGGCCTACCAACTACACCACACCCACAGCCGTACAGTATCGGGTGGCCTCACGAAGGACGCGATCTAAAAGTTCACCAGCAGTGCTGCCTTCCCTACAGCATCAAGCCCTTCACAGACGAGGTATTGTGTGATGTTACACCTCTAGATGTTTGCGATGTACTATTAGGTCAACCATACTTGTGGAGGCGACATGTTGTGTATGAGTCAAGGCCTCGCGCTGTCATTATTTCTTTGGATAATTCATTATACGGGATACCGGAGATAGCCCCACCTACCGCCACCTCTTTGATCACTGCCAAGAAAGGAAGCAAGCTCATCTCCTAGACTAGGAAATTCATTTTCTGTCTGGTTCCCTCCCAAAGTAAGGGGAAGATTGTTGCTACATCCATGACCCCCGCAAAGGGTTCCTCCACACAGCAGCAGCAACAAAGGGATACGGTCATGACAGAACAGAGGAACAACTTCTCCTCACCCAATGGGGTACCACACAAGTTTCTGGTGGGCAACAAAGTTTGGTTACATCTGTAGAAAGAACGCCTTACCAGAACCCATCAAAAACTCAGACCACTCCGACATGGTTCTTACACTAGTACCAAGGCTACAGGAAACAATGCTTGGAAGCACAACATTCCTCCATTCCTTCGCTTGCACTTAGTGTTCAATGTGGACTGTCGTCGACCATGCTTCCCACCATTTCTGGACACATCAACGATTGTAGAAAAACTCACCAAAGACCCAGCTCAGCAGAAGCTTCCTCATCTTAGGGAGGAACTCAACGTAATGGGGACCATTGCTTCCTAAGGGGGGAGGAATGATCCAGATGGATGTTGGTGACCACCCACCTATCCCATCTAGATCCCCACAACTATCCCTTTCAGTTTTTCAGTTTCCTTAATTATAGCGCAGTTTACTAATTTTAGCAGTTTTTCGAGTCCTAAACTTCTGGAGCCGTTTTGAGGCCCTAAACGACGTTTTTTGGGAAATCTACCGCCAATGATTTTTCCATTAAAAAATCATCTTTTCCGTCGTAGTCCTCGGAGAGATCTTTCCAACGGGCTATCATGCGCGTAAAACAGAGATAATACGACCAATTCGCGACCCCGGGAAGTTGATGTACCAACTTACCCAAAAACGGGGCCCATAATTTGGCATTTCATCTTCTAGGGTTAGGTTTTGGAATGTGAAGGGTTTTCCATTGTTTCTCAACAATAAATAGGCCTTCCAGCCTCATTGTAACACAATTTAGAACAGTTGAGAGGCATGTAGCCACATATCTCTTCTCAGAGATAAGCTACCATTGCCCTAACTGGTTTATTTCAATTTCTAGTTGTAAGCATATTACAGTATTTTCCATTAATGAAATGAAGTATTATTTCTACTGCATCTTTGTGTATATGGTTATCTCTATAATTTGTTGCGTTCCTGTTTAAATCCGGATCACCTCAACCATTCAACATGGTAAATGCAATGAAGATGCTAATCTTTAAAGAGGTAGGGAGCGAAGATCCCGGGCAATTCTGGTTTGTTGCAAATGTTGTATGGATAATGCAATGGTAAATGATATATAAAAAATGGTAAATGAATCCTCGTAGGATTTCGATCAGAGGTTGAAATGCCTGATCTGGCAGGCTAATATGAACATCACAAATGATCAACACAGAGACTGGTGCATCATTTCGTTGTTGCATCACTTAATATTACCATTATCACAACAGAAGATAGGAACATAAGCAAAAGCTGTGGAAATCGTGATAAGGTTGGAAGCCTTGCTAATACAAGATACGAACATTAGAGTACAACAGATTCACTTGCAGTTGACAAGTATGCACATGGAGTTGCAGAGCTTGAAAACAAGAAAGGAGGCCCAACATGAGGTTCACACAGAAGTTTGGTGCTTAAAATGAAAGGGCTATGGTCATGATCAGGACCATTCCCTGGTTTATCATAATTATCTTATTGGGGGAGGGCTTGTCCCTAAGAAGCCAAAAAACATTGCTAGACCAAGCACGAGAGTACCATTATGGTGCGTTATCTATCAGATAGCTGGGAAGCATGCAACTGATAATTGTCACGTCTTCCAGAAGTTTGTTCAGACACCACAACAATTGTTTTGTACCTTCTCTAAATCGGTTGGAAATGGTGAGAAAAATTTCCGAAGCTATGGATTTATGATGGAGCGAACCCCTACCTATGAAATGAATGCAGAAAATTGGCCTTGGGATCAGGGCAAGGGTGCAACGTGTGGAGGATTCCAAGGTCATGGAAGAGGAAGAGGAGGAGGGGCTAGTAGAGGTCATCGATAAGTTATTTTTTATAACTGTGGTGAAGCTAGACATTTTGTGTGCAACTATCAAAACCCAACACATCCATCTTGTCAATATTTTCGACAGTTTGATCATGTGATAGATGGTTGTTTGATGCTAATTACTAGGATGCAGAAGGAAAAGACACAACAACCTATGCAGAACATCAAGATGATGAGGGCAGAGCCTCGTGAAGAGGACCATAGTATTAATATCGTAATGTGGAGTGGTATGGCTACAGGGGAAGATATAATAAAGAAGCCAAAAACTTAGGGATGAGTGTGCAAGGATGTTGAAAAGGAAGTTGGATTTGACCTCAACCAGGGTAAATAAACTTTCATGGAAGATAAAAATAACTTTACTGAGGCTTGTGCATTGGGGAGTCATGAAAAACCGGTAGGAAATAGTGAAGTGCAAGATGTGGATCCTTCACTGTTAACCACTTTTCTCAAAACTTGTATGAAGTTTTTTAGTGATCAGAAGGCAGTAGAAGGGCTCTAGGAGTTGATTCAGAATTGTATAGGAAAAATTAAGATTCCTTCAGAACAATGCATTGTAAGGAAATCGTGTAAACACAATAAATGGATCGAGCATGAGATGAGGCTAACCGCGCAGATCAGGGAGTATGAAATGAACCGAGTCATCCTAATTTGGGTTCTAATGTGAATGTACTATCGAAGTAGACATGGGAAAGGATGGGCAGGCTTGCGCTACAATGGCCTCCTATACAACTTCGCATGGCTAATTAGTAGAAGATCATTCCTATGGGGCGCCTACTCCAGGAAAAGTTGAACACACTCCAGCAGACTCAAATGACGATGTGCCTCATGATAGAGGGGACAACTACATAAAAATTGGTGGAGAAAGTATAGTAGGCCATGGTACAGGGTTCTTCTAATATAGCAGCATTGCAGCTCAAGTTCAGTGACCTTTGCAACAATATGAAGGTGTCATCTGAGTGACTCGAGTGCAAGTCACCCAATTTGTGTTGGAGGCCTGTTGGGATGTGGTCCCTAGGGTCAATTTTTATTGAGTTTTGAGTCATTTTTTCAATACCTTTTTGTAGCGAAGGTAAATTCTCCAAAAAATGTGGAAAGTGGAGTGCGAAGCTAAGTAGAGTCAAAGGGGTTTGAGTCCCTTAGGTGGGTAGGTGATAGAGCTATTTTGAGACCTGCCCATGGTCCGCAGACCTTGGTATTTTAAAGCAGTTGCTATAAGTAGTTGAGTCATAGCAAGTGTAGAAGATAACTTTAAGTGAGGAATCATTGTGAGGTCAAGGTGCTGAGCTAGGAAATTTTTGTTTCTTGTACTTAGGTGAAAGGGGAAGTTTCTTGCAGCTGAGTGCTTGGAGACCTTGCTAAGTCCACAGCTGAGTGCATGAGCCCTTGTAGTTGGGTGTGTAGGGATAAAGTGTCTGTATTTGAACGCTTATACTTAATAAAGACTATTTTGGGCTGAAATTGATGCATCTATGTTCTTCTATTTACTTCTGCAAAGTTTATGTATATTGGCTCTGTAATCTGTTAAATGTGAACTAATGCTTATTTACTACACAAAACTGGTAGATCTATAATCATTATGCACGATAAGTATAATTAACCACCTTCGGGAAGATCAAAAAGTGATTTAGATAAAGATGTCATAGTTGTCTGTCGGAAGGATTAGATCTACACGAAGGAAGATCTAACTCATAAGAGCTTCAGGAAACCATCACATAGGCCTTTGGATGTAGAAACCTAGTTCTAACATCCCCCAATACTACGTCGGGTGAGACTGCAACATGTTCTACACATGTTGTTTCCGAAAGGGCCAACAATTAGGGTTTTGTTGGTTGGCATAGTTAAAGTTGAACCTAGGTCAGGCCCCATCAAGCTAGCACTAATATTTCTACCCTTTTGCGCTAGGAATTACAAAATTCAAGGATTTTTCATTATTCTTGTCATCTAGCTCAATTAGAGTGTTCATTTCCTAAATATTTGGTTTTATGTCTAATTTTTTTTCCATACTACTTAACGTGGAATTATTATTTAGTTTTTCTTTTAATTCTTCAACCTCACCTTTCAAGGTGAAGATTTCTTCAACCATTAATTGTTTCTAATTTTTCATTTCTTGGAATCTAGCTTCCATTTCTTATAGTTGAGTTTAGAACCCTAATATTTTATTATCTAGCTTCTCCGATGACAATTTAAAATTATTATCAAGCATTGTATCAAAATATATTTTTATATTTTGCTCGTCTTTCTTCTCTCCATGTTTCTAATGAATTTATATGATCATGGGGACTCTCTAAGGTGACTTTTTTGGGCCTCCACTTACTAGGTTGAGGATTTGTAATCTGTGTGGTGAAGCATTCATAATTTTAAAAATAAGTAGAAAGAAAGAAAATAAATAAAATGAACTTTTGCATCTATATTATGAGTATATTGTCATAAATTTCTTGGTGTAGAGTTCTTACTAGTATATGGCCCTATATTATAGAGTATATACAATTTATTTATTGCCATAGACCACCAAGTGCATATGAATACCCAATTTCAATGCTAATTCACTCCAATAAGATGTCGCTAGTAGCAAAGGATATTCACTTAGTCAACTTGTGACATATCACATGTGTTCATGGAATATTAAACAATATCCCTAATTTCACTAAGCATTAATAAATAGCTCCAAGAATCCTTTTCTTGAACCCCCCTCCCAATACATCGTTTAAACTAAAGAACCCCTTATTTTTACTAGATACATTTTTTATTCCTCTCAATCTCTATAAAACCTATGGTACTGTCCACCTTACCCTAATACCTACAATATATTGAGTTTATTTTTCAAAATTTTAAAACCCTCTTTATGAAGTAACTTGGTAATATATTGGTCAACAGGGTGAAACTCTAATGGTTGGTAGAAAACCATCCCATCAAAAAGGTTCAGGTGTAGCAATGTGTTAGAATACCCATTAATTTTTAATCCAAATTCAATATGGAAATCCCTTACTCGCAAAAATAACCTTCATTAAGTATAATTCTTTACAACCCAAATATGCATAGGCTGATTTAGACAAGGTTAATGGAACATTTGCTCCTATATGATTCGTTTATTTGTGTTAAACTACCATAATGAAGATTTTTGTCATTATGATACAGGTGTTGTCCTTGATGGCAACTCACATATATGACAGTTCACAGCACAACAAGCTAACAACAAAGCATTACAGATCATACTCCAGAAATGGTTTAAGAAGTATACACTGGTTCATTTTTTCCAAGTAGCGTGTACCCGTGGGTTAACATAGCAAAAGGAGTGTATACGTATGCATGCACCTTCACAGAAATAAAAGAGCATATGGGATGGAAAATCAAGGTTTTGATCCAAGGTATTGGTCGGAGATATTTGGTCTGAGGTATTGAGAAAAGTCTAAAACTATATAAGGAGGAGAATATCAAAGGGAGAAGGGTGGAAGTAATGAATATATTATGAAGAGGGATATCAAAAGAAAATATGCATGGTCGTTTCTGGTGCTTTGTTTGATGTGAACTAAGGATGAACCTTAGTGGTTGATGCGGGATGAGATCTAATGAGGGATCAGGATCATAAGACCTGAAATGAATTATCATTATGTGGTCTGATCATGGATAGTCTAGATCTGAATGCTAACCAATGATTTACACTGTAAATGTTCTAATCTGGG
The DNA here is from genome assembly GCA_031772625.1 of Pinus tabuliformis. Lineage (NCBI taxonomy): Eukaryota > Viridiplantae > Streptophyta > Pinopsida > Pinales > Pinaceae > Pinus > Pinus tabuliformis. Next base: position 520,515,352 of record CM062818.1, read on the forward strand.
TATGTTTGAAGTTTGGAATAGTTTTGATGTTTTAAGTTAGTATTTACATATTTGTATGTTGGTCCGCTTTGATAAGAGCACGTATACATGCTGGTTCGGCACATCGAAGTAGCATATACATTAAGAAATGTGATGTTTGAAGCTGTAGTTGGATCTGGTTGTTGATGCAGAGTTCTAGGTTCTGCTCTGTGTTTTAGTGATAGTGTTCTGGGTTTAGATCTGAGTAATGGTTATAGTGATCTGTATGTTCCAGTTGATTAGTTTAATGAATGGTAGATAAAGTTGTGTGAGAGGTTCAGTGATTGTTTGATTCAGTATGTCAGAGGTTTCAATGATTGTTTGATTCAATATGTAAGAGGTTTCAGTGATTGATTGATTCAATTGTGGTTGATTCAGATATTGATGATTGAGTTTCAGTGATTGTGTTATATACCTAGGGGGGATAATATGGGGTACCATGGGAGGTACCCAAGGTAATAATGTAATAATGGGATGGGCCATAGTAATAAATAAGGTGGTTAACCCATATTATGTAAGGAACCACAAGTAGTTAATAAGAATGTAATGGGCCCATGGTATTAGTTGATGGTATGAGGGAACCATGGTAATGACCCATGGTATTGTATGTATGAGGCCTATATAGAGGCTAGAGACTCCACATGAAGATAGTGAAGGATTATTGTATGAACAGGCATATGGCTTGTGGAGTGCTCTCCTTCCTTAAGGAGTGAATGTATGGTGTTTCCCTACCTTAAGGGTTTGATCAATAAAGAATCATTTCATATTATTTCTAGGTTTATTTGCATTATCTTATATTTTCATATCATATCTATAATATTTCTGGATTAGATCTATAACAAGTGGTATTAGAGCACTTTCTTGGGCACAAAAGTGGAGAATTTTTTTTTAATTTTTTGCAGGATTTCGGGGGCGGCGAGTTTGCAGATCAGATCTATATGTTTTGGTAAAAAATCTGCAAAATCTAATTGTAGATCTGTATTCTTTGTGAAAAAATAGCCAATTTCAAAAAAAAATCGGTTGAATCGGAGTCCGGATGAAGGAGATATCGCTGATCTAAAAATCAGTGGGGTTGCAGACAATTTTTCAGGGCAGCGAGTTTGCGGCGCAGATCTGGACGTCCTGGTGCAAGATCTACAAAATCTAATTGTAGATCTGGATTCTTTGTGAAAAAATACCCAAATTCAAAAAAAAAAAAATCAGTCGAATCGAAGTCCCGATGAGGGAGATATCGCTGATTTAAAATCTGCTCTTTTTTGCAAAAATTTTGGTGACGACGAGAGAGTTGCAGCATAGATCTGAAATTCTAGTGTCTGGATCAAGATTTCTATCACATGGGAAGATGCATAATGATTGTTCCATTTCTGGAAACAGTTTATAATAGGGATTTTGAGCAATATTGACGGAATTGTGTCCATTTCAAATTTTCGCCAATTTTTTGTGATGGCGCGCCTAGATCTGAATTTGAGGGGCTTGTATCCATTTGATGGCTCTCATCCAGCTAGATGGATAGCACAAATGGAGAAATGTTTTAGATTGAATTACATCATGGATGATGAGACTCAGCTGAGTGTGGGAACAATGTACTTGGACATTGAAAGATTGCAATGGTGGCAAGGGCATCAACGTTGCTATCGAAGGCCCTTGACTTGGGAAAAATTCACAAAAGCTCTTATGGACCACTTTGACCGTAAAGCTAATCTTGTGGATAAGCTCACACAGACAGACACACAACCTAGAAAAGATTCTATTTTTATAGGAAAGAAGGAAACCAAGGAACCTAAAGGGTTATTTTCTCCTGGTATCTCCTTATTGCAGGTTCATGGATTCATTCAAAAGGAGAAGATCATTGTGTCTATAAATCCTAGTTGTAAGCATAATTTTATCAATGTTAATTTGGCAAAAAAATTTCAAGTTTCAACAAAACACATTGAAAACATACAGGTTGATAATGAGGATGTTCAATTTTATAAAGATTTGAAGCTTTCTATGGATAAGTATGTGTTGCATTGTGACTTTTATACTTCAAATATGGATAACATGGATGTTGTTTTGGGATATCCTTGGATGGAATCTGTGGGTATGGTCAATATTAATGTGCAAAAGAAATTCCTGAAGCTCTGGTATAAAAAGAAGAAAATTACATTACAGGATATTTCCATCAATAAACAGGTAGAGTCCACGGAGGTTGATGCAGAAGATGTTCTAGGGATTGACATATCAGATGATGAGCATATGATGGTCGACAATCAAACACAAACAGAGGCTGAAGCCGAAAAGGTAACAGGTGCTGACACATCTGATGAGGATTCAGTGGTTGAAGTCATATTAGAAACGAAGACACCACAACAGGCACCACAGCAGGGTGAATTAAAGAAAAAGGCACCGTGGGTTAAAACTTCAACATATCATCACCCACATCACCCCACAAGAAAACAACCGACGAGATGGAAACCAATTAGTCATAAGGACAACAACCCCCGTATGATGGATAGCGAGGAACGACGATCCAGCTACTACACATCAACACAGAAGAGCTGCTACGGTCAACTTCCATCTCAAGCGAGCGAGGCACCAGCGAGATCGAAGGTTCACCTTTCTCTTGGATGGCTAGATGCACGTTCATGGTACCAGTGGACTACTCTTTTGAGTAGATCTTATTATTTGTGTTCTTCCCATGTTTCGGGGACGAAACATGCTAAGGGGGGTGGAATGTTATATACCTAGGGGGGATAATATGGGGTACCAAGGGAGGTACCCAAGGTAATAATGTAATAATGGGATGGGCCATAGTAATAAATAAGGTGGTTAACCCATATCATGTAAGGGACCACAAGTAGTTAATAATAATGTAATGGGCCTATGGTATTAGTTGATGGTATGAGGGAACCATGGTAATGACCCATGGTATTGTATGTATGAGGCCTATATAGAGGCTAGAGACTCCACATGAAGATAGTGAAGGATTATTGTATGAACAAGCATATGGCTTGTGGAGTGCTCTCCTTCCTTAAGGAGTGAATGTATGGTGTTGCCCTACCTTAAGGGTTTGATCAATAAAGAATCATTTCATATTATTTCTGGGTTTATTTGCATTATATTATATTTTCATATTATATCTATAATATTTCTGGATTAGATCTATAATAGATTGGTTTATGCAGATGTATTTGATGGTTGTATTCCAATGGTGATTTATTTTGAGCTTCAATGTTATTGATGGGTCTAGTCCGAAAATTTATGAAACATGGTCCCTGGATGATGCTGAGGGTTGGAGCCTTCAATGAGGAAGTTGAAGCTTCCTGCCAATAGTGGTTTGTGATTTAATCGAGGGATTGGAGTTCCCTTCCAATAGTAGCTGGAGAAGTAGTGGAGGTTGGATCCTTCTGTAGGCCGGTGCCTATGTAGTAGTAAATAGATAAGCTAGTATAAGAGCTAGGGGGTTGGAGCTCCCTTCTAGTAGAAGCTAGGAAACGAATGAAGGATGGAGCCTTTTGTAGGCTGGCACATACGTACTAGTAAATGAATCGGCTAGTAAAAGAGCTAGGGGGTTGTAGCTCCCTTCCAGTAGAAGCTGGAGAAAGAGAGAAACTTGTAGCCTTTTGTAGGTGGGTGCCTACGTGCTGGTATGAGTGTGCACTAGTACAAAATTGTAAACAGGTTTTTCTTATATTAAAAGAAAACAACAATAGGTTGTTTTTGTCCTGTATTAGGTTTCCAACTTAAATCTTGGTGTTCATGTGTGTTGCTTATGTGTGATGGTTTATTCTATTATTATTGCACATGGTTATTATTTATATGGTTAATGAAGTATTGATGTAATGATTAAATATCAACACATGATGAATTAACAGAATCATAATTTTCCTGGATATACGTCGGTTTCTTTAAAGACAGTTGTGTGTACACACGAGTTACCTTCATTGAAGTATTGTATATAAATTTTAGTATGAAAAGAAAACTTATTGGTTTGAATAAAATTGATTCACCCCCCCTCTCAGTATTATTTTGAACAATTGGTATTAGAGCAGGTCCTTTGGCAGAAGCTTGATCGCTTGAAGGAGATTCGTAGAAACAATGGGAAAGAAGCTAAAGAAGAAAGCACCTAAGAAGAAGAAGACATGTCAAAGGAATAGTGACAACAGGAAAGACAATGGCCCATCAAGTGGAAGCAAGTATTCACTTTCAGAATCGCCTCAGATTGAAGATGAATAAGAAAAAAAAGTATCGGGTACAAAGTTTAGGTCTTCTGTTGATACTTTTCTCTGTTCATGCAATGTTGAAGATATTGAAAGTGATAGTGAAATAAATATAGAGGCAGAAGTTAAAAGACTCGCAGATAAAATTAGAGATCAACAAGATCTATTTAACAAAATTGGGTGTGACTTCAAAGAAGAAGTTACCATATTAAAATCTTAGTTGGAGGAAGGAAACAAAGTAAGGAAGCATTACAAGGAAAAGGAAGATCAATGTCAAAAGTTGTAGGATGAAGTGACATCATTAAGAAATGAAGTAAATCAAAAGAGTACAACAATCAAGAGACTTAAAGATAGATCCAATTACTATGAAAGTCTCGAAGCTAAGATCATTTCTCTAAAGGAATATCCTGACAATTCAAACAAGAGAATGAAGAACTACCCCAACCAGATGAAGAAAAAGAAAATGAGATACTCAAATTAAGGCAACAAGTGCAAGAAGGAAGAAAGACTGAGGAAATCATGAAGAATCAATATCTGGAGAAGGAAGAGAAATATCAAGTTGAGGTAAATATCTTAAAAGGTAAATGAGAAGAAAAGGATAAACTGTTATGATTTCAAGATAGTAATAAGATTTCAGATAATATTCTTAGTAGTCAAAGGTCTCCTACCATCAAGACTGGTCTTGGTTTTCATGAAACTGTTGAAGGTAAATCTAGCTCACAATATGAGGCAAGGAACTCTAATGCAAAATTCGAAATGCTCGACAAGGAGATAAGAGGTCAACCCCATCAACGATCAAGGAAAGAAAGTCTTCAAAGAAAATCACTTACTCCTAACTATGGAAGTGATAGTCGGTTATTTCCTCTGATGAATAATGTTGAATGTTTTGTATGTCATAATTTTGGACATGTTGTAGCGAGATGCAGAAGTATAATGGTTCAATCTAATAACCATCACACAGAAAGATCATCAGCTTTCATGTACTTTAAGGAATATTGTTTTTCTTGCAATATGTTAGTTCACAAAGCCATTGACTACTATAGAAGGAATATGAAACATGTAAGGTGTTATGCATGTGACAAGTTTGGACATATAGCAAAGGAATGCATGAGAAAATTTCGGCAACCATACCAAAAAGAAAAAACATCATCACACTCGAAGATATGGAAGAAGAAGGAAGTACAGTCAGAAAGATGTGGCATAGCACAATATATAGAAATATCAAGCTCAGGGGGAGCTGAGAGTGTAAAACTTCAGTATTCCAATTCTCATACACAGTTATCATGCAGGAAACTTACGTATATATGCGAGTTAGAAGCTTCACAGTTGCGTATATGGTGTTTTGAGGAAAAAGCAGTGGGATAGACTCAGGAAATAGGGTTTGATAAGGTTCGATCAATTATCAATTATCTTTTCTATTTGATGATGATTACAATATTCTGATGATATGTGGAAGTGTTTTTTACCCTCATTAGTTGTTGATAATTTGATGAATAACTCGTTGATGACGATGCATTGATGATTCCTACTGACAAATGCAATGATCAAATCTGATAGTGAACAGATGGCATAGGTTCAGGGGGGTCATATGCTTCTAATAACGTATTGTTGGCCTCATATTAGAAGACCTTGGTACATGATGAAACTTAAAATGCCTGATTCACATAGTTTCTTTGATTCAAATGACTCTTTTGATAATGGACATATACAAGTTGTTGATCTTGATGTTGCTGAAAGATGTTGATAGTACAGATCATATATGGTGTATGATAGCTATTGATGACTATCATGGTCTTGTTTAGATTTTTGGTCCTTGTTATAAATGTCATGCATATCATTTGATGTAAAGGTCATGAAAAGACGTAATTTGTAATCTTGTTATGCATGGGAAGGATGATGTAATAATTGCTATTTCAGTGATGTATAAACATTTAGTATATCCCCACTTGGTTGTGTGGATGAGTCAAATTTGGTGTATCCCCACTTGGTTGGGTGATTGACGTATGTATGCTTCATTGGTCTTAGGAATGTAATACTCGCTTCGTTGAGTTATAGAGTCATGTTATTCTTTAAAAAAAACTCTTTGCAGACTCTGCATGTACTTAGGGGGAGCATGGACAACGTAATGTATATCAAAGGGGGACAGTATCTTGGTGTTGTGGTTTCCATCAAGTCCAAAGGGGGAGATTATTGGCATTGTGATATAGGTGTTGTCCTTGATGGAAACTCACATAGATGACAGTTCGCAGTGCAATAGGTTAACAACAAAGGACTACAAATCAGACTCCAGAAATGGTTTAAGTATATGCTGGTTCATTTTGTCCAAGTAGCATATACACGCGGGTTAACAGAAAAAAATGAGCATATACGTATGCATGCACTTTCATCGAAAGAAAAGTTCGTATGGGATGGAAAATAAAGGTTTTGGTCCAAGGTATTGGTTCGAGGTATTTGGTCTGAGGTATTTGGTGTAAGTTATTGATCCTAAGTGGTTTTTGTCTGAGGTATTGAGAAAGGTCTAAAACTATATAAGGAGTAGAAGGTCAAAGGGATAAGGGTGCAAGTAATGAATATCTTGTGAAGAGGGAAATCAAAAGAAAATATGCATGTTATGGGTTTCTCGTGCTTTGTTGAATCTGAACTAAGGATGAACCTTAGTGGTTGATGAGGGATGAGATCTAATGATGGATCAGGATCATAAGACCTTAAATGAATTATCATTATGGGTTCTGATCATGTATAGTCTAGATCTGAATGATAACAGATGATTTACACTGTAAATGTTCTAACCTAGGTATGACTGAAGTCTCGAATAGTTGTGATGTTTTAAGCTAGTATTTGCAGATCTATACGCTAGTTCTCTTTGATAAAAGAACATATACATGTTGGTTTGGCACATCGAAGTAGTGTATACATTATGAAATATGGTGTTTGAAGTTGCAGTTGGTTCTGCTTGTTGATGCAGAGTTTTGGGTTCTACTCTGTGTTCTAGTGACTGTGTTCTGGTGACAGTGTTCTGGGTTAAGATCTAAGTACTGGTTACAATGATCTATCTATTCTAGTTGATTGGTTAAATTTGATTAAGCTTGAATGAATGGTAGATTCAGTTGTGTCATAGGTTCAGTGATTGTTTGATTCAGTATGTCAGAGGTTTCAGTGATTGTTTGATTTAGTATGTCAGAGGTTTTAGTGATTGATTGATTCAGTTGTGGTTGATTCAAAGATTGATGATTGAGTTTCAGTGATTGGTTGATGCAGATGTATTTGATGGTTGTATTGCAGTGATGATTGATTTTTATCTTCAATGTTACTAATGGGTCTAGTCTGAAAATTTATGAAATGTTGTCCTTAAAGGATGATGAGGGTTAGAGCCTTCAATGAGGAAGTCGAAGCTTCCTGCCAATAATGGCTAGTGATTTGATCAAGGGGTTGGAACTCCCTTCCAGTAGCAGTTGTAGAATGAGTGAAGGTTGGAGCCTTCTGTAGGCTGACGCCTATGTACTAGTAAATGGACCGGCTAGTATAAGAGCCAGGGAGTTGGAGCTCCTTTCTAGTAGCAGTTGGAAAACGAGTGAAGGTTGGAGTCTTCTATAGTCCAACACCTACATACTAGTAAACAGATCAGCTAGTACATTAGATAGGGGGTTGTAGCACCCTTCCAATAGACACTGGAGAATGAGAGAAGGTTGTAGCCTTCGTAAGTGGGTGCCTGCATACTGGTATGAGTCTACACTAGTACAATAGTGTAAAGAGGTTTTTCTTATATAAAAAGAAGACATCATGAGGAGGTTTTTGTCCCGCATTGGGTTTCCACCTTAAATTTTGGTGTTCATATGTGTTTCTTATGTGTGATGGTTTATTCTTTTATTACTCCACATGGTTACTCTTTATATGGTTAATGAAGTATCGATGCACTAATTAAAGATCAACATATAATGAATTAACAGAATCATAAGTTAGCTGGATATACGTTGGTCGCTTTAAAGACAGTTTCGTCTAGACACGGGTTACCTTCATTGAAGTAGCATATATAAATTTTAGTATGAGAAGAAAAAGTTATTGATTTGACTAATACTGATTCACCACCCCGCCCGCCCTCCCCTTCAGCCACCTCCCTCTCAGTATTATTTCCAACAAAGATTAAAATTTTAAAACTTCATACGAGTACCATCCCTATGCTTGTGATTTCACTAATTTGCAAGCTTGTGAAAACATTTTATAGTTTGCATATTAGGGATTAGTGAGAATCACCAGTTTTTTTAAACTTCAAGATAATTTTCCATCCTTAAAATTTTCCCGTGTCTAAAAATTGTGAGCAGAGTACATTTCAATAAAAACACAAGCATAAATATATTATAATTAGGCAACTCAGTATATAATATATTGTAATATATTATATATTACAATGCAGTACATAGATGAGTTCAAGAGCTTAGCGTTGAGTTAAGCAGAAAAATTATTCATTTTTTTTAGTAAATTTTTTAATTTGAATAATTGGGTCTATTTATAAATATACATTTTATTTTATAAAATCAAGGTTTAAAAAAGTTAATTTTTTAATAAACCATTATTTAAAAATAATAGATAGTGGATTGAGATGTTTACATATTTTTTTATTTGGGAAAAAGTGTAAATGCATGTTGTTGTAGATCATAGTTATTTTTACATTAGAAAATGAATTTGGTTAAGATTAAAATGTACATGCAATTAATCAGTGAATATTAATTAATTAGCTATATAGCGCATGAATAATGTTTAAAGCAAATATAAAGTTTTGAATATTGTTTAAAAATTTATCAACTTATGTGTGATAATATCCATAAAGGTGGATAACTTTGATTACTTCATCTAGTTTTCATTCCAAATACTTTTTCTATATTTACTTGAAATTTAAATGCTTGTTGAATCAGTGCCACTTATTTAGGTTTTTTTATAAGAGATGGTGAAAGTAATTTGTATTTTTTCTACCAAATTTATGCATGATTTATAACTTTTTTTATGCATTTCATAATAAAAAAATTTAATTGAGATAATTTATATAATTAGATATATTTATAAACATAGACTTTATTTTATAGAATTAAGATTTTAAAAAGTTATTTTTTTAATAAACAATTATTTAAAAAAAAATAGATAGTTGAATGAAATGTTTACTCGATATTTTTAATTCCTCTAAAAAGTCAAATACATATTATTTTAGATGATAATTATTTCTACATTAAAAAATTAGTTTGTTGAAGATTAAAGTGTACTTAAAATTAATTAAAGAATATTAATTAAGTAATTAAGTAATGCATAAGCATTGTTTAAAGAAAATATGAAGTATTCAACAATTTAAAAATTGATCAATTCGTGTGTCTATTTTTCAATCCAAAAGCATTTTCTTCAATTATTGGAAATTAAAATGCTTATTGAAAGGTGTTTGTTATTTTTATCGTATCATGATGATGAAAAGTAACCTATTTTCATATGTTGACTTGATTTTTGCATGATTCATAGCTGTTTTTTATGCATTTTATAGTAAATTTTTTAAATTTAAATAATTAGGTAAGTAACTTATTTTCATATGTTGACTTGATTTTTGCATGATTTATAACTGTTTTTTTTTTTGCATTTTATAGTAAAAGTTTTTAATTTAAATAATTAAGAATATTTATAAATATAGACCTTAACTTATAAAATTATGATTTAAAAAATTAATTTTTTAATAAACAATTATTTTAAAAAAATTGCATTGTTGATTAGGATGTTTACACACTTTTTTTTTTTTATTTGGGAGAAAGAGCCAATGCTTATTGCTTTAAATGATAATTATTTTTACATTAAAAGTTAAGTTTGGTTAAGATTAAAATATACATACAATTAGTAAATGAATATACCTTTTTTTATGAATATACACAATGGTTATCCAACTATTAGTTTGAGAACTGGGTGATGATAGGTTTGTCTCATATATATATATATATATATATATATATATATATAATTAAAATAAATCTACACTAATTAGATTAATTATAATTTAGACAAAATAAAATATATAAAATTTTTAAAAATATTTTAAATTTCTTATTTTACCATGACTTGCTAAACTAATCTTTCACTAAAATATTGATTTGTTAGTTTGGTTATGAATTGTGACATTAATTTCTTTCACTAAAATATTGATTGGTTAGTTTAGTTATGACTTGTGAAATTAATCTCTGATTACCACAGTAACTCTTACCATAACATATCATCCAGACATTATTGAATCATCCGTAAACCTTATACGAACGCCCATCTTGAAATTGGATTCGATTAAAATAAAAATAACACTACTTTTTGAGTGGAGAAATCAAAATGCCTACCGTGCATATTTCTGAAATGTGCACACAAACTACGTGCGTATTCAATCATTTTCTATATTATTTGGGATTTCGAACTTTCGTCCTCAAACATATTCTTCTTCCTTTCACCTGACAATGAGTGAATTGTTGAGTCTCAGAAGTGGAGGAGAGCTTTTGCACGAGCTCAAATAATGAATTGTGACATTAAACTCTTTCACTAAAATATTGATTTGTCAATTTGGTTATGAAATTAATCTCTGACTACCACAGTAACTCTTTCCGTATCTCCTTTACCATAACATATCATCCAGATATTATTGAATCATCCGTAACCTTATACGGACGCCCATCTTGAAATGGGATTCGATTAAAATAATAATAACACTACTTTTTGAGTGGAGAAATCAAAATGCCTACCGTGCATATTTCTGAAATGTGCACACAAACTACCGTGCGTATTCAATCATTTTCTATATTATTTGGGATTTCGAACTTTCGTCCTCAAACATATTCTTCTTCCTTTCACCTCACAATGAGTGAATTGTTGAGTCTCAGAAGTGGAGGAGAGCTTCTTTTACGAATAGCAAATCACACTACCCGACTTGGTCAATCACCGTCCGTCCTCTTGGGATATTGAGATTTTAAACGAAACGGAAGTTGTACCGCCACGTCAATCACCAGACCAGTGATTGAGAGAAAAATTGAGCGAGTTCGAATGTGCACGGATTTACCACAAACTGCGGTATGGCGGAAACTGGAATACGAGTATGAGAATTCACCGATGTTTTTTACATGAATCAGAATACGACTATGAACATTCCAAAAATCAAAATTAGGAAAGAAAAAAAAAAAAAAAAAACATTCCTTAGATCTTACACCGGTAAAGTTTTCCATTACATCAAAATTTTCATGTTTTAGTAAATTTTTAAATTATTATCATTATTTTTAGAGTGGTATTAAGGTGGATCTTAGAATGGTGGTTACATGTGATAGATTCTTAACAAGGTGAATGAGAAAATCTAACATTTTTTTCCAAATGCAAATTACTAAATCAAAACCTAGACCAAATTAATACTCTGTAAAGTTTTTTGTTACGCCAAAACCAGTAAAATTTAAATAAACTTCCAAACCATTATCATTATTTTTTATAAATAATACCTAAATAAATTTAAAATAACAATTAATCCACCGTAACTGATTCCCAACAAAATAAATGAATAAATACGACCACCTAAACTTCTTTTTCTTTCCCTACCTAAACTATATCACGACTTTTAGATAAACATCATAGCGACGTAGACCAAGATCTGGACCTAATTACCTTTGAAAATACAAACGTGGGATTTTCTTTGACATCTATTCTGAGAAAATTCGGTGGTCAAGTAGCCTACGCATCAAATCCTATTAGTGCGCTATACGCGTACCTTAACCGAATCAACACTGAAATGAGTGCACTTTTTGTATTTTACAACTCTTCCAAACCGAGCGGTCAAATTCGCATTTGGCACCATGGAATCAAATCCGTTTTCAGACTGTTAAACCTAACTTCTAAAATTCCATAATACACGCACGTCAGCTTACGTCTAACTACATATGTTAAAGTTTTCACTTATTTTTCGGTTGTGCAAATTTAGGCCGTTCCAGGTTGTAGAGAGGTTGCTATTGTTATTTTTGGATATAGATGGTATATAAGAGTATTTTCAAGCTATTGTAAGTAAAAAAAAAATTAATAGAAAAATGTTTGGAAGATAAAAATATAGAGATATAAGATATTATGAGGAAAAAAATAAATGAAAATATAAATTAAAAAGATTAAATTGTAATATGTCTCTTCTATATGTAATATTCTCTTGGTTTAAGCTAAGAAAAGTTAGGTCTCATGTAAATATTTTATTATTAAATAAATAGAGATAAATTAATTGTTTGGGAAACGAGACACCAAGAGATGAAGTTTTTGTCAAATGAAATCTCATTGGTGAATGGGAATGGATAATTATTTCATGATAAGACTTCTAAATCCAATTTTAGATAAGCTTAATGGATTTGGAGATAAATATCCATTAAATTACTTAGCTGGAGGAAGATGCTAAGTGGAACAAAAGCATAACTAAGTTGAATAAAAGCATAAAAGCCTTCTAGGAGAGAAAGGCAAGCTTTTATGGCAAAAGGCTCATGGGGGAGAAATGCATGATTTTCCATGAAAACCCTAGCGAAATGGATAAAAATATCCACCTAAAAGAGGGACACTGCTAAAGGAAACCATATTATGAAAGAAGGTATTAAATACCCATTGAAGAGATCAACATAAGGCAGTTGATCCATGTCCAAATCTCTTGGCTCAATGGTGAACTGGAGGTAGGCAGTTCTAGGTTGGGTGGTGGTGCTCAATTTTCCAGGTGACCTTCTTCAGTTATCTTCGTGTGATTCAATTGATTGGTATGTACTGTATGTTGCTCCTTACTCTTTATGTGTCACATATTTAAACTTATGTGCTATCTTGGTTTTAAGATTATGAATACTTATGCATGGGACAATTATGTATGATGAATAATTATGTTTTTATGGTTTGAAATTGTATAGCTCGTGGTTCAGGTTATCTATCCTATGAATTACGCATCATGGGGTGAATTGCATCCATTGAGGTGTGTTGAGTTATTTGTTCACTATGATTCATATTGCACAAGATATATGTCAGTAATACTTTCGATTATGACAGTAGGACTATGATCATGATATATGGAAATGCTAGCTACAGTGTGCTTACGACAACATTTCCATTAATGCTTGTGTTGAGGCATCAAAGGAAATGAAATCTGACTGCATAATCTTATCGGGTTGAATGTTGATGAATTATTTTTTCTCCAAGTTGTAATATATGCATGAAGGGTTGATTTCAAATTTAGTAACTAAGCGTATTAATTGAGCCTAAAAGTGCACATCATGGATCAAGTGGAGCATTGTAGGTAGTTGGTAGTATTGTGCCAAATGTGACAAATGGTATCGGAGATCTAAATTAAACTAAGGGCCACTCACCTTTGTAGGATGTGAAACGGGTTATAAACTATGTTTCATAACAAACTCAATGTAGTCCGTAGTGCATGAGAACGTATGTGATAGTTTAAACCCATATCAAAGTGTGATACATAATGGGAAATAATAGGATATACATGAGAAGTAGTAGTGAAATACAATTTTTAGTAAGAACTATGAATAGGTGAAATAAAGAAAATTCATGTAAGCTAAGCATAGCTTGCATTGGATTAAATTGAGTTCTCAGATCCTTAGTTGTGATATAAAACAATTTTAAGTAAATAATTTTAAAAACACTAGAGGGAAATACACCCTAATGACTCATTTCCCTTGTAAATTGATAGTTTCAAGAAAATTGGAAAGGGAAATTTGAATGCGGGATAAAATTCTAATTTCATCACCATTGTGAAAAAGAGAAACCAATTTTAACTCAAGCATAATTTAGTGAATGACGAAAAAATATAAATCTAAATTGTAAAATGAGGTATGGTGAAGGGTATAAGAACTATGTGTGTAGAAAAGGCTCTCAGCAAGCCTAAATTGTGAATCACTTGATCATGATTTGTTCCAAGCTTCTCTCATGATGTTGAATCATACTTTTCTACGAGAGAGTAGTGCCCCTATTCTACTCATGGGGTTTCTGGAGATTATTGTGTTGATGCCATTCCATTTATTGATAAATGGTATGGTGTGGATAAGGGTGTTGATCTTCTTAGTCATTACAGACATTCTACTATCTCACCTGAAGCTTGTAGCAAAGATTTAATGAATATGAATACAAGCTCATCGGCTTTAAGGACCGTAATATTATGAGGGAAATTAATAAGCCCATGAGGACTTTCAAGTTGCCCATATTGTCTATCCCACGTACCTTAATGATTGCAAGTTGCATTTGTGGCACTTGGCTCAAGCACTGAGGATCCCTACAAAAGTGTAATGCAAAACGTGAGTCACAAGAAACATGATGAATTCAATGAGGCATCAAGTTAAGAATGTTCATAGGGTTAAACTTTTGGCATATTGTGAAATGCTAGGTATCATTTAACTTCTAATAAAGGAAAGGATAAGATTAGAACGATGTATGGTTATCCATTTCGGTATTTGATTTAGGAATGCCAATTCTCTTGGTCACTTTATGATGCAATCACTAAATTTGGTCACCCAGTTATGTGGGGCCATGAAATCCTCAAAGGTGGTATGTGGGATATTAAGCATGGTCTTTTTCCAAACTAGAGATGGAGACCCGTTGTGCAGACTCCCGTGCCTTAACCTAACTCGACTTCTAGTTAATACAAATCCTAGTTGACTTTACCTGAGGATTTATAAAAATGAAAGGGCATGAGAAATCTCTACGGGTCCGTAAGAGGGAGAGAGTCAAGGGATTTGAGTCACAATTTTTGGCTCCCCGGAATGTTAATTGAAATATAATGAAGAATTGTTGGAAGTCGATTCCCTCTGTCGGTATTGATATTCTATCAATATTGAGATGACTCACACTTGTGCTATCCTACAACAACTCTAAGATCCTAGAAGCCATGACACTTATGTGCTGGTGGTACCCATGCTCGTGTTCAAAACTGGAAGAGTAATGTTTTTTAATTGTTGACTTCTTGCTTGTTATTGATGAGGTCGAGATTCTGGGGTGAACCAAAATCCCATTTCCCTAATAAAATCACTCTTGAGGCCTGTGGGTTATGGGCCCACGAAGCCTATCGGTGATGCCTCTCACCTTTTCTTTAGGCATTTTTCCTTGAACCATGGACAAACACCACCTCCTCCTACAGTAGAAAACACATCCCAAAGGCACAACAAATATCTGTTGCCTGATCTCTGATTTTCATACATAGAAGAATATGAACCACCTCCAACACAAAAGTAAAATTCAAAAGACTAATAATATAATATTGTTCATCGTGAAATTCGAATGGCACAGTTTAATGTTTGCAGCCAGGCCCGAGTTGACCGTTGCTTCAGCATTTCAATGCATATCACTCATAAATTACACCGTATTATGCATAATCTCATGAAGCAATTCCTTCACATTTGTATCGTAGTTATTCACTATCTCGCTTCCAAGAAAATCTGTTAAAACTCGAAGCTCGTTGCTTCTCATCACCCTAAGCCTAGATTTACAAAGTGCGTTAATAATATTTAAACCAGCCCTCACGTGAAAGAGACTGAATTCAAAACCAACAACGACTAGTTCCACCATTCCAACAATCACACCTGCGATCATCTAAACATAAACTACCATCCATGGCCTGATCAACATCATTTCCACTCACTTGAACTCGACATTCCAGATACTCTGAATCACCACTCTGTTGAAGCACATTACCGGAAGACTCTTGCAAGCTCCTATGTTTAACAAACTATGATTCTAAGTTGACATTATAAGCATTCCAAGAAACCTTTAATTAATTTTTATTCTCTTCAATAATTGACACAGAATCAATATAAACATACTCACACGTTAATTGAAACCCTACAACAGGGTTGACCTTCTCAGATACCTAGTTTAAATAAAGATTTGACTTCTTCTCATGCCATCGTCTTTTCTTCGAGAATTCTCCAATGCTTCACTGCTTACGGAATACTCAGCTTTCAGCTCTTGTAACAGCTACTTGCCACCTGCACTAAATCCTTATGTCTACGAAACTATATTCAACCAAAGAAATTGTTCTTGGACCTGTTCAGCCCCCTGTCCGCACTATATGAGAAATGAATGTCTCGAGGGCACGAGTCACGAAAGCCTCGGCCCCTGCCCCATCCTCGTCTTCTGCCACAGCTCCGCCCTCCTCCACGCGCACCTTTTCTCTCTCTTTCTTGATGCATATATTTAGTTTTAACTGACTTTTGAACTAAAATTAGTTCCATGAATAGAATTTGGTTATGGTTGGCTTGGTTGTCCATGTGGTTGCCCATGTTTCTTCTTTCTTTAATTTTTTTTTCCACTAAGGTGTTCGAATGCTCCTGCATCAGACTCCTGAGGTACAAAAATTATGACCTCCTGGTCATATGCTCCCGAGGTACAAAAAAAATTATGACCTCTTGGTCATATGCGTTTCCGTAGCAATTCTACCAACTTTTTCACTTCTTCAATGGAACTTCCTTCATGGTCTTCTGTGAGTTGCAACCAAACCTCTGCAATAGCAAGTCCTTCTTGCTACCAAATTCCCTACCAGCTTCTCTCCTGAGCTTAGTCCTCTCGACATCTCTGTGGTTCTCTCCTCTCGAACCAATTGAGCACTCCTGCTCCAGGTTTGTTGCAATCTTCTCACCTTCACAAAATAAATTAAAAAATTACAAGCTTAAAAATCTTCAACAAACTGTACCTCTTCCTTCTTAGCATGCAAAAAATCCTCTCCGTAGAAAATCTTTTCTGGCTCTGATACGACTTGATGACGTCGAGATTCTGGGGTGAACCAAAATCCCATTTCCCCAATAAAATTGCTCTTGAGGCCTATGGGTTATGGGCCCATGAAGCCTATCGAATATGCCTCTCACCTTTTCTTTAGGCATTTGTCATTGAACAGTGGACAAACACCACCACCTCCTACAGTAGAAAACACATCCAAAAGGCGCAACAAATATCTGTTGCCTGATCTCCGATTTTCATACACAAAAGAATATGAACCACCTCCAACACAAAAGTAAAATTCAAAAGGCTAATAATATAATATTGTTCATTGTGAAATTCGAATGGCACAATTTAATGTTTGCAGTTAGGCCTGAGTCGACCATTGCTTCAGCATTTCAATGCATATCACTCATAAATTACACCATATTATGGGTAATCTCATGAAGCAATTCCTTCAAATTTGTATTGTAGTTATTCGCTATCTCACTTCCAATAAAATCTGTTAAAACTCGAAGCTCGTTGCTTCTCATCGCCCTAAGCCTAGATTTACAAAGTGCGTTAACAATATTTAAACCATCCCTCACATGAAAGAGACTAAATTCAAAACCAACAACGACTAATTCCACCATTCCAACAATCACACATGCAATCATCTAAACATAAATTGTCGTCCATGGCTTGATCAACATCATTTTCGCTTACCTGAACTCAACGTTCTAGGTACTTTGAATCACCACTCTGTTGAAGCACATTACCGGGAGACTCTTGCAAGTTTCTATGTTTAACAACCTCTAATTCTAAGTTGAGATTATAAGCATTCCAAGAAACCTTTAATTCATTTTTATTCTCTTCAATAATTGACACAGAATCAGTAGAAACATACTCACACGTTAATTGAAACCCTACAACAGGGTTGACCTTCTCAGATACCTAGTTTAAAGAAATATCTGACCTCTTCACCATGCCATCATATTTTCTTTGAGAATTCTCCAATGCTTCACTGCTTACGGAATACTCAGCTTTCAGCTCTTGTAACAGCTGCTTACTGCCTCCACCAAAACCTTTTGTATGTGAAACTCTACTCAACCTGAGAAATTGTTCTTGAACCTGTTCGACCCCCTGTCCACGCTATATGAGAAATGAATGTCTCAAGGGCACGATTCAAGGAAGCCTCGGCCCCTACCCCATCCTCGTCTTCTATCGCAGCTCCACCCTCCTCCACGCACACCTCTTCTCTCTCTTTCTTGATGCATATATTCAACTTTAACTGATTTTAAAAATGAAATTAGTTCCTTGAACAGAATTCGGTTATGGTTGGCCTGGTTGTCCTGGTTGCCCATGTGGTTGCCCATGTGTCTTCTTTCTCTAATTCTTTTTATCCACTAAGGTGTTTGGATGCCCTTGCATCAGTTATGCAGCCCATTAGCTTTGCAAAAAAAAAAAATGGTGTGCCTCTAAAGCACGATCGACTATGACATCTTTAGGAAGTGTTTCTATTATTAGTAGTTTTAAATATTAACAAGCAACTTGCCAACTCGATTGACGGAAAAATCACAGTAAAGGACTAATGTTCCTCTTTTTGATATATAATATCACTCTATCTTCTCGTCTTATCCACTGAGCGGGAGATGTTTCCATAAGGAGCATACCTATTGGATAATGGTTATCCTTATGAACAAGCTCATAAAAGCATTCGGGGGATGATGGTTATCCTTTTGTTTATCCTTAATTCACTTGGACAAATTACAGTGAGAAAATCACGCTCGATTTTGGTAATGTGTTTTAAAACACAAATCGCCCTTGCCAATTTGAGTGGCAACTTATGTTTTATTTATTCGTTGAGCTGACGTTTCCCTCTCTGCTTTCTATATCCACTGAGCTGGAGGCATCCGACTGCAAATTGAATTACCACAAAAAAATAACAAGGATAATGGTTATCCTGGTTGACACGCTTTAAAAGAAGTCAATCGTTATTGTTGTTGTCATCCCACAAACATGTTCTATTTGGGAATGGTTATCCAGTTCCATAAAACAATGCGCAGTTAGTTTCAATGACACTCCATAACATAAATAAGAAAGGGGTGTGTGCTATTTCAAAGCTAGAGTGTAAGGGAAGGCGACGCTTCCTGATCTGACCAATTCAATCATGTGTTTGATTAGTGGAATTGTGGCCAGGCATGCTATTTGGATTGGCTGAAAATAGTTCAACTCCAATACAAACTCGTGGGATGAAATTGCAGGATTGGTGGTGACAAATAGAATTTTGATTTTTTTTTAATATCTACAACACTCTCTTGATAGTGAGTTTGATCTTAACCTCGTTTCCTAATTCACCACCAGCCATTGTGAATCCTTTATGGTAAGATATTTCTTCATTTGTGATGATATATTTCTTTTTTGGTGATAAAAATATATAGATATGCTAGCACTAGTACACACATGCAAGCTTCGGCCCATCTAAACCTTGGTGTAATATTTACCTTGAGTACCAATGTCTTTGAGTATGGAACCAATGCCCCTTTTCTTAGTTGTGAAATTGAAAAGAAATGAGCACAATATTGGTGGTTAATTCTTTTATACTTGTGACCGAGTCTAATATAACTTGGATTTAATGTTGAGGGACTTTACTGCATCACACATTGCGATCCATATCATAATATCTTTAGAGGCATAACTCCTCCTCTTGGTGAGACACTAGACTTGTCACCAATTCTTGCGTTCTTTTTATTGGACGTTGTTGCAAGTGTTGTTTGTGGTCTTCCAGCCGAGCTGCCAAAGACATAGAAAGAAAAGGTGGGTTAGCAACAATTATAGGAACCCCATGAATAGTTTTATTTTCAAGCAAAATTTGGCCACAATTGAAAAGAGTTCTTTATATTCCATACACCCATATTGAGTTCAATAATCATGATGGGTTTCTTAGTTTAGTTAGAATTTCTTTTCTAGCAAGTGTGAGGCTTGTTTTGTCACGAACAAAACTAGTGGTCGATGCAAATCTCCCATTTCTATCGTGAAAGGTAAATACTTTCCATATTAGAATATGAATTAAAATATACATTTCTACACGATGGGCATACATTAGCAAGCTGTTGGCGAAGATCAGTGTTAATTGTAGTGAAAATAAATAACTTTTGTAGGTGTTTGTGCATAATTATGTGATTACATGTTTGTGCTTACATATATATATATGGCTTTCATGTAGGGCTCATTTTTGTGGTTATAATGAACTACATTGGTATGTCTACATGCATGGATGGATCAAAATTCTCACAAATTAACATGATTAAAAAGAATGATTTAAGATGGTAGATATTTATAATCAATCTTTAGGAATAAGCAATGTTGGATTTAATCCTTATACTTATATTAACTTTCACAAGTCTTTGGATATCTATAGTACCAATGCAGGGAGGAGAAACCTAGAAACGCTACACTACAACAAATAATTCCGCAATGTTGAATTGTGGTGGAGTAAAGAGTAATGAAAAGAAATAACAAAAAATAACATGTTGATTATTTTTAATAAGTAGAAATGGTCAACCATCAATTGGTTACTTTTTATTGTGCCTACTTATTGAATGTTAAAAATTATGCGAAGATTAAATTTGTATTATAAGTGTGGAAGTTCTCCCAAAACATAAGTTGTTAAGGCACAAATACTCAATACCATGATTTAAAATTGGTTTAATATATTTACATAGTTTTAGATGTTCATTGTAGAGTGGGAGGAATGAACATTAAGAAAAATGGTTACATGTCTTTCAAAACTTTATATTTAGCATGGTGACATTTGTAAGGGTCGTGCACTTGGTAAAAATACGAATAGATATTTTCCAAATAATGATAATAGATCTAAGGGGATCTTCAATCTAGTACATTAATATATATGTGGACCAAAGACCACAACCTTCTTGGGTGTCCACTTGTACTATGTAACATTCATTAATGATTTCTCCCAAAATACTTGGATCTACTTTATGAAAACTAAGGATGGAGTCTTCAATAAGTTCCAAGAATTCTAAGCATAAGCCTAGAGAACCTAACAGGAAGGAGAATCAAATTCCTAAGATTAGATAATGGAGGAGAGTACTCATCCAAATACTTCAGTGATTTTTGCAAGGAATCAGGGATTAGGAGGGAATTGATCCTTCCTTAAAATTTTTAACAAAATGGAGTAGTAGAAAGAAGGAACAGAACAATTATATAAGAAGTGAAGGTGATGATTCATGAAATATAAATTTTTATGTTCTTATGGGAAAATCATGTCAATAAAACCATTTATGTTCAAAATCGAAGACCTAATTAAATATTAGAGGACCTTACACATGAGGAAGCATTCACCAAAATAAAAAGTCAAGTGAGTCATTTAAGAATATTTAATTGTCCAATATATGTTATGTTCTGAAATAAGAGAGAAATAATTTTGAACCTTCTAGGAGGAAAGGTATCTTTGTATAATAGAATGCAATTTCAAAGGAATATCAAATCTACATTTTAGAAATATGCCAAATTGAAGTTAGTCGAGATGTTATCTTTGATGAAGAAGTAGCCTTCAGGAAGTCTAGAGAGTCTCACATGGAAAGTGATGATGAAGAACATGAGGCTCCAAAGAATGTAGGTAAAGGTTCTTCTAAACAAACCATTCATTCTTCAAAATATCAGGAGGAGTCAACAAAAGCATTAGAATGACTAGAGCCTACGAGGGAGACTCTTTTAACTAGGAAAATACTAGAATGGCTTTGTGATACTCTATAAGTTGTATAAGGACATGTAGCACCTAAAGGTACGTTTATAGAAAGTAAGAAACCTAAAATATACTCAGACGATATGGCACTAATCAACCACATCATTTATTTTGAGACCCCCAAGTTATGAAGAAGCACAAGACAAGTAAGTTTGAAAATATTCCATAATGGAAGAATATCATTCCATCATGAAGAAAGATGTATGAGAGAGTTCTCAGACCAGAGAATATATAAGTGGTGACCTTGAAATGGATATATAATATCAATCATGCAACAAATGAAAGCCTTAAAAAGTATTACTTTCATTCCTTGGACTATGAATATTTTCTCTAGGCCATTATAATGGAAATTTTTATCTAGATTAGTTTTCCTATAAAATATAAAGTTGATAGGTACAAAATGAAAAATTGTGATCTAATTTCTCTTAGAGTTTATTTCATAGATTTCGATACAAATGCACTAATTGAGTGAGTCTATCATATGGAGTTGAGTGTGAGGAGAAGCATTATTTTGTATATAACATGTTATTCCTCTAACCCCTCTACAAGAGAATTTCTTATTCCATGTTAAGCATAAGAAAAATCCATCTATGTGAGGGACGTTATATTAATCATACTTCCATGCTTCAACAACAAAAATAATATCATTTTCACTCAATATCAAACATAACATAGGACCTTTACACCACGGGAAGTCATAATAGAACTCTAAAATAACATCCACAATATTCCCAATTACTATTTATTACTTTTATTTTGGTTTCTATCACTAACAATAACTTTCCTATTTCTAATGATTTGCCATTTTCCTTCTTTCCTTCCTTCCTTTACCTTTAGAACCTCCTTCCTTAACTTAGCTTGGTATGATGGAATGAGGTCCTAATTTATAGAGAATACTGTCACTCGTAAGATCATAGATTTCCTGAGTATTTTGAATTTATGGTCAATATATATTACCTTGACATGAGTCAATCTATTGTTGTGTTTTAGTATCATTTCTTGGAATCTAGCTTCCATTTCTTCTAGTTGAGTCTAGAACCCTAATATTTTATTATGTAGCTTCTTCGCTAACAATTTGAAATTATTATCAAGCATTGTCTCTAAATGTATTTTAAATTCTATTCTTCTTTCATCTCTTGATGTTTCTAACAAATTTATATGATCATAAGGACACTCTAAGTTGACTTTGTTGGGCCTCTGATTACTAGGTTGATGATTTGTAATGTGTGTGGTGAAGCATTCATAACTTTAAAAATAAATAGAAAGAAAGAAAATACATAAAATGAACTTTTGCGTCTATATTATGAGTATATTGTCATAAATTCCTTGGTGTAGAGTTCTTACTAGTAGATGGCCCTATATTATAGAGTATATATAGTTTATTTATTTCCATAGACCACCAAGTGCACATGAATAACAAATTTCAATGCTAGTTCACTCCAATAAGATGTTGCCAGTAGCAAAAGATATTCACTTAGTGAACTTGTGACATATCACGCATTCATGGAATATTAAACAATATTCCTAATTTCACTAAGTATTGGTAAATAGCTCCAAGAATCCTTTTCTGGGACCCCCTTCCCAATACATCCTTTAGACTAAACAAACCCTTACTTTTACTAGATGCCTTTTTTATTGCTCTCAATCCCTATAAACCTTATGGTATTATCAACCTTCCCCTAATACCTACAATATATTGACTTTACTTTTCAAAAATTTAAAACCCCCTTATGAAAGAACTCAGTAAGATATTGATCAACATGGTGAGACTCTAATGGTTGGTAGAAAACCATCCCAACGAAGAGATTCATGTGTAACAATGTGTAAGAATACCCATCAATTTTTTATCCAAATTCAATTCAATATGGAAAACCCTTACTCGCAAAAATCAGCTTCATTAAGTATACTACATCACAACCCAAATATTCATGGCTTGATTTGGACAAGGTTAATGGAACATTTTCTCCTATATGATTAGTTTAGTTGGGTTAAATCACCGTAATCAAGATTACAATTTTAAAACTTCATACCAGTACTATGCCTTAGATATTTTATATTACCTGACTAATACCATGGAATTTAAACCTAGAATTGATGAGGATAATGAAATCACCTTGAGTCTAGAGCACATAATTGACTAAATGACTTTACTCAAATAAGTTTAATGCTCAAATTACTGCATCACCAGAGACTATAAACCTTAAGTTATTGCAATATTAACTAAAATCACCATTGAGTTTAAATTAAAATCACCCCAAGTTGTTCCATTGAATCATCACAAATATTAAATCAAAATTACTACTTAAGTAGATTTGAATTTAGAAATATTTTGTGAAAAAATATATATAAGACATGAATGAGAGATAATATAATCATTATATTTTTTTAAAATCATTTCAATGTTGTTTTTAATTAATAGGGATATAAGAAGCGCAACTCATAACATCCCTATCATCAAGTATCACACTTGGTTGTTCCTATTATAGTACTATCTTTTCATATATTGAACAAATTTAATTATGAATAGAAAGTTAAGTTGTATTAAAAAAAATTTACGGACCACTTAAATTATTCTTAAGTTATTTTTTATGAGATGAAAAATTGAAAAACATTAAATGGAATTTAATTCACTTATGCATACACAAATCTTAATATTTATGTCGATAGGCCTTCTTTTGAGTCAGTTTAGTAGTCTACACTTTCATTCTCTCATTGTCATTTGGCATATAGTTTTTTCTTTAATATCTGGCTACATATATTCTGCTATTTGACATCTGGCTTTTTTTGTTTGACATTTGGCTACCATATTTATGTTGCAAAATTATGTTATCTCCAGTTCCAAATGATTTCTCCCTCTAAAAAACCACATGGATACATTTCTATTGTGCACATGACCTCCTTCTGGTTTGAGATGCACCCGATCTGATTCCATGACAATGAACAATAATGTCGATGTCTAGCCTTACCGCTCATCAGTTACCCAACCCTTTGTAGACCATGTTCAGTATAGCAGAGTGGCCCGTGTTCAAAAGTTCACTGCTCAAAATCATGTTCAAAAGTTCAGTGCTCAAAATCTCATAGACAACCCACACAACCCAGGGAGACCAGAGAAGGAGCCCATGTTCAGTATAGCAGATTCATTGGAGGTGTTAAAGCCCTTTAGGTAGGTGCTAAATGTAAAAATTCATCACCACAATTTTTCACACTTTGTCTACAACATTCTCGTTTGGTAGATTTACAAATTTACAATTAAAGAAATGCAGAAAATTTTAAATTTTCATCCAAGTGTCCAGCACGGCCCAAGAGCTCAACCATACAAGCATAATGCTCTGATCTAGGTGAAATACCATAATCTCTACTCATAGAATTGAAGTAGTACCACCCTTCGTTTATAAGGCCTACATGGCTGCAAGTAGATAGAACACCAACAAAGGTAATACATTCTGGTTTGTATGCCTGCTACTTGCATTTCTTCGAAGACTTTGATGGTTTCCTTACCATACACATGGGTACCATATCCTGCAATTACGGTAGTCCATGAGATGAGAACTGTGAGGGGTATTCTGTCAAACACATAACATGGATATATTATGCTTCCACATTTGACATGCATGCCAATGAGATCATTCATCAAAAAGACCTTTAACTAAAATCCTTTTCTAAGTATGTGGGCATGGACTTGCTTGCCATTTTTCCCACTAAATCTTAATTCTCTGGTGCAAATGGTTAGGAACAACACACCTTTCATTCCCAAGGTAAAATTCTTACAAATTGCTAGCATTAGATTTCAAATTTCGAGCTAGGAATTGCTTTCCAGAGTTTGAATTTGGGGTTCTATGGAGTGTTTTAGCGTTAATTTATGCATTTTACCCATCCTTTTCCACAAATTCTCAGTGTTTGTGGGAAACTGTGGATGAAAAATCTCTTCTTCAGATAAATTAAGGGTTTAAGCACGAGAATTCTGAGAATTCACCATTTAAATGTAACCCATGGCTCCAATGGATGTCTGTCCATTTTGTCATTGTGAAATTATTGTGATTTTTTTTTTTCTATGTTTCTAATTCTACTTCCCTTATTTTAGAATTCAAAGAATTTTGCCATCGTTTGAACGTATACTAGTCTAGCTTCATCCCTTTGGACTATTGGCCAAAATGCATAGAGCATGACGAAAGCTCATAGTTTAGTTTCAAATACTGTAAAAAATAACCAATCAAGCCCTCAAATGAAATTGTAAAAAAAATTCAACAGGGTTTTTTACTTTGGACTGAAGCTATAATATCCACAACTCTACCACGAAAAGTGAAAATGATTTTTAGACTTTGAAAGTCAATAACAAATTCAAAATTGAATTATTAGTTTTATATCTTAACATTGTAGTTGTTGATAGGATTGCAGTTTAGCCATGGTAATGGCAACATGTCAGGTCACTGACCAAGGTTCAATAAGCCTCGACCATAAATAAATATTTGGGGTAAGGAGCAAGTCCTAGCTTATTTTGACAAAAGAAAATCCCTTGTCAAAGCAGCTTAGATGCAAAATAAATTGTTATGTTGAGTAGACTGCCCATCAAGGACCATTTCACCAACATAAGTGAGCAGCTTGTGATGCCACCCTCTTTGGACCAATTGGAATGCTTCTCTAAGTTTAAGAGGCACTTTAAAGAAAGGGTTTGGGTTTCTTATAATTTTATGTGTGGGGTGCCAACCAATTGTTGTGTTTCTCTTTATGTTCACAAGGAGGCAATTTAAAAAAACGAAGTTGACTTCTTAAAATTTTATCATAGTGTGGAGTTGACCTCTTCAACCCAATTAAATGCTTCTCTGGGTTTAAAATAGAAGCACTTATTAAAAATTAAAACAATAATTGACGTTGGATTCCTAGAATTTTGTTATTGGTAGATACACCAGAAAGAATTCATCTCATTGACTCTCAAACTTTCAGAAGAACCACCGTCCTACTTCAATAATTTCAAGGAATTTTCATCTCCTGTAAAATTACCCCTCCCTGTAAGCCATTAGATGGATATCCTCCAATAAAATCCACGCTGTCCAAAATGCACAGAGCATGACCGAAGCTCATAGTTTAGTTTCAAATATTGTAAAAACTAATCATTCAAGCCCTCAAATAAAATTATAAAAAAATTTCAACACGGTTGTTTACTTTGGACTAAAGCTATAATATCCACAACTCTACCAAGACAAGTAAAAATGATTTCCCGGCTTTGAAAGTCACTAACAACTTCAAAATTGAATTATTAGTTTTATATCTTAGCATTGTAGCTATTGATAGTATTGCAGTTTAGCCATGGTAAAGGCAACATGTAAGGTCACCTACCAAGGTTCAATTATGACTAAACTTGTTATTCAGGTATTTTCTAATTTTAGTAAATCTCATAGTTTAGTTGCAAGTGATCAAATTACCTTTGGATTAGAAGGGTTGTCAAACTTCTCCATCATATAAGCATTAGGAGTTTTTTCTACTGTTTCCTCTACTTTCTGTACAACACCTTTCATACCTCTGGTAGGATCTGTAAGGACCAATTTAGCTCCTTCTAAGAGTTTTAGAAACATTGTTATCATTTTGAGAACGTTTAGATACATACCTTACACACATAGTATGGAATTTACATCAAAAACTTTTATTTATTCAAAAACATGTTAAAAATTTCTATGCTAAAAGGTGAGATTGTCTTTAATAGTTGTGTGAATGGCAATGTCACTCTCATATCCTATGCCCTAATTATTGTTTCACCATGAAAAGTTAGTCTTGTTAGATTACATTCCACTTTCCAGCAACAACATACATGTTTGCGAGCATCACATATGTTCCAATGTTATATGGTCCCATATCAATGTGGTAAGTTGTTTATTAAGTTCTTTGCCTCATCCATGTTGACAACACTGGCAAGAAGATCAATCAATCAGGTATAGTGGTATGTATTTGGTTTAACCTATGCTTGGCACATGCACAAATCATAGCTATCCATGAGACAACATGTTCAGGCAGATTCTGAGCATGTTATAAGATCTTTAAAAACATTGTTATAGTTTTGAGAAGGTTTAGAGACATAGCTTACATACATAGCATGGAACTTTTACATAAAGCATTTTTAATTTATGCCAAAACATGTTAAAAATTTATGTGCAAAAAGGTCGGCCCATCTTTAATAGTGATGTGAATGACAGCGTCACAAAGTCATCTGGTAAGTTGTTCATTAAGTTATCTGCCTCATCCATGTTCCCAACACAAGCAAGAAGATCAATCAAGTAGGTGTAGTGGTCTCTATTTGGTTTAACCTATGTTGGGCACATGCACAAATCATAGTTTTCCATGAGACAACATGTTTAGGCAAACTGCAATCCATTATAAGAGTTTTAGAAACATAGCTATAGTTTTGGGAAGGTTTATACACATACATTACATACATAGCATGGAATTTACATAAAGAATTTTTAATTCATGCAAAAACATGTTAAAAATTTATGTACTAAAAGGTCAGTCTTTGATAGTGGTGTGAATGAAAATGTCACTATCATATCCTATGCCCTTATTATTGTTTCACCATGAAATGTTAGTCTTGTTAGATTATATTCCTCATTCACATCACATATTTCTTTACTAAAATTTTGTGCTTGACAAAAGTAGGTAAATTCTAAATTTGAAATTTCTTTAATTCAACTATGTGAAGAGTAATTCTAATGGCATGAATTGATGATTATAGAATTAGGTCTTCATGTTCTATATGCATTTTATTATCAAACTAATGTTATAGATAATAATTGTCTGTTGTAACTGACATTGCAAAGAAGGTCGTTTCAGTTAACTCCATTGACTCAATGAAGAGTACAAGATGTAAACTTAATGTTGATTGTTGATAGATAGGATGACCTTTACCATTCAGTTATTGAGATCATTTATTTTTTTGTGGATTCTCTAAATTTGTTCGATTAGGTTTCCTGTCAACTCTTATACATGTAACTATCAAACTTGAAAATGATGTGAGGAGAATTATCATATTTATAGTGAGAATGATTTTTTCAATACAACCGATTCCCAATGAGTAGGTAGATTGAGGCTTTCTAGCTTCACTAGATTTCTATGCATGCACATGCATGCTATACTTGCTATCAGTGTCACTATGACTATGCGACATGTCTTCCTTTACCTCTTCCTCCACATCATGTAGTATAGAATTTGTGTTCAGAACATACCTTGCCTCCATTTCCTTACCCAACCTCTTCAGCATTGCATATATTTTCTTAGATTAAGGTTGTGACTTGTCTCCCACAATGAATGCATCGACTTTGTTTTTTACCTCAACCAGATTGTAGACTGGCATATTTTTAATATCTCGACCTTTAATTAGTTTCTTCACCTTTGAAACATTATCACACCTACCATCTGCAGCATAAATATTTGACAAGGGTACGTAATATCAATCTTTTTTAGTCTCCAGTTCAAATAGGAAACCATGCATGCATAATTTTTCACTTTAGATGTGATGCAGTAATATCGATTCATGCAATAAAAGTATTATCACTATGAAAGGTGAGATCATACTCCTTCTGTTTCTACTCTGTATTGTGCAGCACAAAGTTTGTGTCAAGAACATACCCAACTCCTTCCATCTCCCTTTCCAAACCCCAAAAAATCTCATGGATCTCCTTGATATGTGGGTGGAATTTATCTCCAACATGAAATTCATACACTACTTCCTTGACCTTGATCTAGCTGTGTCATTGGTCCTTTTGTATTCCCCTATTTTTGCATCAAGCTTCTCATAGTTGCTGCAACATCCCGCCTGCCATATGCAACATAAATGTTTGATAGCAATACATATGTCCTAGCATTTTGTGTCCTTAATTCAAAAATGCACTCAACACCTAGCTTCCCTAGCTCCAAATTAACACATACTCTGCAAGCACTAAGCAAGGCTCCCCAAACAGAAGCATCTGGTTCATTTGACATTGTACTAATCAACTAATGTGCCTCATCCAGGTGCCCATCACGACCCAAGAGCTCAACCATACAAGCGTAATGCTCTGATCTGGGTGAAATACCATAATCTCTACACATAGAATTGAAGTAGAACCACCCTTTGTTTATAAGGCCTGCATGGCTGCAAGTAGATAGAACACAAACAAAGGTGATATAGTGTAGTTGTATGCCTACTACTTACATTTACTAGAAGACTTTGATGGCCTCCTTACCATACCCATGCCTAGCATATCCTACAATCATTGTAGTCCATGAAATGATGCTTCCAGATTTGGCATACACGTCAATGAGAGCATTCATAAGAAAGACATTTAACTAAAATCATTTTCTAAGTATGTGGGCATGGACTTGCTTGCCATTTTAAAGGAGTGTCAAGCCAGCAGAAGTAGCTAGAAAACTTACAAATCTATATTTGCCTTGCTTCACCCCTTTGGACTACATTTCTCTAAAGAACAATAGGGCTTTCTTACCATACCCAACTTTCCCACACCCTACAATTATTCTAATCCACAAAATAATATCCAGATTAGCCATTTTGTCAAAGGTTTCAATTGCATCCTCTATGGTTTCACATCTAGCATACATGACTATAAGGGAATTTCCCTATACATATTGCACAGTTGATACAAATTATGGTACAAAATTCATTACAAATTTAGCTATTGAGCACAATGATAGATCTCCAACAGGAAAAATAATTTACACCAGAACAGATAGATCTTTTTACAGAATTGTATACCTTATCGTAACCCTACTTTATACGCAAAAAAATAGGGCATGCGTTTAAAAGGGGTATTACATATCCCCATATTTCCTTTAGTGAACATTTTCTTTCCTTTTCACCAAGTAATTCTCTAAGTCTAGAGGCATGTAGCTTAGTTTTCTTGAATATATCTGGTACCAAGAACCCTCTTGAGCCATTTTTCAACCTATACACTTGATGTTTTCTATTTCTCCATGAAGCATGACATTGTTGTATGAACACTTCCTTTTCCAAATCTCCAATTACAAGGCATTTGAAAAGTCCAATTGAGTTTCCAAGGCTAACATCAATCTTATTGTCTTCATATTTTCCACAAGTGCAAAGGTTCATTTATAATTATTGCCGTCCTTTGGAAAACTTGTTGTTGCTAACCTTGTTTTGTACTAACCAATTGAGTGACATGCTTTATATTGTCTTCTAGATTCTTTCCACTTTCCCTTATTGCAAGTACATATGTTCCCATGTTTCCTATTCTTCTATGGAAACAGATTCCTCTTGGGATGCATTCCATTTTACTTGTGCAACCTCGAATCAAAGGGGTGCATATGAATACAATATTTTACTTATTAAGGCCATCCTTACTCATGATAAATCTTATTGTTGTTGTCTTCTTGACTTCCTGCTTCCTTAACTAATTTCAAGCAGTTCTTATTCCTTGTGCCTTATTCCCCTTCAATGTTCATAAATACTACTTTGTAACCCCCAAATCTACACAGATAAATTCAGGTTTCAAAATCAAACATACATATCATATTTCCAAGTAGATTTAAAGGTCGTTTCCAACATCAATAGAAAAAGAACTAGTTCAGATTTTTGGGGCACTTACCAAAAACATTTCTAATCATATATGGATGGATTCCAAAAGTATGAACATCAGTGTTTCCAACAGCAGTAGAAAAAGAACTAGTTCAAATCTTTGGGACACTTACCAAAAACATTTCTAATAATATATGGCTGGATTCCAAAAGTATGAACATCAGTGTTTGCCCCAAAACCCACAACAAATCTCGGCTCACTAATTGCGGAGAATGAACATCTGGAGGGTATACTGTTTGAGATTAATTTCACTTCCCCTGGATTAATAGGTAGCATGCTAGGCATGCTTACAACAAGGAGGGTGCTCCATTGACACTTATATGTCTGATTCTAGGCTTGTTCTCATCGGCTATATTCAGGATATTTCAGGCACTGGTATTTTTGGTTAGTGCATTTCCCTATTGGTAAAGGAAACCCCCCTGCCCCCCTCCTCGCACCTACTGCCCCAACAAGTAAAAGGTTATGGTTATGCGAGGCTCCATTTTTTGGGCAACTCAGCGTCTTACACATAGCAGTTCTTGATTTGAAGTAGTTGTATAAAAAAAATAGTTTAGTTATTTAAAGTTTGATTTGAAGTAGTTGTATGAGACACCTAAGCTGCACCATCATTGTAAAGTAATTGGGAGCTTCATATTTCTAATGGACAACCATTCAGATGTAACTGCGTATAATTATTTTGCATAATGCTTAAGGTTCCTCTGTTTAGTCTATGATAATGGCCCTATTTGTGTACGCTACAAGCATTCATTAATTAAATAGATATGAGAATCTTTTCTTATGTTACATTTACTTTACATTTACTGAGTATTAAAGCCATGTTTACGTCTAAATAATATGCAGGGTTTCAATTTGCTAATGAAAAATAAATTTGGGATTTAATAGATTTGTGTGGACCACTTTCTTTCTTCTTGGTAGAGTATTTGCATTTTTCTATATGCATGTGCATAATTCTTTCCAAGGCAATTTGTTCGTGGAATTGGCTTTCTTCTCTCTCCCTAAGTATTGATTGGGGTTGGGTAGAGAAGCATTGTCAAATGGTAGGGGATAGTCATGGTGGTTATTACCTTGGTCACTAGCAAGCTTAGTAGATTCTTGACCATCTATAGAGGTTGCTTGATTTTGGGTAATTAACTTACTCTAAAATGAAATAAGACATTCAATGTGTTCCGTGTAATATACATATAAACAAAACATCTAAAACAAGTTTTCCGCAAACCAATTCAAAGTAAGTAGAATGTTGATTATAGTTTTAGTTGTAGCCTTTCAACCTTTTCGACTTATTTGCTTATATCTAACATTGAGTATGTATTTACAAATCAGTGATTTTGCGATCAAAGTAATTCTATACCTGCTCTTCAAATTCCTTCATGCTTTTGAAAGTAAAACCAATGAATTATCAATATAATTTTACCAAAATAAAAAATAATTAGAAAGATTTTAGCCAGTTGATATTGCTCATCGGTTAAGCTTGAACTAACATCTCTTGTAAAGAAATTCAACAATTCCAAATTAATAATCTTATCGTTCTCTCTTTGTACCTTTTAGAACAATTTCTAATAACATTAAATTTGGATACAACTAAAAAATTAACCATTACCTCAAAATAACACACCACTCTAGATTAAATTCTCATAGAAATTAACTTTTTTTAATAAAGAAAAACCATTACCTTGAAATAACACTTCACTCCAGGTTGAACTCTCATAAAAATTAACTTTTTTTAATTGAGAAAAACTCTTTTACACTATTAAATAAAACATTATTTAAGGAGAAAATCAAACTAAAAACGAATACATTATTTAAGGAGAAAATCAAGCTAAAAACTAATAGGAACACATTTAAAATACCCGCTCTTCTCCCTGCGACGAAACAAGGGTTCGACCCGCGAATTTTCGCATTGAACTTTTAATCATGGATAATAACTAAAGTATTCAACAATGTTCCAAAAGCACCGTGACCCTATTAAATCCAACTTATTTTTACCAAACGCAGTGTGACACCTATTAAATCCAACTTATTTTTTCCAAAAGCACGGTGCGGTCAAAATTGACAGAACTGTCCGTGGGTATTGTGGAAACTTGTGTTGCTGTAACATATCCAAAGTTCCGAGTAGGTATGGAATTTGACGGGTAAATATTAAAAACCTTAAATGAATTTTACTTTTATTCAAACAGATAAATTTAATTTTAAATATAAATTTTATAATTAAAAACTTTAAAACAAGCTTTCAGACAAAGATGCAGGTCGAGGAAGGATAGCTTTAGTAATAAAGCTAATAGATTAGTTGTATATGTGTGTTTTAGGTAAAAAAAAAATACAGAGTTTTTAAAATCTTTATATTAAATTATGATTTTAAGGTTAGATGTTGTAGGATTATGATTTATGAAGAATTCAACCAGCTATATGATTCAGGAAAAATTATAACTTATATGCATATTGATTTTTTAAAATATGTAGTTTTTAAGTGTGATTTTTTTTGAGTTTTTAGTGGATTTCTGGCAAGAATTTTGATTTGTGTTGTTTAAAATGCATATAAAGATTCAACACCTTTGAAAACCACTAGAGAACTTCAATTGTGAAGATTTCACCTTTCTCGCAGGAATCTTGTTAAAATATTTGTGGCAAAATCTTGATTTTTGCTATTTAAAATCCATTAAAGATTCAGCACCCTTGAAAACCTCACTTCTATCCTGTAGAACTTCTCATTTCAATGCAATTAAATTGGAAAATAAATAACAAGATCCACAACGAATCTACTTACATGTGCATGACCCTTATACTAAATTATATTTAGGGTCAGAGTTTTGATTCACTAAACATTCAACCAACCACATGTTTCAGGATATAGATTTTATTTTACAGATTAATTAAAATTTAATATATATATATATATATAATATATATAAACAATATATTTAAAAAAATAAACACTATGAGGAATAAATGAAATGTAAATATATTATAATTAGGTCACTTGCATAAAGTTGCATTCTATTGTGTTTTTGCAATTTAATTACACTAAGAAGCTACAATGCAGTACATATATGAGTTCAAGAGCTTAGCCATATAGATTTTATTTTACAGTAAAATAGTGGATTGAGATGTTTACATATTTTTTAATTTGGGAAAAAGTGTCAATGCATATTGCTGAATTTGGTTAATATTAAAGTGTACATAAAATTAAACAATAAATATTAATTAATTAATTATATACACCTGAATAATGTTTAAAAAAGATATAAAATTAATCTCTGACTACCACAATAACTCTTACCATAACATATCATCCCGACATTATTGAATCATCTGTAAATCTTATACGAACGCCCATCTTGAAATGCGATTCGATTAAAATAAAAATAACTCTTGCGATATCTCCTGAGCATAACATATCATCCAGATATTATTTAATCATCCGTAAGCCTTATATGAATGCCCATCCTGAAATGGGATTGGATTAAAATAATAATAACACTAGTCTTAAGGGGAGAAATCAAAATACCTACCGTGCATATTTCTGAAATGTGCACACCAACTACCGCGCGTATTCAATCATTCTCTATATTATTTGGGATTTCGAACTTTCGTCCTCAAACGTATTCGTCAACAATGAGTGAATTGTTGACCCTCGGAAGTCGAGGAGAGGTTTTGCACGAACTCAAATAAAAATTCCAAGAGCAGCATTCTAAAAATTCTAAGCCTTTTACGAATAGCAAATCACTCTACCCGACTCGGTCAATCACCGTCCGTCCTCTTGGGATATTGAGATTTTAAACGCAACGGAAGTTGTACCGCCACGTCAATCAACAGACCAGCGATTGAGAGAAAATTTGCGCGACTTCTAATGTGCACGCATTTACCACAAACGGCGGTACGGCGGAAACTGGAATACGAGTATGAACATTCACGGAATTTTTAGATGAATCAGAATACGAGTATGAACATTCCAGAAATCAGAATCAGTTAAAAAAAAAATAACATCCCCTACATTTTACATTGGTAAGGTTTTTTATTACACCAAAATTCTCATGTTTTAGTAAATTTTTAAAATTTTCAAAAAAATGATTGAGGAAGTCCAATATTTTCTCTCAAATGTAAATCAGGAAATTGAACCAGGCCAAAAAAATACCATGTAAAATTTTTTGTTACATCAAATTCCATAAACTTTAAATAAACTTCCAAACCATTA
Source organism: Pinus tabuliformis (assembly GCA_031772625.1). Lineage (NCBI taxonomy): Eukaryota > Viridiplantae > Streptophyta > Pinopsida > Pinales > Pinaceae > Pinus > Pinus tabuliformis. The sequence goes on from CM062818.1 coordinate 520,550,799, forward strand.
TTATTACCTTCCTAAATGATCCAAAAATAATATAAAGTAACAATTAATCCATTTAAGTAATTCCCAACAAAATAAATGTAAAACTCCAACGACCTAAACTGGTTTTTCTATGCAACAAACTAATCACGATGATTTTTAGCTCAAACATCATAGCGAGTTACCTAAACTAGCGTTTCTTCGCCTACGTAGACGTAGCCCAAGATCTGTACCTAATTACCTTTGAAAATACAAACGTTGAATTTTCTTTGACATCTATTCTCAGAAAATTCGGGGGTCAAGCAGCCTACGCAACAAATCCTATTAGTGCGCTATACGCGTGCCTTAACCAAATCAACTCTGAAATGAGTGCACTTTTTGTATTTTACAACTCTTCCAAACCAAGCGGTCAAATTCGCATTGAACCCTATGGAACCAAATCTGTTTTCAGACTGTTAAACCTAACTTCTAAAATTCCATAATACACGCACGTCAGCTTACGTCTAAAAACATATGTCAAAGTTTTCACTTATTTTTCGCTTGTGCAAATTTAGGCCGTTCCAGGTTGTAGAGAGGTTGCTATTGTTATTTTTGGTTATAGATGGTATACAAAAGTACTTTTAAGGTATTGTAAGTTAAAAAAATATTAATAAGAAAATGTTTGGAAGATGAAAATATAGAGATATAAGATATTATGGAAAAAAACAAAATGAAAATACAAGTTAAAAAGATTAAATTGTAATATGCTTCTGCTGTATGTAACGGTTGGCTTAAGCTAAGAAAAGTTAGGTCCGATGTAAATATTTTATTATTAAATAAATAAAGATAAATTAATTGCTTGGGAAACGAGACACCAAGAGATGAGGTTCTTGCCAAATGAAATCTCATTGGTGAATGGGAATGGATAATTATTTCATGATAAGGGTTCTAGATCCAATTCTAGATAAGCTTAATGGATTTGGAGATAAATATCCATTAAGTTACTTAGCTCGAGGAACATGTTAAGTTGAGGAAAAGCATAAAAGCCTTGCAGGAGAGAAAGCCAAGCTTTTATGGGAAAAGACTCACGGGAGAGAAACGCCAGATTTTCTATGAAAAGCTTAGGCAAATGGATAAAAATATCCACCTAAAAGTGGGACACGGCTAAACGAAACCATATTATGAAAGAGGGTATTAAATACCCATTGAAGAGATCAACATAACGCAGTTGATCCATGTCCAAATCTCTCGGCTCAATGGTGGACTGGAGGTAGCTCTAGGTTGGGTGGTGGTGCTCGATTTTCCAGGTGACCTTCTTTCAATTACTTTCGTGTGATTCAATTGATTGGCATGTATTGTATGTTGCTCCTTACTCTTTATGTGTCACATATTTAAACTTATGTGCTATCTCAGTTTTAAGATTATGAATACTTATGCATGGGACAATTATGTATGATGAATAATTAGGTTTTGATGGTTCGAAATTGTATAGCTTGTGGTTCAGGTTATCTATGCTATGAATTACGCATGGGGTGAATTGCATCCACTAAGGCGTGTTTAGTTATTTGTTCACTATGATTCGTATTGCAAAAGATACATGTCAGTAACACTTTTGATTATGAGAGTAGGACTATGATCATGATATATGACAATGCTAGCTATAGTGTGTTTATGACAACATTTCCATTAATGCTTGTGTTGAGCCATTAAAGGAAATGAAGTCCGAATGCATAATATTATCATGTTGAATGCCCATGAATTATTCTTTTCTCTGAGTTGTAATGTATGCATAAAGGGTTGATTTCGAATGTAGTAACTAAGCCTATTAGTTGAACCTAAAAGTCCACATTGTGGATCAAGTGGAGCATCATAGGTAGTTGGTAGTATTGTGCCAAGGGGGTATCTGTCAAATCGTATCAAAGATCTAAGTTCAAATATTGTGGCCTAAGGGCCACTCACCTCTGTAGGATGTGGAATGGGTTATTTGTTTCATAACAATCGAAGAATTCAGGATTGTAAGTCAATGTAGTTTCTAGTGCATGAAAACGTATGTGATAATTTAAACCAATATCAAAGTGTGATACATAATGGGAAATAACAGGAAGCAAAAGGATATACTTGAGAAGTAGAGTGGTAACCCTCCCTTATCCGAAGAGTGAAATACAAAGGAGTGGTATGTTAGTAGAATTTTTAGTAGGAACTTTGAATAAGTGAAATAAAGAAAATTCATGTAAGCTCAGCATAGCTTGCAATGGATTAAATTGAGTTCTTAGATCCTTAGTTGTGAGATAAACAATTTTAAGTAAATAAATTCCAGAAAAGCTAGAGGGAAATACACTCTAGCGACTCATTTCCCTTGTAAATCGATATTTTCAAGCAAATTGGAAAGGGAAATTTCAATAGGGGATAAAATTCCAATTTCATCACCACTGTGAAAACGAGAAATCAATTTTAACTCTAGCATAATTTAGTGAGTGATGATAAAATCTAAATCTAAATTGTAAAATGGGGTATGGTGAAAGGTATAGGAAATATGTGCATAGAAAAGGCTCTCGGCAAGCCTAAATTGTGAATCACTTGATCTTGATTTGTTCCAGGCTTCTCTCATGATGCTAAATCATACTTTGATGCTAAATCATACTTTTCTACGAGAGAGTAGTGCTCCTATTCTACTCATGCTGTTTCTGGAGGTTATTATGTTGATTCCATTCCATTTATTGATAAATGGTATCCTGTGGATAAGGGTCTTGATCTTCTTAGTCATTACAGACATTCTACTGTCTAACCCGAAGCTTGTAACAAAGATTTATCAAATACGAATACAGGCTCATCGGCTTTAAGGACCTTGATATTATGAGGGAAATTAATAAGCCTGTGAGGAATTTAGAGCTGCCCATATTTTCTATCCCTTGTACCTTAATGATTGCAAGTTGCATTCGTGGCACTTGGTTCAAGCAATGAGTATCCCTACAAAAGTGTAATGAAAAACGTGAGTCACAAGAAACATGATGAATTCTATGAGGCATCAAGTTAAGAATGTTTAGAGGGTTAAACTTTTGGAATATTGTGCAATGCTAGGTATCATTTAACTTCTAATAAAGAAGAGGATAAGATTAGAATGGTGTATGGTTATCGATTTTGGTATTTGATTTGGGAATGCCAATTCTCTTGGTCACTTTATGATGCAATCATTGAATCTGGTCACCCAGTTATGTGGGAACATAAAATCCTCAAAGGTGATATGTGGGATATTAAGCTTGGTCTTTTGCCGAACGAGAGATGGAGACCCGTTGTGCAAAGTCACATGCCTTAACCTAACTCAACTGCTGGTTAATAAAAATCCTAGTTGACTTGACTTGAGGATTTATAAAAGTGAAAGGGCGTGAGAAATATGTACAGTTCCGTAAGAGGGAGAGAGTCAAGGGATTCGACTGACAATTTCTGGCTCCGCGCAATGTGAATTGAAATAAACGAAGAATTGTGGGAAGTCAATTCCCTCTATTGGGATTGATATTCTATCAATAATGAGATGACTCACACTTGTGCTATCCAACAAAAGCTCTAAGAGCCTAGAAGCCATGACACTTATGCTCTGGCAGTACCAATGCTCGTGTTCAAAACTAGGAGAGTAATGTTTTTTAATTGTTGACTTCTTGCTTGTTATGCAGCCCATTAGCTTTGCAAAAAAAAATGGTGCTTCTCTAAAGAACGATCGACTATAACATCTTCGAGAAGTGTTTCTATTACTAGTAGTTTTAAATGTTAACAAGCACCTTCCCAACTGGATTGATGGAAAAAACACAGTAAAGAACTGATGTTCCTCTTTTTGATATATAATATTTCTTTGTTTGCTCGTCTTATCCACTGAGCGAGAGATGTTTCCATAAGCAACATACTTGTTGGATAATGGTTATCCTTATGAACAAGCTCATAAAAGCACTCGGGGGATGATGGTAATCCTTGTATTTATCCTTACTTCACTTGGACAAGTCACAGTGAGAAAATCACGCTCGATTTTGGTAATATGTTTTAAAACACAAATCACCCTTGCCAATTTGAGTGGTGACTGATGTTTTCTTTATTCGTTGAGCTAATGTTTCCCTCTCCTCTTTCTTTATCTGCTGAGGTGGAGGCATCCGACTACAAATTGAGTTGCCACAATAAAAATCCAAGGATAATGGTTATCCTAGTTGACATGCTTTAAAAGCAGTTAAACGTTATTGTTGTTGTCATCCAACAAACATGTTTTGTTTGGGAATGGTTATCCAGTTCCATAAAACAAGTCTTAGTTAGTTTCAATGACACTCCATAACATTAAATAAGAAAGGGGTGTGTGCTATTTCAAAGCTAGAGTGTAAGGGAAGGCGACGCTTTCGGATCTGACCAATTCAATCACATGTTTGATTAGTGGAATTGTGGGCAGGCATGCTATTTGGATTGGTTGAAAATAGTTCAACTCCAATACGAACTCGTGGGCTGAAATTGCAGGATTGGTGGTGACAAATAGAATGATGATTCTTACAACACTCTCTTGATAGTGAGGTTGGTCTTAACCTAGTTTCCTAATTCACCACCGATCATTGTGAATCCTTTAAGGTAAGATATTCTTCCTTTGTGGTGATATATTTCTTTTTTGGTGATACAAATATATAGATACGCTAGCACTGGCACACACACGCAAGCTTCAGCCCATCTAAACCCTGGTCTAATATTTAGCTTGAGTACCAAAGTCTCTGAGTATGGAACCAATGCCCCTTTTCTTAGTTGTGAAATTGAAAACAAATGACCACAATATTGGTGGTTAATTCTTTTATACTTGTGACTGAGTCTAATATAACTTGGATTTAATGTTGAGGGAGTTTAGTGCATCACACTTTGCGATCCATATCATAATATCTTTAGAGGCATAACTCCTCCTCTTGGTGAGACACTAGACTTGTCACCAATTCTCACGTTCTTTTTATTGGACGTTGTTACAAGTGTTGTTTCTAGTCTTCCGACATAGCTACCAAAGACACAGAAAGCAAAGGTGGGTTAGCAACAATTATAGGAGCCCCATGAAGAGTTTTATTTTCAAGCGAAATTCAGTCACAATTGAAAGGAGTTCTTTATATTCCATGCACCCATATTGAGTTCGATAATCATGATGGGTTTCTCAGGTTAGTTAGAATTTTTTTTTTTTAGCAAGTGTGAGGTTTGTTTTGTGACGAACGAAACTAGTGGTCGATGCAAATCTCCCATTTTGATTGGGAAAGGTGAATGCTTTCCATATTAGTAGATGAATTAAAATATACATTTCTACACAATGGGCATATATTAGCAAGCTACTCGCGAAGATTACTTTTAATTGTAGTGCAATTAAATAACTTTTGTATGTGTGTGTGCATAATTATGTGATTACATGCTTGTGCTTACATATATGTATGCCTTTCATGTAGGGCTTTTTTTGTGGTTACAATGAACTTCATTGGTACGTCTACGTGCATGGATGGATCAAAATTATCAAAAATTAACATGATTAAAAAACATGATTCAAGATGGTAGATATTTATAATCATTCTTTAAGCATAAGAAAAGTTGGATTTAATCCTTGCACTTATATTAAATTTCTCAAGTCTTTGGATATCTATAGTACCAATGTAGGGAGGAGAAACCCAGAAAGGCTACTCTAGAACAAATAATTCGGCAATGTTGAATTGTGGTGGAGTAAAGAGTAATGCAAAGAAATAACAAAAACTAACATGTTGATTATTTTTAATAAGTAGAAATGGTCAACCATCAATTGGTTACCTTTTATTGTGCCTACTTATTGAATGTTAAAAATTATGCGAAGATTAAATTTTTATTATAAGTGTGGAAGTTCTCCCAAAACATAAGTTGTTAAGGCACAAATACTCTATACCATGATTTAAAATTGGTTTAAGATATTTACATAGTTTGAGATGTTCATAGTAGAGTGGGAGGAATGAACATTAAGATAAATGGTTACATGTCTTCCAAAACTTCGGATTGAGCATGGTGACATTTGTAAAGGTTGTGCACTTGGTAAAAATACCAATAGATATTTTCCAGGTAATGATAATAGATCTAAGGGAATCTTCAGTCTAGTACATTAAGATATATGTGGACCAATGACCACAACCTTCTTGGGTGTCCTCTTGTACTATCTAACATTCATTAATGATTTCTCTCAAAATACTTGGATCTAGTTTATGAAAACTAAGGATGGAGCCTTCAACAAATTCCAAGAATTCTAAGCATAAGCCTAGAGAACCTAAGAGGAAGGAGAATGAAATTCCTAAGATTAGATAATGGAGGAGAGTACTCATCCAAATACTTCACTTATTTTTGCAAGGGATTAGGGATTAGGAGGGAATTAATCGTTCCATACAATTTTTAACAAAATGTAGTAGAAAGAAAGAACAGAACGATTGTATAAGAAGTGAAGGTGATGATTCATGAAATAGAAATTTTTATGTTCTTATGGGAAAAGCATGTCAATAAAACCGTTTATGGTCAAAAGGGCATTCCTAACTTAATATTAGAGGACCATACACATGAGGAAATATTCACCAAAATAAAACATCAAGTCAGTCATTTAAGAATCTTTAATTGTCAAATATATGAGAGGTTGCTATTGCTATTTTTGGTTATAGATGGTATACAAAAGTACTTTTAAGGTATTGTAAGTTAAAAAAATATTAATAAGAAAATGTTTGGAAGATGAAAATATAGAGATATAAGATATTATGGAAAAAAATAAAATGAAAATACAAGTTAAAAAGATTAAATTGTAATATGCTTCTGTTGTATGTAACATTCGGTTGGTCTAAGCTAAGAAAAGTTAGGTTTGATGTAAATATTTTATTATTAAATAAATAAAGATAAATTAATTGCTTGGGAAACGAGACACCAAGAGATGAGGTTCTTGCCAAATGAAATTTCATTGGTGAATGGGAATGGATAATTATTTCATGATAAGACTTCTAGATCCAATTTTAGATAAGCTTAATGGATTTGGAAATAAATATCCATTAAATTACTTAGCTGGAGGAACATGCTAAAGTTAAAGAAAAGCATAAAAGCCTTGCAGGAGAGAAAGGCAAGCTTTTATGGGAAAAGACTCACGGGAGAGAAAGGCGAGATTTTCAATGAAAAGCCTAGGCAAATGGATAAAAATATCCACCTAAAAGCAGGACACCGCTAAAGGAAACCATATTATGAAAGAGAGTATTAAATACCCATTGAAGAGATCAACATAAGGCAGTTGATCCATGTCCAAATCTCTCGGCTCAATGGTGAACTGGAGGTAGTCAGTTCTAGGTTGGGTGGTGGTGCTCGATTTTCCAAGTGACCTTCTTTCAGTTACCTTCGTGTGATTCAATTGATTGGCATGTACTGTATGTTTCTCCTTACTCTTTATGTGTCACATATTTAAACTTATGTGCTATCTCAGTTTTAAGATTATGAATACTTATGCATGGGACAATTATGTATGATGAATAATTATGTTTTTACGGTTTGAAATTGTATAGCTTGTGGTTCAGGTTATCTATGCTATGAATTATGCATCATGGGGTGAATTTCATCCACTGAGGCATGTTTAGTTATTTGTTCACTATGATTCGTATTGCAAAAGATATATGTTAGTAATACTTTCGATTATGACAGTAGGACTATGATCATGATATATGGCAATGCTAGCTACAGTGTGTTTATGACAACATTTCCATTAATGCTTGTGTTGAGCCATCAAAGGAAATGAAATCTGAATGCATAATCTTATCATGTTGAATGCCCATGAATTATTCTTTTCTCTGAGTTGTAATGTATGCATGAAGGGTTGATTTCGAATGTAGTAACTAAGCCTATTAATTGAACCTAAAAGTCCACATTGTGGATCAAGTGGAGCATCATAGGTAGTTGGTAGTATTGTGCCAAGGGGGTATGTGACAAATGGTATCGGAGATCTAAGTTCAAATATTGTGGCCTAAGGGCCACTCACCTCTGTAGGATGTGGAATGGGTTATAAACTGTGTTTCATAACAACCGAGGAATTCGGGATTGTAAGTCAATGTAGTCTCTAGTGCATGAAAACATATGTGATAATTAAACCAATATCAAAGTGTGATACATAATGGGAAATAATAGGAAGAAAAAGGATATACTTGAGAAGTAGAAATGTAACCTTCCCTTATCCCAATAGTGAAATACAAAGGAGTGGTATGTTAGTAGAATTTTTAGTAGGAACTTTGAATAAGTGAAATAAAGAAAATTCATGTAAGCTCAGCATAGCTTATAGTGGTTTAAATTGAGTTCTCAGATCCTTAGTTGTGAGATAAACAATTTTAAGTAAATTAATTCCAGAAAGGCTAGAGAGAAATACACCCTAGCAACTCATTTCCCTTGCAAATCGATATTTTCAAGCAAATTGGAAAGGGAAATTTGAATAGGGGATAAAATTCCAATTTCATCACCACTGTGAAAAAGAGAAACCAATTTTAACTTGAGCATAATTTAGTGAGTGATGATAAAATCTAAATCTAAATTGTAAAATGAGGTATGGTGAAAGGTATAGGAAATATGTGCATAGAAAAGGCTCTCGGCAAGCCTAAATTGTGAATCACTTGATCTTGATTTGTTCCAGGCTTCTCTCATGATGCTAAATCATACTTTTCTACGAGAGAGTAGTGCTCCTATTCTACTCATGGTGTTTCTAGAGTTTATTGTGTTGATGCCATTCCATATAGTGCTCCTATTCTACTCATGGTGTTTCTAGAGATTATTGTGTTCATGCCATTCCATTTATTGATAAATGGTATCCTGTGGATAAGGGTCTCGATCTTCTTAGTCATTAAAGACATTCTACTGTCTAACCCGAAGCTTGTAGCAAAGATTTATCGAATATGAATACAAGCTCATCGGCTTTAAGGACCTTGATATTATGAGGGAAATTAATAAGCCTGTGAGGAATTTAGAGCTGTCCATATTTTCTATCCCTCGTACCTTAATGATTGCAAGTTGCATTTGTGGCACTTGGTTCAAGCAATGAGTATCCCTACAAGTGTAATGAAAAACGTGAGTCACAAGAAACATGATGAATTCTATGAGGCATCACGTTAAGAATGTTTAGAGGGTTAAACTTTTGGCATATTGTGGAATGCTAAGTATCATTTAACTTCTAATAAAGAAGAGGATAAGATTATCGAAATGGTGTATGGTTATCGATTTTGGTATTTGATTTGGGAATGTTAATGCAGTATAGATCAATCTTGGTCAAAGTACTCAATCTAGAGAATGATGTTCAAAGTACAAGTTCTAGAAGTCTGGTAGAAAATCCACCCAGTTATGAGTGGTTGAACCAGAATTAGTAAAGGTGTTATTCCCAAATAGCAAAGTTCTGATATGTGGGATATTAAGCATGGTATTTTGCCGAACGAGAGATGGAGACCCGTTGTGCAAAGTCACATGCCTTAACGTAACTCAACTGCTAGTTAATAAAAATCCTAGTTGACTTGACTTGATGATTTATAAAAGTGAAAGGGCGTGAGAAATATGTACGGTGCCGTAAGAGGGAGAGAGTCAAGGGATTTGACTGACAATTTCTGGCTCCCCGCAATGTGAATTGAAATAAACGAAGAATTGTGGGAAGTCAATTCCCTCTATTGGGATTGATATTCTATCAATATTGAGATGACTCACACTTGTGCTATCCAACAAAAGTTCTAAGAGCCTAGAAGCCTTGACACTTATGCTCTGGCAGTACCACTGCTCGTGTTCAAAACTAGGAGAGTAATGTTTTTTAATGGTTGACTTCTTGCTTGTTATGCAGCCCATTAGCTTTGCAAAAAAAAATAAAAATGGTGCTTCTCTAAAGCACGATCGACTATAACATCTTTAGGAAGTGTTTCTATTACTAGTAGTTTTAAGTATTGACAAGCACCTTCCCAACTCGATTGATGGAAAAAACACAGTAAAGGACTGATGTTCCTCTTTTTGATATATAATATTGCTTTGTTTTCTCGTCTTATCCACTGAGCGAGAGATGTTTCCATAAGCAGCATACTTGTTGGATAATGGTTATCCTTATGAACAATCTCATAAAAGCATTCGGGGTATGATGGTAATCCTTGTACTTATCCTTACTTCACTTGGACAAGTCACAGTGAGAAAATAACGCTTGATTTTGGTAATATGTTTTAAAGCACAAATCGCCCTTGCCAATTTGAGTGGTGGCTAATGTTTTCTTTATTAGTTGAGCTAATGTTTCCCTCTCCTCTTTCTTTATCCGCTAAGCTGGAGGCATCCGACTGCAAATTGAGTTGCCACAAAAAAAATCCAAGGATAATGGTTATCTTGGTTGACATGCTTTAAAAGCAGTTAAACGTTATTATTGTTGTCATCCAACAAACATGTTTTGTTTGGGAATGGTTATCCAATTCCATAAAACAAGTCTCAGTTAGTTTCAATGACACTCCATATCATTAAATAAGAAAGGGGTGTGTGCTATTTCAAAGCTAGAGTGTAAGGGAAGGCGACGCTTTCGGATCTGACCAATTCAATCACATGTTTGATTAGTGGAATTGGGGCTAGACATGCTATTTCGATTGGTTGAAAATAGTTCAACTCCAATACAAACTCGTGGGCTGAAATTGCAGGATTGGTAGTGACAAATAGAATGATGATTCTTACAACACTCTCTTGATAGTGAGGTTGGTCTTAACCTAGTTTCCTAATTCACCACCAATCATTGTGAATCCTTTAAGGTAAGATATTTCTTCCTTTGTGGTGATATATTTCTTTTTTGGTGATACAAATATATAGATACGCTAGCACTAGAACACACACGAAAGCTTCGGCCCATCTAAACCCTGGTGTAATATTTAGCTTCAGTACCAAAGTCTCTGAGTATGGAACCAATGCCCCTTTGCTTAGTTGTTAATTTGAAAACAAATGACCACAATATTGGTGGTTAATTCTTTTATACTTTTGACTGAGTCTAATATAACTTGGATTTAATGTTGAGGGAGTTTAGTGCATCACACTTTGCGATCCATATCATAATATCTTTAGAGGCGTAACTCCTCCTCTTGGTGAGACATTAGACTTGTCACCAATTCTCACGTTCTTTTTATTGGACATTGTTACAAGTGTTGTTTCTAGTCTTCCGACCTAGCTGCCAAAGACACAGAAAGCAAAGATGGGTTAGCAACAATTATAGGAGCCCCGTGAAGAGTTTTATTTTCAAGCAAAATTCGGTCACAATTGAAAGGAGTTCTTTATATTCCATACACCCATATTGAGTTCGATAATCATGATGGGTTTCTTAGTTTAGTTAGAATTTTTTTTTCTAGCAAGTGTGAGGTTTGTTTTGTGACGAAGGAAACTAGTGGTCGATGCAAATCTCCCATTTTGATCGGGAAAGGTAAATGCTTTCCATATTAGTATATGAATTAGAATATACATTTCTACACAATGGGCATACATTAGCAAGCTACTGGCGAAGATTAGTTTTAATTGTAGTGCAACTAAATAACTTTTGTATGTGTGTGTGCATAATTATGTGATTACATGCTTGTGCTTACATATATGTATGCCTTTCATGTAGGGCTCTTTTTTGTGGTTACAATGAACTGCATTGGTACGTCTATGTGCATGGATGGATCAAAATTATCACAAATTAACATGATTAACAAACATGATTTAAGATGGTAGATATTTATAATCATTCTTTAGGAATAAGCAAAGTTTGATTTAATCCTTGCACTTATATTAAATTTCTCAAGTCTTTGGATATCCATAGTACCAATGTAGGGAGGAGAAACCCAGAAAGGCTACTCTAGAACAAATAATTTGGCAATCTTGAATTGTGGTGGAGTAAAGAGTAATGCAAAGAAATAACAAAAACTAACATGTTGATTATTTTTAATAAGCAGAAATGGTCAACCATCAATTGGTTACTTTTTATTGTGCCTAGTTGTTGAATGTTAAAAATTATGCGAAGATTAAATTTTTATTATAAGTGTGGAAGTTTTCCCGAAACATATGTTGTTAAGGCACAAATACTCTATACTATGATTTAAAATTGGTTTAAGATATTTACATAGTTTGAGATGTTCATAGCAGAGCAGGAGGAATGAACATTAAGATAAATGGTTACATGTCTTCCAAAACTTCAGATTGAGCATGGTGACATTTGTAAAGGTTGTGCACTTGGTAAAAATACCAATAGATATTTTCCAGGTAATGATAATAGATCTAAGGGGATCTTCAGTCTAGTACATTAAGATATATGTGGACCAATGACCACAACCTTCTTGGGTGTCCCCTTGTACTATCTAACATTCATTAATGATTTCTCTCAAAATACTTGGATCTAGTTTATGGAAACTAAGGATGGAGCCTTCAACAAGTTCCAAGAATTCTAAGCATAAGCCTAGAGAACCTAAGAGGAAGGAGAATCAAATTCCTAAGATTAGATAATGGAGGAGAGTACTCATCCAAATACTTCACTTATTTTTGCAAGGGATTAGGGATTAGGAGGGAATTAATCGTTCCATACAATTTTTAACAAAATGGAGTAGTAGAAAGAAAGAACAGAAAAATTGTATAAGAAGTGAAGGTGATTATTCATGAAATAGAAACTTTTATGTTCTTATGGGGAAAGCATGACAATAAAACCGTTTATGTTCAAAACTGCATTCCTAACTTAATATTAGAGTACCATACACATGAGGAAGCATTCACCAAAATAAAACATCAAGTCAGTCATTTAAGAATCTTTAATTGTCCAATATATGTTCCGTTCTGAAATAGGAGAGAAATAATTATGAACCTTCTAGTAAGAAAGGTATCTTTGTATAATAGAATGAAACTTCAAAGGAATTTAGAAAGATGCCAAATTGAACTTAGTCAAGATGTTACCTTTGATGAAGAAGTAGCCTTCAGGAAGTCTAGAGAGTCTCACATGGAAAGTGATGATGAAGAACATGAGGCTCCAAAGAATGTAGGTAAAGGTCCTTCTAAACAAATCATTCATTCTTCAAAATATCATGAGGAGTCAACAAAATCATCAGAACGACCAGAGCCTACAAGAGAGACTCTTGTAACTAGAAAAATACTAGAATGGCTTTGTGATACTCTATAAGTTGTATAAGGACATGTAGCCCCTAAAGGTACATTCATAGAAAGTAAAAAACCTCAAATGTACTCATATGATATGGCACTAATCAACCACATCATTAATTTTGAGCCCCCCAGATATGAAGAAGCACCAGACAAGTAAGTTTGGAAATATGCCATGATGGAAGAATATTAGTCCATCGTGAAGAAAGATGTATGAGAGATAGTTCTGAGACCAAAGAAGATATAAGTGGTGACCTCCAAATGGATCTATAAGATCAATCATGCAACAAATGGCAGTATTAAAACGTATTACTTTCATTCCTTGGACTATGAATATTTTGTCTAGGCCATTATAATGGAAATTTTTATCTAGATTAATTTTCCTATAGAATATAAACTTGATAGGTACAAAATGACAAATTGTGATCTAATTTCTCTTAGAGTTTATTTCATAGATTTGGAAGCAAATGCACTGATGCAGTGAGTCTATCATATGGAGTTGACTGTGAGGAGAAGCATTATTTTGTATATAACATGTTATTCCTCTAACCCCTCTACGAGAGAATTTCTTATTCCATGTTAAGCATAAGACAAATCCATCTATGTGAGGGACGTTATATTAATCATACTTCCATGCTTCAACAAGAAAAATAATATCAGTTTCACTCAATATCAAACATAACATAGGACCTTTACACCATGGGAAGTCATAATAGAACTCTAAAATAGGATCCACAATATTCCCAATTACTATTTATTACTTTTATTTTGGTCTCTATCACTAACAATAACTTTCCTATTTCTAACGATTTGCCATTTTCCTTCTTTCCTTCCTTCCTTTACCTTTAGAACCTCCTTCCTTAACTTAGATTGGTCTGATGGAATGAGGTCCTCATTTATAAAGAATATTGTCACTCGTAAGATTGTAGATTTCCTGAGTATTTTGAATTTATGGTCAATATATATTACCTTCACATGAATCAATCTATTTTTGTGTTTTAGTATCTTTCCCAACCCTCTTACATTAATGAGATAATTTGTTTCAATTTGTAACTTATTTTTTAATTCAACTGTTACTAATCTTATTGTTCCCTAATCGTTCTACCCTTTTGCACTAGGAATTGCAAAGTTCAAGGATTTTTCCTTATGCTTGTCATCTAACTCAATTAGATTATCGATTTAATAAATAATGGTTATGTCTAATTTGTTTTCCATACTACTTAACATGGAATTATTATTTAGTTTTTCTTTTAATTCTTTAACCTCAGCTTTCAAGCTCAAGACATCTTCAACCATTAATTATTTCTAGTTTTTCATTTCTTGGAATCTAGTTCCATTTCTTGCAGTTGAGATTAGAACCCTAATATTTTGTTATGTAGCTTCTCTGCTGACAATTTGAAATTATTATCGAGCATTGTCTCTAAATGTATTTTAAATTCTACTCTTATTTCTTCTCTCGATGTTTCTAACAAATTTATATGATCATAGAGACACTCTAAGTTGACTTTATTGGGCCTCTAATTACTAGGTTGAGGATTTGTAATTTGTGTGGTGAAGCTTTCATAACATTAAAAATAAGTAGAAATAAAGAAAATAAATAAAATGAACTTTTGTATCTATATTATGAATATATTGTCATAAATTCCTTGGTGTAGAGTTCTTACAAGTATATGTCCCTATATTATAAAGTATATACAATTTATTTATTTCCATAGACCACCAAGTGCACATGAATAACCAATGTCAATTCTACTTCACTCCAATAAGATGTAGCCAGTAGCAAAGGATATTCACTTAGTGAACTTGTGACATAGCACATGTGTTCATGGAATATTAAACAATATCCCTAATTTCACTAAGTATTGATAAATATCTCCAAGAATCCTTTTCTTGAACCACCCTCCCAATATATCCTTTCGACTAAACAACCCCTTATTTTTACGAGATGCCTTTTTTATTCCTCTCAATCCCTATAAACCCTATGGTATTTTCCACCTTCCCCTAGTACCTACAATATATTGACTTTATTTTTCAAAATTTTGAAACCCCCTTTATGAAAGAACTTGGTAAGATATTGGTCAACAGGGTGAAACTCTAATGGATGGTAGAAAACCATCCCAACGAAGAGGTTCATGTGTAGCAATGTGTGAGAATACCCATCAATTTTTTATCCAAATTCAATATGGAAAACCCTTACTCGCAAATGTCACCTTAATTAAGTATACTACATCACAACCCAAATATTCATAGCTTGATTTGGACAAGGTTAATCGAACATTTTCTCCTATATGATTAGTTTAGTTGGGTTAAATCACCGTAATAAAGATTACAATTTTAAAAATTCATACTAGTACTATGCCTTAGATATTTTATATTAGCTGACTAATACCATGGAATTTAAACATAGAATTGAGGAGGATAATGAAATCATGTTGAGTCTATAACACATAATTGACTAAATGACTTTACTCAAGTAACTTTAATGCTCAAATTACTGCATCACCAAAGACTATAAACCTTAAGTTATTGCAATATTAACTAAAATAACCACTGAGTTTAAATTAAAATCACCCCAAGCTATTCAATTGAATCATCACAAGTATTAAATCAAATTTACTACTTAAGTAGATTTGAATTTAGAGATGTAGAAAATCTGTGTAGGTTAACTTGATAATGCAGTATAAATCAAATAAAAATACTATAACCTACTTCTACTATCAATTTGCGGAAGCTTAAAGATCGAGTTGAACAATATAGCCAGAAGAAGAAGAATCATTGGCACAATACACATGAAAATACTTTTGGGGAAAGCCTCAGCTAAAAACCCCACACTATTGTATTATCACACATGGTGGAAATATATAGGAATTATACAAAACCTTAGCTCTCACAGCTAGCCAACTCTTAGTACAATCCTCACAGATGCTCACAGGCAATCTTGGCTTCTCTCTAGACTTCCTCTCTACCCTCCAAGCTCCTATTTCCTTGCGTTGTTCCTTGTGGATGATTTGCCTCTACTAAGCAGAAAACCAATTCTCCAAAAATGCGCGCTCCTCAAGGATAAATCCTTGATTGCATCCATGAGTTTTCTCCATGAAAAAACACATGAAACTGATAGTACACTGTCCTCGAACATTTATCTCAACTGGTCTTCCTCATAATAGATATGCATGAGTTTCTGATGAGGAAATCCTCAATTAACTGGAGTAGCACTAGTTGAGTGCATTAATGCATCAACTGACTGTTAACTCACTATTAGTTCCTCAAATAGTTTGGAACTAATTTAACTGGACTTAACTCAGTAAACTAAGTTAACTAATTACAACTTAAATATAACTCAATCTTATCTCCGTAATTTAAGGGATAACTCTTGCATGACTTCAAAAGGACTTCTAACTTGAATTTCTCCAACTACTTAATTTAAAATAAATTAATTAATTATTTCCAAGTAGTTGTTAAGACTAAATTCGATTTTAATTCACAATTTAATTCATTGACAAATCAAATTGGAATATTATTGTTGCCATATTTCAACACTCCCTCTCAACAAGAAAGGGATTATCTGCCACCCTGATCCTATCTCTATGGAACTCGGATTTACACTTTAACAATGCCTTTGTCAAAAGGTCAGCATCTTGCTCCTCTGTCGAAATATACTGCAACAACATGATCCTCCTCTCTACATAGTCTCTGAGATGATGATACCAAATTTCTAGGTGCTTGGACCTATCATGAAATACTGGATTCTCAGAGAGTTTGATACAACTTTGATTATCACAATAAATCAAAGTTGGATCCATCCTCTGATCAAACAAACCAACTAGGATTTTTCGCGTCTAAATGGCCTCACATGCTGCCCAACTTGCAACCATGTATTCTGCCTCTGCCAAGCTGAGTGAAATTGACCTTTGTTTCTTGTTGTACCAAGAAATTGTCACTGACCCAAGGTTGAAAATACCTCCTGAAGTGCTCTTTTGATCTAATGGATTCCTTGCCCAATCTACATCAGTGAAGCCCTGTAGCTTCACTCCCTCTATCTGTTTGTACCATAAATCATATTGAGATGTGCCTATGAGGTATCTCAATACATGCTTTGCTACCTTCCAAAACATCTTGGTAGGCTGAGCCATCGCTTGACTCAGCTAGTTCACCGCATAGCACAAATTTGGTCATGTGTTCACTAAGTACATCAGTGAACCCACAAGCTGCCTGTACACAGTAGCCTCTTCCACTTCATTTGAAGTAGCAACTTCCTTCCTCTAGTTACCTTCTAGAGGAGTTTGCATGGGCTTGCGCTTCTCCATGTGGAATCTCCTGAGTATCTCGTTGGCATACTTTCCCTGAGACACAAACAACTCCCCATCCTTCTGCCACACTTCCATGCCAATGAAGTAATGCATGAGACCTGTGTCTTTCATCTCGAATTCTTGCAAGGTCCTCCTTGCAAGACACAATCAACTAATCATCACAAGTTAATATGAGATCATCAACATAAAGTATGATGATCAACAACTTACCTTTCACCACGATGTGGTACAAGTTCACATTCGCTTCACTCTTTGTGAAGCCAAACCCGGTGAAGTAGTTGTCTATCTTGGTGTACCAAGCACGAGCTGCTTACTTCAGCTTGTACAATGATCTCTTGATTTGGCACACATGCGACTCATGATGGAAGGTCTCAAAACCTTCTAGTTTTTCTATGTAAATCTCTTCCTCAATATAGCCATTGAGGAATGTAGTCTTCACATCCATCTGATGGATCTTCCAACCCATCTATGTTGATAGTGCCAACATAGGTCTGATAGATGAGTACCTTGTGACAGGACAAAAATTCTCGTCATACTTAATCCCCTCAAACTGTGAAAAGCCACGAGCAACAAATCTTGTCTTATGCTTCTCCACACTACCATCAGTAGCTTGCTTTACCTTGTAAAGGCAACGAGAACTCACAACTGACATTTTCTCTAGTCCTGGAACCACATCCAAAACATTGTTACGAACTATGGAGTCATACTCCTCCACCATAACATAAACCCAAATCAGCTGCTGCACTACTTCCTCAAAGGAAGTGGGCTCAGTCTCAACACATTCCCTAGCAAGGGCTCTGTATCCAGTGTACCTCTCAGGTGACCTCCTCTATCTGTGCTAAGAAGATGGTTCTCCTAAATTCTCTGTCACATCCTCCAGAAATCTGTCAGCTTCTCTTGTGCGCTTTTTTCCATCTCTGGAAGACTCTTCTTGAGTGGATTTCTCCACTCCTGGAAACTCTGCATGTGATTGCTCCACATCAGTCTGAGGCTCCTCCTCCTTAGGAACCAATAGTTCCTCCACAACTTGTAGTTGGAGCTCCCTCTCAAGGGAAACTTGCATGGCCTTCTTCTCAACTGTCTCGATCATGAAAGGAAGACTTGGTGTACTTTCCCAAGGTACATCCTTTGCATGTGTCAACTTCCTCAAGTTTACCTTTGGGATGTAGATATCTACTGCATTATATTTAAAGACCCATGATGCAAATGGCCCAACCACCTGTGCCAAAAATCGCCAATGTATTGGCTTTGCACCAATTCTGCTTTCATACTCAATGCTGAACAATCATCTACCTCTAGTTTATAGAGATTCTTCACTCGAATCCCTATCCTCTTGGTCTGACCCATGGTTATGTGTCTTAGGAATGCCTTTCCTTTACTGAAGATGACATCGTAGCCTTTTTCCTCAAACATCATGACCAATACCAAGTTCTTCTTTAGTCCAGGCACATACATCACATCTATCAGGGTGAGAGGAGCTCCATGCTCCCTCTGAAAAGCAACCGTGTCCACTCCCGAAACACTATACCTTCCGTCGTCACCCATCTCTATGAAGATATTGAGGTCTTTTTCCTCCAAGGCACTGAATAAATTTTTATCACCGGTCATGTGGAATGAGGCTACACTCTCAAGATACCAGACACAACCTATCATCGATGACACCATGCATGCGATGAGGGTAAAGTCCATTTCAAACTGAGAGGTTAATGCCTTACCTTCCGATCTTTCTGAGGATCCATTCTTGGACTTACTCGATGGGAAATTAGTCTCATAATGTCCCATCTCGTGATAATTAAAGCATATTATTTTAGACATGTCACCCTTCTTCCCTCCACGAGAAGAATTCGATTTGAAATGGGAAGCCTTCCCCTTCCCTTTCCTTGCCTTACTTGCTAAGGCCAGATTTTCTTCATCATCATTCTTGGATGAAGAAACATCTTGTGGGCTCCTCTTGATCTCCTCCTACATAAGATCCGACCACAGTCATTCCAAATTTGGCAGTTTCGCCCTTCCATTCACAGAGTCTTGGTAGCTATTCCAACTCTTTGGAAGGCCAAGGAGAGCGAGGCTCACCATATCATCATCAGAAGTAGTTAATCCCACACTGCCAAGCTCATCTCTGCAGGTGGTGAGCTTGTTCAGATATGTGGAAATAGTATCACCCTTCTCCATCTTGATTCTTCAAAGCTTATCCTTGAGTGCCAATTCCTTTTGGTCGTTACTGTTCTGGTATAGGTCCTTCAATAATCTTCACATTGAAAATGGAGTATCCTTCCCATGGAGACTCGAGACAATTTTGTCTCGAACTCCTGCAAGGATGATTCATCTCACCTCGCCACACATTTCTTCCACTCAGCCAACTCTTGTGCATTAGTTGAAGCTCGCTTTGGTATTTCTTGATCAATGAATTCCTTCAAGCCATTATCTTCTAATACATCCTCCATTCTATCTTTCCATGCTATGTAATTCGAGCTACCTTCCAAGGCATACACGAGTGTCAAGCCATAGAACACCATTGGCCAACCTTGAAGTATGATATGAATTCAATTTTCACCTCTAACCTTGAACTTCAAACTTCAAATTCTCTTGTCACTATATTGTTCACAGCTTCGATACCATGTAGAAAATTTGTGTAGGTTAACCTGATAATGCAATATAAATCGAAGTAGAATACTATAACCTACTTCTACTATCAATTTGTGGAAGCTTAAAGATTGAGCTTAACAATATAACCAGAAGAAGAAGAATCAATGGCACAATACACATGAAAATGTTTTTGGGGAAAGCCTCAGCTAAAAACTCCACACTCTTGTATTATCATACATGTTGGAAATACATAGGAATTATTCAAAGCCTTAGCTCTAACAGCTAGCGAGCTCTCAATACAATCCTCACAGATGTTCACATGTAATCTTGGATTCTCTCTATCCTTTCTCTCTGCCCTCCAAGCTCCTATTTCCTTGCGTTGTTCCTTGTAGATGATTTGCATTTACCAAGTGGAAAACTAATTCTCCAAAACAGTGTGCTCCTCAAGGATAAATCCTTGACTGTATGCATGAGTTTTCTCGATGAGAAAACACATGCATACTGATGGTACACTATCCTTGAACATTTATCTCAATTGGGTCTTTCTCAGAATATACATGCATGAGTTTCTGATGAGGGAATCTTCAGTTAACTGCAGTAGCACTAGTTGAGTGCATTAATGCATCAACTGACTGTTAACTCACTATTAGTTCTTCAAATAGTTTGGAACTAATTTAACTAGAGTTAACTTAGTAAACTGAGTTAATTAATTACAACTCAAATATAACTCAATCTTATCTCCTTCATTTAATGGATAAATCTTGCATGACTTCAGAAAGACTTCTAACTTGAATTTCTCCAACTAATTCATTTAAAATTAATTAATTAATTATTTCCAAGTAGCTATTAAGATTAAATTCGATTTTAATTCACAGTTTAATTCAAGGACAAATTAAATTGGAATATTCTTGTTGCCATATTTCAACAAGAAATATTTTGTGAAAAAATATATACATGACATGAATGAGAGATAATATAATCATTACTTTTTCTTAAATCATTTCAAGGTTGTTTTTAATTAATAGGGATATAAGAAGCACAACTCATAACATTCCTATTATCAAGTATCACACTTGGTTGTTCCTATTACAATACTATCTTTTCATATATTGAACAAATTTAATTGTGAATAGAAAGTTAAGTTTTATTACACAATTTGTACCAACCACTTAAATTATTCTTAAGTTATTTTTTATGACATGAAATATTGAAAAGCATTAAGTGGAATTTAATTCACTTATGCATACACAAATCTTAATATTTATGTCGATAGGCCTTCTTTTGAGTTAGTTTAGTAGTCTACACTTTCATTCTCTGATTGACATCTGGCTACATATCTTCTACTGTTTGACATTTGGCTTTTGTTGTTTGACATTTGGCTACCATATTTATGTTGCAGAATTATGTTATCTCCAGTTCCAAACGATTTCTCCCTCTCCAAAACCACATGGCTACATTTCTGTTGTGCACATGACCTCCTTCTGGTTTCTGCTGTGCACGATCTACTTCCATGACAATGAACAATAATGCTAACGTCTGGCCTTACAGCTCATCAGCTACCCAACCCTTTATAGACCGTGTTCAATATATTAGAGTGGCCCATGTTCAAAAGTTTAGTGCTCAAAATCTGACTGAAAACCCACACAACCCAGGCAAACCAGAGAAGGATCCCATGTTTAGTATATCAGACTCACTGGAGGTGTTAAATCCCTTTAGGTAGGTGCTAAATGTCGAAATTTATCACCAGAATTTTGTGCAGTTTGTCTGAAACATTCTCGTTTGGTAGATTTACAAATTTACCGTTAAAGAAATGCAGAAAATTTTAAATTTTAATCCAAGTGTCCAGCACGACCGAAGAGCTCAAACATACAAGCATAATCCTCTGATCTAGGTGAAATACCATAATCTCTACTCATAGTATTGATGTAGTACCACCCTTCATTTATAAGGCCCTCATGGCTGCAAGTAGATAGAACACCAACAAAGGTAATATATTCTAGTTTGTATGCCTGCTACTTGCATTTCTTGGAAGACTTTGATGGCCTCCTTACCATACCCATGTCTATTGTATCCTGCAATCATGGTAGTCCATGAGATGAGAACTCGAAGGGGTATTCTTTCAAACACATAACGTGGATATATTATGCTTCAAAATTTGACATACACGCCAATGAGAGCATTCATCAGAAAGACCTTTAACTGAAATCCTTTTGTAAGTATGTGGGCATGGACTTGCTTGCCATTTTTCTCACTAAATTTTAATTCTCTGGTGCAAATGGCTGGGAATAACACGCCTTTCATTCCGAAGGTAAAATTCTTACGAATTGCCAGCATTAGATTTCAAATTTCGAGCTAGGAATTGCTTTCCATAGTTTGAATTTGGGGTTCTATGGAGGGTTTTAGCATTAATTTATGCATTTTACCCATTCTTTGCCACAAATTCTCAGCGTTTGTGGGTAGTTGTGGATGAAAAATCTCTTCTTTGGAGAAATTAATGGTTTAAGGCCGAGAATTCTCAGAATTCACCATTTAAATGTAACCCGTGACTCCAATGGATGTGTGTCCATTTGGCCGTTGTGAAATTAATATGATTTTTTTCTTTGCTATGGTTCTAATTTTACTTCCCTTAGTTTAGAATTCAAAGAATTTTGCCATCATTTGAATGTATACTGCTCTGGCTTCACCCCTTTGGACTATTGTCCAAAATGCATAGAGCATGAAAAAAGCTCGTAGTATAGTTTCAAATATTAAAAAAAAAAACGAATCAAGCCCTCAAATCAAATTATAAAATTTTTTCAACATGATTGTTTACATTGGACTGAAGCTATAATATCCACAACTCTACCACGACAAGTAAAAATGATTTTCATGCTTTGAAAGTCGATAACAACTTCAAAATTGAATTATTAGTTTTGTATCTTAGCATTGTAGCTATTGATAGGATTGCATTTTAGCCATTGTAAAGGAAGCATGTCAGGTCACCTATCAAGGTTCAATTAGCCTCGAGCATAAATAAATATTTGGGGTAAGGGGCAAGTCCTAGCTTATTTTGACAAAAGACCATCCCCTGTCAAAGCAGCTCAAATGCAAAATAAATTGTTATGTTGAGTAGACTGATCGTCAAGGACCATTTCACCAACCTAAGTGAGCATCTTGTGATGCCACCCTCTTTGGACCAATTGTAATGCTTCTCTGATTTTAAGAGGCACTTTAAAGAAAGGAGCTCGCCAGGACAAGTAAAAATGATTTTCAGGCTTTGAAAGTCAATAACAACTTCAAAATTGAAATATTAGTTTTATATCTTAGAATTGTAGCTATTGATAGGATTACAGTTCAACCATGGTAAGGGCAACATGTCAGGTCACCTACAAAGCTTCAATTAGCCTTGATCATAAATAAATAATTGGGGTAAGGAGCAAGTCGTAGCTGATTTTGACAGAATAACATCCCTTGTCAGAGAAGATTATACGCAAAATAAATTTTTATGTTGATTTGACTGCCCATCAAGGGCCATTTCACCAAAATAAGTGAGCATCTTGTGATGCCACCCTCTTTGGACCAATTGTAATGCTTCTCTAAGTTTAAGAGGCACTTTAAAGAAAGGGTTGGGTTTCTTAGAATTTTATGTGTGCGGTGCTAGCCAATTGTTGTGTTTCTCTTTAAGTTCACAAGGAGGCACTTGAAAAAAATGAAGTTGACTTCTTCATCCCAATTAAAATGCTTCTCTGGGTTTAAAATAGAGGCACTTATTAAAAATTAAAACAAGAATTGAAGTTGGATCCTAGAATTTTGTTATAGGTAGATACACTGGAAATAATTCATCTCATCGACTGTCAAAATTTCAGAAGAACCACTATCCTACTTCAATAATTTCAAGAACTTTTCTTCTACTATAAAATTAGCCCTCATTGTAAGCCTTTAGATGGATATCCTCCAGTAATATCCACGCTGTCCAAAATGCACAGAGAATGACCAAAGCTCATAGTTTAGTTTCAAATATTGTAAAAACTAGTCAATCAAGCCCTCAAATCAAATTATAAAAACATTTCAACACGGTTGTTTACTTTGGACTGAAGCTATAATATCCACAACTCTACCAGGACAAGAAAAATTGATTTTCAAGCTTTGAAAGTCAATAACAACTTCAAAATTGAATTACTAGTTTTATATCTTAGCATTGTAGCTGTCGATAGGATTGCAGTTTAGCCATGGTAAAGGCAACATGTAAGGTCACCTACCAAGGTTCAATTATGACTAAACTTGTTATTGAGGTATTTTCTAATTTTAGTAAAGCTTGTAGTTTAGTTTCAAGTGATCAAATTACCTTTGGATTAGAAGGGTTCTCAAACTACTGCAACATATAAGCATTAGGAGTTTTTCTACTATTTCCTCTACTTTCTATACAACACCTTTCACACCCCTGGTAGGATCTGTAAGGACCAATTGAGTTCCTTCTAAGATTTTTAGAAACAATGTTATAATTTTTAGAATGTTTAGACACATACGTTACATACATAGCATGGAATTTACATAAAGAATTTTTATTATGAAAAAGCATGTTAAAAAATTCTATGCTAAAAGGTCAGCGTATCTTTAACAGTTTTGTGAATGGCAATGTCACTCTCATATCCTATGCCCTTATTATTGTTTCACCATGAAAAGTTAGCCTTGTTAGATTACATTCCACTTTCCAGCAACAACATGCATGTTTGAGAGCATCAAATGTGTTCCAATGTTATATGTTTCCATATCAATGTGGTAAGTTGTTTATTAAGTTCTTTGCATCATCCATGTTCACAACATCGGTAAGAAGATCAATCAAGCAGGTATAGTGGTTTGTATTTGGTTTAACCCATGCTTGGCACATGCACAAATCATATCTATCCATGAGACAACATGTTCAGGCAGATTCTGAGCATGTTATAAGAGTCTAAGAAACATTGTTGTAGTTTTTAGAATGTTTAGACACATACCTTACATACATAGCATGGAACTTTTACATAAAGCATTTTTAATTTATCCCAAAACATGTTAAAAATTTATTTGCTAAAAGGTCGACTCGTCTTTAATAGTGATGTGAATGACAATGTCAGAAGCTCATGTGGTAAGTTGTTGACTAAGTTATCTACCTCATCCATGTTCCCAACACAGGAAAAAAGATCAATCAAGCAGGTATAGTGGTATGTATGTGGTTTAACTGTGATGGGCACATGCACAAATCATAGTTGTCCATGAGACAACATGTTCAGGCAGACTCTAAGCCATTAGAAGAGTTTTAGAAACATAGTTATAGTTTTGAGAAGGTTTATACACATACCTTACATACATAGCATGGAATTTACATAAAGAATTTTTAATTTATGAAAAAACATGTTAAGAATTTCCGTGCTAAAAGGTTAGTCTTTGATAGTGGTGTGAATGACAATGTCACTATCATATCCTATGCCCTTATTATTGTTTCACCATGAAAAGTTAGTCTTGTTAGATTATATTCCGCATTCACATCACATATTTCTTTACTAAAATTTTGTGCTAGACAAAGGTAGGAAATTCTAAATTTGTAATTTGTTTAATTCAACTGTGTGAAGAGTAATTCTAATGGCATGAATTTATGATTATAGATTTAGGTCTTCATGTTCTATATGAATTTTATTATCAAACCAATATTATGGATAATAATTGTCTGTTGTAACTGACATTGTAAAGAAGGTCATTTCAGTTAACTCCATTGAATCAATGAAGAGTGCAAGATGTAAACTTAATTTTGATTGTTGATAGATAGGATGACCTTTACCGTTGAATTATTGAGATCATTTTTTTTTGTGGATTCTCTAAATTTATTCGATTAGGTTTCCTGTCAACTCTTATACATGTAACTATCAGAATTTCAAATGAGGTGAGGAGAATTATCATATTTATAATGACAATGATTTTTTCAATACAACCCATTTCCAATGAGGAGGCAGACTGAGGATTTCTAGTTTTAGTAGATTTCTATGCATGCTCAAGCATGCTATACTTGCTATCAGTGTCACTATGACTATGCAACATGTCTTCCTTTGCCTCTTCCTCCACATCATGCAGCGAAAAATTTGTGTCTGGGACATACCTTGCTTCCTCCATTTTCTTACCCAAGCTGTTTAACATCGCATATATTTTCTTAGATTGAGGGTGTGACCTGTCTCCAACAATGAATGCATCGAATTTGTTTTTTACTTCAACTAGACTACATCCTAGCATCTTTTTAATGCCTCGGTCTTTCATTAGTGTCCCCACCTTTGAAACATTATCCCACCTGCCATATGCAACATAAATATTTGACAAGGGTACATAATATTGATCCCTTTCAGTCTCTAGTTCAAATAGGCAACCATGCATGCAAAATGTTGCACTTTAGATGTGATGTAGTAATCTTTATTCATGCAATAAAAGTATTATGACTATGAAAGGTGAGATCATACTCCTTCTATTTCTCCCCTGTATCGTGCAGCACAAAGTATGTGTCAGGAACATACCGAGCTCCTTCCATCTCCCTTTACAACCCCCACAAAGTCTCATGGATCTCCCGGATTTGTGGGTGGAATTTATTTCCAACATGAAATTCATGCACTACATTCTTGAACTTGATCCAACTGCATCATTGGTCCCTTTTTATTCCCCTATTTTTCATCAAGCTTCTCATCTTTGCTGCAACATCCCACCTACCACAGGCAGCATAAATGTTTGATAACAATACATATGTTCCAGCATTTTGTGGCTTTAATTCAAAAAGGCACTCAACACCTAGCTTCACTAGCTCCAAATTAACAGATACTCTGCAAGCATTGAGCAAGGCTCCCCAAATAGAAGCATCTGGCTCATTTGACATTATACTAATCAACTCATGTGCCTCATCCAAGAGTCCATCATTACCCAAGAGCTCAACCATACAAGTATAATGCTCTAATCTGGGTGAAATACCATAATCTCTACTCATAGAATTGAAGTAGTACCACCCTTCATTTATAAGGCCTGCATGGTTGCAAGCAGATAGAACACCAACAAAGGTGAGATAGTCTGGTTGTCTGCCTGCTACTTGCATTTATTGCAAGACTTTTATGGCCTCCTTACCATACCCATGCCTAACACATCCTACAATCATGGTAGTCCATGAGATGATGCTGCCAGATCTGGCATACACATCAATGAGAGCATTCATCAGAAAGAAATTTAACTGAAATCATTTTCTAAGTATGTAGGCAGGACTTGCTTGCCATTTTCAAGGATTGTCAGGCTAACACAAGTAGCTAGAACACTTACAAATGTATATTGGTCCAGCTTAACCCCTTTGGACTGGATTTCTCTAAAGAACAAGAGGGCTTCCTTACCATACCCAACTTTGCCACACCCTACAATTATTTTATTCCACCAAATAACATCCAGATTAGCCATTCCGTCAAAGGCTTCAAATGCATCCTCTATGCTTTCACATCTGGTGTGCATGTCTATAAGAGCATTTCCCAATACATATTGCACAGTTGACACAAATTATGGTACAAAATTGATTTCAAATTTGTCTATCTTATTACATAATTGTATACCTTATCGTAACCCTACTTTATACTCAAAAGAATAGGGCATGCACTTAAAAGGGGTATTACATATTCCCATATTTTCTTTAGTGAACATTTTGTTTCCTTCTCACCAAGTAATTCTCCAAGTCTAGAGGCTTTTAACTTTGCTTTCTTGAAGATTTATGGTACCAAGAACCCTCTTGAGCCAATTTTCAACCTATATACTTGATGTTCTCTATTTCTACATGAAGCATGACATTGTTGTATGAACACTTTCTTTTCCAATTCTCCAATTACAAGGCACTTGAAAAGTACAATTGAGTTTCCATGGCTAACATCAATCTTATTTTCTTGACATTTTCCACAAGTGCAAAGGTTCATTTTTAATTATTGTCGTACTTTGGAAAACCTATTGTTGCTAACCTTGTTTTGTACTAACCAATTGAGTGACATGCTTTATATTGTCTTCTAGATTCTTTCCACTTTTCCCTTATTGCAAGTACATATGTTCCCATGTTTCCTATCCCTCTATGGAAACATATTCCTCTTGGGGTGCATTCCATTTTACCTGTGCATCCTCGAATGAAAGAGGTGCATATGAATACAATATTATACTTATTAAGGTCATCCTTACTCGCGATAAATCTGATTTTTCTTGTCTTCTTGACTTCTTGCTTCCTTAAGTAATTTCAAGCAGTTCTTATTCCTTCTGGCTTATTTCCCTTTCAATGTTCATAAATACTACTTTGTAACCCCCAAATCTGCACAAATAAATTCAGGTTTCAAAATCAAGCATACATATCCTATTTCCAAGTAGATTTAAAGGTCGTTTCCAACATCAACAGAAAAAGAACTAGTTCATTTTTTTGGGGCACTTACTGAAAACATTTCTAATCATATATGGATGGATTCCAAAAGTACGAACATCAGTGCTTCCAACAGCGACAGAAAAATAACTAGTTTAGATCTTTGAGGCACTTACCGAAAACATTTCTAATCATATATGGTTGGATTCCAAAAGTATGAACATCAGTGTCTACACCAGCACCCACAACAAATCTGGGCTCACTCATTGTGGAGAATTAACATCTAGAGGGCACACTGTTTGAGATTAATTGCACTTCCCCTGGCTTAATAGATAGCATGCTAGGCGCTTGTATAGCAAGGAGGGTGCTCCATTGACACGTATATGTCTGATTCTGGGCTTGTTCTCATAGGCTATATTTAGGATATTTCAGGCATTGGTATTTTTGGTTGTTTCATTTCCCTATTGGTAAAGGAAACCCCCTTTCCCCACTCCTTTCACCTGCTGCCCCAACAAGTGAAAAGTTATGGTTATGCGAGGCTTCCATTTTTTGGACAACTCAGCGTCTTACACAATAGTTCTTGATTTGATGTAGTTGTATTAAAAAACAGGTTAATTATTTAAATTTTGATTTGAAGTAGTTGTATGAGACACCTAAGCTACACCATCTTTATAAAGTAACTGGGAGCTTCAGATTTCTAGTGGACGTAAGTGTTTATGCTAGAACCATTCAGATGTAAATGTGTATAACTTTTTTGCATAATGCTTAAGGTTCCCTTTTTTAGTCTATGATAATGGCCCTATGTGTGTATGCTACAAGCATTCATTATTGAAATAGATATGAGAATGTTTCCTTATGTTACATTTACTTTACATTTACTGAGTATTAAAACCATGTTTACATCTAAAAGATATGCAGGGTTTCAATTTTATAATGAAAAATAAATTTGGGATTTAAAATATTTGTGTGGACCACTTTCTTTCTTCTTGGTAGAGTATCTGGATTTTGCTATATGTATGTGCATAATTCTTTACAAGGAAATTTGTTCACGGAATTGGCTTGCTTCTCCCTCCCTAAGTATTGATTGGGATTGGGTAGAGAAGCATTTTCAAATGGTAGGGGATAGTCATGGTGGTTATTACTTTGTCACTAGCAACCTTAGTAGATGCTTGGCCATCTATAGAGGTTTCTTGATTTTTGGTAATTAACTTACTCTAAAATGAAATAAGACATTCAATGTGTTCCGTGTAATATACATATAAACAAAACATCTAAAACAAGGTTTTCCACAAACCAATTCAAAGTAAGTAGAATCTTGATTGTAGTTTTAGTTGTAGCCTTTCAACATTTTCGACTTATTTGCTTATATCTAACATTGAGTATGTATTTACAAATCAATGATTTTGAGATGAAATCCCACAAAGTAATTCTATACATGCTCCTCAAATTCCTTCAATCCTTTGAAAGTAAAACCAATGAATTATCAATATAATTTTACCAAAATAGAAAACAATTAGAAGGACTTTAGTCAGCTCATATTGCTCATCGGTTAGGCTTGAACCAACATCTCTTCTAAAGAAATTCAACAATTCCAATTTAATAATCCTATCAGCCTCTCTTTGTACCTTTTGAAAGAATTTTTAGTAATATTAAATTTGGATACAACCAAAGAGTTAACCATTACCTCGAAATAACACATCACTCCAAATTAAACTCTCATAAAAATTAACTTTTTTTAATAGAGAAAAACCATTACCTCGAAATAACACATCACTCTAGGTTGAACTCTCATAAAAATTAACTTTTTTTATTTGTGAAAAACTCTTTTACACTATTAAACCCAACATTATTTAAGGTGAAAATCAAACCAAAAATAAATAGGAAAACATTTAAAATACCTACTCTTCTCCCTGTGGCTAAACAAGGGCTCGACTCCCAATTTTCGCATTGAATTTTAATAATTGATAATAACTAAAGTGTCCAACAATATTCCAAAAGCACTATGACACTATTAAATACAACTTATTTTTACCAAATGCAGTGTGACACCTATTAAATCCAACTTATTTCTTCCAAACGCATTGTGCGGTCAAAATTGACAGAACTGTCGTGGGTATTGTTGAAACTCGTGTTGCTATAACATATCCAAAGTTCCAAGTAGGTATGGATTTTGATCGGTAAATATTAAAAACATTTAATGAATTTTATTTTCATTCAAACAGATAAATTTACTTTTAAATATAAATTCTATAACTAAAAACCTTAAACCAAGCTTTCAGACAAAGATGGAGGTCGAGGAAGGATAAGTTTAGTAATAAAGCTAGTAGATTAGTCGTATATGTGTGTTTTAGGTAAAAGAAACATTGAGTTTTCAAAGCCTTTATATTAAATTATGATTTTAAGGTCAGTTCAACAAGTCAGATGTTGTAGGGATATGGTTTATGAAGAGTTAAACCAGCTATATGATTCACAAAAAACTATAACTTATATGCATATTGATTTTTAAAAATATGTAGCAATGCAAAAAAAAAAAACACTGGGTGCAAGCTAAACAAGGGTTTGCAACAGTGTATCAATGCTGGTAACCATGAAGGGGCGAGGAAGGGGGACTTCCACTCCCTCCTACAGTCATGCAGTTGCAAACAGAAGCAAGGAAGATGGTTCGAACCACTTCAAGAAACCAATGGAGGCAGAAACTGTGAGTATCAGCACAGAGAAATAGAAAAACATCAAATCACATGAACAGGAAGAGAACCATGAGGAGGTCAGAAGAGAGAAGAGAATAGAATGAGGCAGTCAGAGAGCTGAGCGCAAGAATATCACAAGACTCTGTAAACCTAGGTCAACCATTACACCCCAGGTTGTATTAAGTGATCCAGCGCTACATGTACACAGGGATCACATGGCGGCATATGTAGTAATATGCAATTTTATGGGGATATGGCCAATGGAGAAGGCTTTGCATGCATGGATAGAAAACCATTGGAAACCAAAGGAGGAAATAAACCTTCACCTTGGGTCCAAGGGTTTCTTCACAGTGGTGTTCACAAACTTAGAGGACAAAGAGAGAGTGCTCAAAGGAGGACCATATTTTTATGCTGCTGCAGGCCTCTACATGTGACCATGGGTGATGAATTTCATCCCGAAACAAGATACATTCACATTAGTACCGGTATGCATAAGACTCTACTCCCTACCTTTAGACTATTGGCTGCCAGAATCCTTCAAAGCCATAGGCAATAAATTAGGTCATTTTTTAAAAATATCAGATGTGACTCTATGACGAAAATACACCTCCTTTGCCTGAATATGTCTAGAAATGGACCTATCTGGAGCACTTCTAGATTAAATCATTCTAGAAGTATATGGTGAAGAATGGGTGCAGGCGGCAGACTATGAACATGTCCCATTTAGATGTCGCAAATGCCATGAACATGGGAACCTCTTCAGAGAATGCCCATTAAACAAATTGGAGAGCAATATTAAAACCTACATAGGCAAAGATCCCGAGGGCTTTACCAAGGTGGGAGTAAAAGGGAAAGGAGAGAAAAAGAAATAGAAGGAAACCAATGAGGATAAGGAACCAAATCATAACAACTTCAAGATTTTAGAAGAAGAAGGTGGGAACAATGGGACAAACTAGGTAATGGAGGATAATCCTGCAGAGAAAGAAAAAGATGATAGCATGGAGGATATACTTGAAAACAACAAACTAAAGGAGGATCTTCCAAGAAATATGGAACTTGACAGGGACCATGAGATGACCCCAAGCAAGGTTGGAATGAAGGACCATGATCTGTAGGATATTCTTAAAAGGGAGAATCTTAATCTAGAAAAGTTCCTGGAGCAAGGAACCACCAAAGGGGTTGATTCTCTACCACAAGAGGAGTTTTATAGAGTGCAATAGCTCTTCCTTTGGAGATCTCAGGCAAAGGGTTTTGGAGTCAAAAGAAACCACAAGAGCCAGGAAAATAGAGGGGTAAAAATGATGGAGGTAACATTGGGACACTCTCCCAAAAGCCCAGGTAGGAAAAGAGGAAGGACAAGACAAAATGAGCTGCTGACAGAGTGTGGGAAACTCATGATCAACTCTGGTAAGATGAAAGATATTACTAGTTACTCTTTTACAAACCTTTCTTAATGAAGCTCATGACCTGGAATATTAGGGGTCTAGGAAGTAAAAGGAAACAAAGAAATCTTACCAATAGAATAAAAGAAGGAAAACCAGATATGATCTTTATCCAAGAAAAAAATGTTCAATAAATAAAATAAGAGAGATACATAGCAAATGGCTCAATGGCTCATCAAGTATAAATATCTAGAAGTTAAAGCAGACAACACAGCAGGAGGGATTCTCACACTTTGGAACCCCCAGAAAGTTGGAATCCTACATGCTGAAGCATCCAAGAACTAACTTTCGATGGTGATCCAACCTTTGGGTGATAAGGAAATCTATTTGATCACAAATTTCTATGGTCCTCAAAAACTTGAAGACAAACTCAGGCTTCTTATCTCATTGGAGGAGCTAAGAGAAAGACATCCTGTTATGCCCTCGATTCTGGGAGGATACTTTAATATGACCAGATCTCTTACAGAAAAAGAAGGTGGGACCAGAACACTAGGCAAAAACTCCATTGCCTTTTAGAACTTCCTAAACGGCATGAGGCTAGTGGATACAGAGACAAAAAATGGTACCTTCACCTGGAATAATAAGCGTGGAGGGGCTTCTCATGTTGCCTCTAAACTAGACAGATTCATAATCTCTGAGGACCTCATTCTCACTGGACTTGACTTGTCTGCTTTAATCCTCGCTTTTGGAGGCTCAAGTCACTGGCCTATCCAACTTGAAGCTTCTTTTATAGGCACTCTGAGGAACATACCTTTTAGGTTTGAACATGTTTGGATCACCCACCCTGACTTCATCAGCAACATTGGAAAATGGTGGGCGGAAGTGTCAGGCCAGGGTAACTCCAGCAATTAATGAGCGCAAGAAACAATTGAATGATTTTATTCATTAGATGATTATTATTTATACATTTACAAAACGGATCAATTCATCTTCTAGATGACTGCCCGGCTTCACCTCATCCGTTTCGGATTAGGTGTCAACATTCCCCCCCTTAATCTGAAGGGATGTTGGTGAGTCCAAGCATCATTCTGAATCTTTCAAGCTTTTCTCTTCCAAGCGCTTTGGTGAAGATGTCTGCAATTTGCTCGTTTGTGGAACAATGACGGAGATGGATTGTTTTGGCCTCAACATGATGTCGGATCAGATGATATTTAGTATTGATGTGCTTAGTACGATCATGGAACTTTGGGTTCTTGGCCAACTTTATTGCAGAGGTGTTATCAATCATGAGTGGAGTAGATTGTATTTGTTTTACTTGCAAATCTTCAAGAATTTTCCTGAGCCACACAATTTCTTTCGTTGCTTCAGCTGCTGCCACGTATTCTGCTTCTGTTGTGGAATCTGCTGGTACTGATTGTTTGCGTGATCTCCAGGAGATAGCTCCCGATCCAAGACTCATAGCATATCCTGAAGTAGATACCCCAGTTTCTTTGTCTCCATCGAAGTCTGAATCAGAGTATCCAATCAAGTTGAAGTCGTCCACCTGTGTATACTTGATTCCAAGGTCTTGAGTTCCCTTCAAGTACCTTAGAACTCTTTTTGCAGCAGACCAATGTCCCTCACAAGGCTTTTGCATAAATCTGGAGAGGATTCCAACAGCAAATGAAATGTCTGGTCTGGTAGTAGTGAGGTAGATGAGACTTCCTACAAGCTGTCTATACTTTGTTGCATCCTCAAATTCCTTTCCTTCAATAGATGTGAGCTTCAAGTTTTGTTCCATTGGAGTAGAAAGGGGATTGCACTCTGTCATGCCAAATCTGTTTAACAAATCTCCAATGTATTTCTTTTGAGAAAGAAATATGGACTTTGGATGTTGGGTTACTTCAATGCCAAGATAGTAATGAACATAGCCCAAATCAGTCATTTCAAAAAAAATTCCTAATTCTTTCTTTATGGATGCAATATAGCTTTCATTGTTCCCTATCATTAAAAGATCATCTACATATACCACAAGATATACAACTGTTTTGCCAACTTTCTTGACAAATAAAGTTGCATCATCAAGATCAAAATGTTTGAAGTTGAGTTTCAGAAGATGCTCAGTTAGTTTTTCATACCAGGCTCGTGGTGCTTGTTTGAGGCCATACAAGGACTTCACAAGTTTGCATACTTTGTGTTCATGTCCTTTCACAGCAAATCCTTCAGGCTGGGACATAAAAACATTCTCTTTTAGATCTCCATTCAAGAATGCAGTTTTTACATCCATTTGATGGACTTTCCAACCGTTCTGAGCAGCTAGTGCAAAGAGTGTCCAGATGGTGGCCCATTTTGCTGTGGGAGCAAAAGTTTCCTCATAATCGACCCCTTCCTTCTGTGCAAAACCTTTTGCCACAAGCCTAGATTTGTGCTTGTCAAGTGAGCCATCAGCTTTGTACTTGTTCTTGTAGACCCACTTGCAGCCAATTGGTTTGGTTCCAAATGGAGGATCAACCAGCTTCCAAGTGCCATTCTTTATGAGGGCATCATACTCCTTCTGCATCGCTTCTTTCCATTCATCATGAGAAGCAGCTTCTTTGAAGGAAGTTGGTTCAAAATCTGTAGACAAGTTCAATTCACAATCATAAGTAACATCCATATCAACAGGTGAATTAGAGTTATCTACATCACCTCCATCTTGTCGGTTTGAATTTCTGGTTCCTGTTTTTCCAATTTCATCAGGATGAACACTTTCAAGTGTCTTTGTCAGCCACTTTGGGGGACCTTTCTGAGATGGTCCAGGCTGTTCTGTTGATTGAGTTGGGTCTGAATCAAGATTGAGTCTCCCAATTCTATCAATTACATCACTTAAAGCATCATCCGTTTTTGGAGTGTCATGCAGGGGAGATTGTTCTTCAGAAGGAGATTCCACATGTTGATCTAGTATAGGAATCCCCCCTTCAAGATGTGGAATCTGATTATCAAACTCTTGGAATGATTTCGGTTTTGTGAATCTATCCAAGCGATCAAGTTGCCGCTCAACAACACTGTCAGATTTGGATGATTAAAGAAAAATGACATCTCTAGATAAAACAAACTTTTTATTTACTTCATCATAAAGGCGGTATGCTTTAGATGTGTTTGAATACCCCAGGAAGATGCACTTACGACTTCTAGCACCAAGTTTGTTTCTATGTACCTTTGGTATTAAAGCATAACAGGTGGAACCAAAAATCCTGAGATGTTTTACCGAAGGAACATGTCCATACCACAATTCATAAGGAGTCTTGTTTCTTATAGCACTAGATGGACATCTATTCTTTATATATGCAACACATAGAACAGCATCAGCCCAAAACATTGTCTTTACATTTTTGAAGAAAATCATGGATCGTACCATATTCAAAATTGTTCTGTTCATTCCTTCAGCTACACCATTCTGTTGAGGATTATAAGGCACAGTTGTTTGATGTTTAATCCCATGTTGGCGAAGATAGTGTTCAAATTCATTTGATGTATATTCTGTTCCATTATCAGTGCGAATAGACCCAATATGAGATTGTGCATCATTTTCAATCCACTTATGAAAATTCTTGAATGTTTGAAAAGCATCAGATTTGTTCTTCAATAAGTAAACCCAACACATTCTGGTGTAATCATCAATAAATGTCATGATATATTTATTTCCATTTGCAGAAGAAACAGGCATTGGACCACATAAATCTAAATGAATAAGTTCAAGCTTCCTATGTGCTCTTGAATGTGAATCATGAAAAGACTGTTTGCTGTGCTTTCCTAGAATGCAAGCATCACATTGTTTATGTTTTCTAGGAATTGTAGGCAAACCAGCAACACCATTTTTCTTCAACAAGCGGAGACTATCATAGTTTAAATGTCCAAATCTAGCATGCCATAATAAACTTGATGAAAGTGCACCTTCTTCATGATGAGAAATATATGAGAAATGTTGTGCATGAGCAGAGGTTCCTTGCAGTTTAAGGAGTCTTTCTTCTTCTATACCCCTCATGACAAGTGAGTGGTCAGATGCCTTTCTTACCTCAAGCTTGCCATCAAACATGTGAATGGAGTGACCTTGCTGGCGGATGTGGACCAGGGACAGCAAGTTTCTCTTCAGCTGTGGGAGATATAGAACATGATCCAGAAGAAAGTCTGGAAGACCAGGCAGTTTAAGCTTGATTGTGCCAAGCCCTGATGGCTTGATTTTTGACTGATCTGAAAAGTATACTGCTCCATCAACATTGTTAGTGAAATCTTCAAAGAAATCTCTCCTATGAGTCATATGACAGGTTGCTCCTGAATCAAGCAACCAGTCATTTTTCGAAGAAGCAAGTGAAGCATTAAACAAATCTTCATTTACTCCAATGTTACATTGTGCCTCAATATAGTGAGCGGATTCAGGTGCTTTACCTTTGTCTGAGTCATCAGTTTTACCTTTCTGCTGATTTCTTCTCTGCTCAATCTTGTCCCATGGTAGCTTGCATGTAGAAGCATCATGTGATCCATTTCGTTTGCAGTGAATGCAATGCAGATCTGCCTTTTCTGCTTGAGGATGTCTACCCCCCCTGCCTCTGAAGTATCTTCCTCTTCCTCTTCGTCCACCTCTTCCTCTTGTAGAATCTTGAGCAAGTTGCTTTTCTTTATGAGCAAGGCAAACAGTCTCTTCAGAAGATTCAGGGACTGTTTTCTTTCCAAAGGCTTTCTCTCTTTCAGCAAACTTTTTCACAAGAGTGTCAAAGGTTATATCTTTAAGATTTCCATTTGCTTGTAAAGACTCAAGATAGTTAGAATAGGTAGGATAGAGTGCTTTGAGAAAGGCAATAAGAGAGATATCCAGCTCAACCTTAGTGGATTTAATATCATCCACTATAGACTTTATTTCAGATGCAAGAGTAAGAGGATCATTATTTTTCAGTTCAAGAGTGAAGAGTTTAATCATGAGCTGAACAACTTCAAGTGCAGAATGTGTATCATAGAGTTCTTTCAGCTTTTGTAAAGCTTCAAAGGTAGTGGAATAGGATGAAATATGACGACTTACTTCCTCATTGACAGATGCTGCGATCAATGCAAAGGCTTTGCTGTTCTTGTTTTCCCAAATGGCGAGTTCTTTGTCTGATGTGGGATGCACAGGGTCTCTGTCTTCTTTTCCGACACACACACCTTTCCACATCTCATTGTAGATGAGGGTGTGTTTTACCATCCGAGACCATTCAGAATAGTTCTCCTTGCCAGTGAGAACTATTCCGACCATAGAAATGATTGAATGCATTCTGTAAAAATATCTCTGCTAAAAGAAAAATTCTGTTGATAAAAGACTTCTGCTGAAAAAAAAAACTTATGCCACAGCCTTATGTATTTTATTTTCTTCCTATGTTTGATAGAAGCATCAGCATCACTGCGATTTTACTATGTTTGAAAAATGCCCAATGGATCTCATCACTTCATTCTATAACTTCAATATATCAATATATATGCAATTGAAAAACTGCGCAAGAGATATATATCTTCAATCAATGCAACACGCATAAGGGATAATATATATTACTTCAATATATATTAATGCAAAGCTGTTATGAAAGCTATTATTAATGCAAAGCTGTTATGAAAGCAGTGCAATATATTAAACTTTTTGAATGAAACAGCGCGCTTTAATCTTCACAGTCTCCAACACACAACTTTCACCGAAATTACCAACGCATAACCATGCACCAAACACCATTCAAAACTGCGCGCACTGAATGAACCGATGCCGAGAGCAGAAATATGATACCATAAAAAGAACGCAGTCAATCATAACCATGCAGTTCCCTAAATGGCCATATCAACAGGAAGATATGGCCATTTAGGGAACTAATATGTTCCTACTGCAACATAGACTGTAACACATCAAACTCAGGCTTAAAGATTAGAAAAAAAATGAGTTTGGCAATATTTTCAAAGCCAAAAAAGAAGTTGAACATAAACTATAGGGAATTAATTAGATCCTCATCAAATATGGCTTTACCGAGGAAAGTAAAATACAAGTTGACTCTCTTCAACAGGAATGGGAAGATAGATGCTAGCAAGAGGAGATCTTCTAGAGACATAAATCAAGATTGCATTGGATTAGAGAAGGGGAAAAAACACAAAAAAATTTCACAAGTCAACCGTGGATCACAGGTCTCATAACAGGATTTCAAAGCTCATAGATACTCAAGGAGAATAGCTTAGCACCCACAAAGAAATGGAATCTACTCTGGTTCAACATTTCCAAAGCATAGCAGAGGAGCCTCTCATAGATAGATCACAATTTATCAACAACTTCACAAAGTATATTCCAAAGCTTGTAACTAGAGACTAAAGAGGAGGTCAACGAAGTCATTAAAGATATGCAAAATGGGAAAGATCTAGGCCCGGATGGGTTCAATGTAGACTTCTTCAAAGCATGTTGGGAAATAGTCAAACAAGATATCCTTGATGTGGTGGAGGACTCGAGGAAATCCAAAACTGTTTTAAGGGTGCTTAATGACACTTTCATAACTTTGATTCCAAAGAAAGAAAGAGCTATGACATCCGATAGATTGAGACCCATAGCTTTATGCAATTTGGTCTACAAAATTATTTCCAAAGTAATTGCAAACAGAATCAAGCCTCTTCTTCCAACTCTTGTGTCTGAGGAGCAAACTGGATATGTGGAAGGAAGAAAAATTCTAAATAACATCATTCAACCTCATGAGGTGGTACATTCTCTCAAGAGCAATAAGCAAGCAGGTATGATCATACAAGTTAGCCTAGTGAAAGCTTATGATAAGCTAAGCTAGTTGTACATCAGGGAAGTACTAAAAGCATATGGCTTTGACCACAACTGGATAAGATGGGTAATGGACCTTGTCACCATAGCTATTTTTTCAATCCTGCTTAATGGCTCACCATCTAGAACATTTAGGCCTTCGAGAGGCCTCAGAAAAAGAGATACGCTTTCCCCCTTCCTCTTTATTCTCATGATGGAAGGTTTAGGCGAAGCAATCAAATCAGCTAATGTAGAAGGAAAAATCGAGGGTCTCAAACTCACCCTGAATGGGGATTCCTTGACTCATCAACAATTTGTAGATGACACTATGCTGTAGGGTACACCCAAGGTGAAGGATGCTAAAGCTTTCAAACAAAGCCTGAACGACTTTGCTATGGCTGCTGGTATAGAGGTAAGCCTTACCAAATCAAAGATTTTCTTTTTAATACTGACATTACTATTCAGAGAAGCCTCACCATAATTCTCGGCTTTCAAAGAGAATAGCTACCCTCCAAATATCTGGCAATACCTCTAACAGACAAACCTTTGAGCAAGGATGTTTTGGAGAAAGTAGCTAATAAACTCTAGGACAACGTCAGGAAATGGACTAGCAGGTCTTTGAATCTAGCAGGAAGGCTAGTGCTAACAAAAATTGTCCTACAAACTGTTCCCATATTCATGCTTTCATATCTTCTTGCTCCTAAAGGATTTTTGCAACACATCAGGAATATCCAAAGAGACTTTCTTTGGGGCAAAGGGGAAGAAAAAAGAAATGGGCATTGGTAGCATGGGATAAGCTCTGTAAACCTAAGACCCATGAAGGTTTGGGTCTTCATGACCCTGCAACCCTAAGAAACGTTTTGGGGGAAAAACTACTGTGGAGATGGCTAAAGGAATCGGTAACCCCTTGGGCCAAGGTCTGGAAATAGAAGTATGATAATAATGGGCAAGAAAGGGATCACATTCGAATGTTTGGGCTCATTAAGGGTTCTCACATTTGAAACAATGCATGGGAGAATAAAGCCATTGTTCAGAAGCATATTTTCCGGGAGATCAGAGATGGAAACCTAGCTTGGTTTTGGGAGGACAACTAGCAGCAGGAACGTAACCTGTTAAGAGAAGAACTATCCAATCTTAAGAAAGACATTAACAGTAAAGATTTGCTCAGGGTTAGTGACTTCTAGGATCAGGCGATGAACAAGGGAAAATGGAGAATATCGAAGGACCTGGTATATAGTGATGAGACCCCTTTCAAGGCTGAGGTAGAAGCTCTTGTAGTGATCTTGGAACAGAGAAAGATTTTGATATCAACATCGTCTAACCAATTGAGATGGGGAAGAAACAATGAAGGAAACTTCAACCTCAAGGAAGCCAAGAGAATAGCCCTAGGGCTTTACTTTCCAAACCCTGATAAGGTATTGAAGGACTATGGCAGAACCCGCACAAGATGAAAATCAAACTGTTCTTATGGTTGGTACAGCATAAAAAAATTCTTACTCGGGAAAACCTTCGGAAAAGAGGTGTAGCTGGTCCATCTAGATGCCAGTTATGTGAATTACAAGAAGAAACAATGGAACACCTACTCAACCTCTGCCCATTCACCTCTACCTTGTGGAATTTGGTGGCTTCAATCTTTAGACAAACAGATAGGGACAATTTCAGCATCACTGACACTTTTAAGAATTGGAGGATAAACTTTTCAGGAAATGAAATAGTCAACAAAGCTTGGACATTAGTTCTAGGCTTCTTAATCTGGAATTTCTGGAAGGAACGTCACAATAGGATTTTCAAGAACAAAATTGGCTCATCCTAGAGCATCATAACTCAGATCATTAGATAGCTCAAAGTGACTGTGGGAACCCTTCTAAAGAAACCCCTTGTGAACCCACCTCAAGACTAGGATGCACAAATACTATTTCATTTGGGTCTCCAGTTGCCTTTCCCCCAGGGCATAAGCAAGATTGTAAGTCATACAGGAGTGGGTAAGGTCTTCTGGCAACCTCCTACTCATGGTTTTTTGAAATTTAACATAGATGGAGCCTCTAAGGGAAACCCTGCGGTGGCTGGTTATGGCCGAGTCATAAGAGATGAGCAGGGATACATAAAAGTCATCTTTCATAGTCATTTGGGGAATGCCACTAATAATATGGTGGAACTCATGGCCTTAGAGCAATGACTAGAAATATTGATTGAATCAAATTTACATAATGCCATCATTGAAGCTAACTCAGAATTGATAATTAATTCGATCAATAAGATGTGTAATGGCACAACACCAGAAAGAGTGTCGAAACATTGGCGATTATTGTAGGTCTATCAATGTATACATTCCCACTTTAGAGACCTGAGAACACTCAACTTTGTTCATGTGCATAGAACAACCAACAGGTTAGCAAATTGTCTGGCGCATGAAGGAGTACTTTGCTCAAAAAGCAATAGAAGATATGCTTGGATGTTGAGACCCTCAGGGACATTGCATGACGACTGTCACATACATGCTACCAAAGACAACAAGTACTTTCAGAGTATGAAAAATAAGTAGAGAGAATACTAATGGAAACAGTAGAAAGTGAACCAATCACAAGGAAGAAGCAAGTGGTAAACAACAGGCAGGTTGGCAGGTAGCTGACCAAAGATTTCCCTGAGCTCCATCATCCTATGGATTTCAGGTGGAAACATGCATGTAAGTTAATTCTTCCAACAGACCCGAAAATTTATAGAGTGGTGGCCTATTTACTCTTCGGGTCTGTAAGAAAAGATAAAGAGTGGGCAAGTTGTCGAGATCTCTTTGGAACTCCTTCATCTGATGGATTTGAGTAGAAAACTGCACCAAAGTTAATTCTTCAAACGGACCCGAAAAACTATAGTTCGGTGGCTTATTTACTCTTTGGGTCCGTAAGAAAAGTTAAAGAGTGGGCATGTTGTCAAAATCTCTTTGGAGCTCCTTCATCCTAAGGATTTCTGGTGGAAAAATTGCACGCATGTTAATGCTCCAAACGGACTTGAAAAAGTATGGTGTGGCAACTTAGGTTTCTCTTCGGGTCCGCAAGAAAAGATAAAGTGTGGGCAAGGTGTCAACCTGAAATCAATTCATGGTCATCAGATCAATGGGGGTTGGATCGCACAGTCATCGGGTTAAAAAGATAACCGAAGATTAAGGATGGTTCTTGGGTCACTTGATGTAGTATTGTGGGCCTTCAGATCTGTGGGCCCTCGTCATCAAGGTCTTTTGGGTTATTTGATGCACAAGAGTTAAGAATTTTAGAATATTTTAACTTCTCCTTTAGGTTTGGATGGCAGGTTTCCAGTTCGCAAGTTATCCAGAGCGACACCTTGAGGACGATCAGATCATGTGTGTTTTTTTGGATTCTGTGCACTCTATGTTGGGCGGAGTGTTTTGTCAACCATTCTTTTGTAGTCTTGTTGGATTTAGGTTCGGGGTTTTGCCAACCTAACTGTCTATTGAATTTTCACAGAGTGGGTGTTGCTAGTCATGGCTCTGTTAAAGAAGTGTACATTACGTATTTTTTTCTAGATTAATGGAAGGCTTCACTCTTACTTGATCAAAAAAATGATTTTTTAAAATATGTAGTCTTTAAGTGTGATTTTTTTCGAGTTTGTATTGCATTTTTAGCAGGAATCTCGATTTGTGTTGTTTAAAATGCATATAAAGATTCAAAACCCTTGAAAACTTCTAGGGAACTTCAATTGTGAATATTTCACCTTTCTCGCAGGAATCTAGTTAAAACATTTGTGGAAAAATCTTGATTTCTACTATTTAAAGTGCATATAAAGATTCAACAACCTTGAAAACCTCTACAGAACTTTGATTGTGAAGGTTTAACCTGTAGAACTTCTAATTTCAATGAATCTTTTTCTGTACAAATTAAATTGTAAGACAAACTAGAAAACTTTCCAAAACCCTTATATTAAAACTCTTATATTGAATTATGATTTTAGGGTCAAGTTCTTGATCCACAAGGAATTCAACCCAAAAAATTTCAAGTAAAAAATATAGTAACCTATATGTGTATTAAGTTTTTATGACCCTTTACTAAATTATAAATTTAGGGTCAGGGTTTTGATTCACTAAAATTCAACCAACAACATGTTTCAGGTAAAAAACACTATAACATATATATATATATATATATATATATATATATATATATATATATATATATAGATAATTTTTAATGCCTTATATTAAATTATAATTTTAGGTCAAGGGAAATGATATGTATATGGATTTTTAAAAACCCTTATATTGTCTTAAATATGTTCATAGAGTTTCATCACACCATGACTCCAATAATAATAATAATAGGCTAAAATATTAATACATTAAAATATTAAATTATAATTTTATATTACACCACAACTTAGCTATAAGCTAAATCTCATCTCTAAACATTATGACCAAAATAAATGCCAATACAAATACACACGTAAATATATTATAATTAGGTCACTCACATAAAGTTGTATTCCATTGTGTTTTTGAAATTTAATTACACTAAGAAATTACAATGCAGTACATAGATGAGTTCAAGAGCTTAGTGATATAGACTTTATTTTACATAATTAATTAAGATTTTAAAAAGTTAATTTTTTTTTAGTAAACAATGATTTAAAAAAAACAGATTGTGGATTGTTGATTAGGGTGTTTACACACATTTTTTTATTTGGGAGAAAGAGTCAATGCTTATTTCTTTAGATGATAATTATTTCTACATTAAAAGTTGAATTTGGTTAAGATTGAAATATACATAAAATTAGTAAATGAATATTCATTTTTTTATGAATATACACGATGGTTATCCAACTGTTAGTTTGAGAACTCCATAGTAATTGGTTTATCCAATTTTTCTAATGAAAAAAGCATAATTTTATTAATATAGAAAAATAAAATTACATGTTGTGCTCGCGAGAACCAAACAACACTAGCCGATGGCTGGTGGTAGACAAGAGCGTCAAAAATAAAAAAAAACTAATATACAATGCACAAAAAAACTACATTTTTTACCCTTTTTTCTTCTCAACCCTGCGCCATCCCCCCTGCGGCTCAGTGGTAGTGACCAGAGCAAGCCGAGACTCATCAGGTTTGTGGATGTCTTTATCCAACTCTAAAGTGTCTGATGAGTGTATCCACTTGTACCCGCTTGGTTCCAATGATTCTGACATAAATATTGGTTGTGATTCCATGGGTTCTTGTCCCCCCTGGGATTCTAGTGCCTGTTTGTCCTAAGTTTCCTTAGGTACCTGGGTGAACCCCTCTTGTTTTTCTGGTGCTTATGATGTTTGGTTGTTCCCAGGAAAAGGGAGGTCCACCTCATCCTTGTCTTCCTCCATTTCCTATTGGGATGGGAAGAAGTTCCATCATTTCTATTATTTTCCATTTTCTTCCTTCTGACATTGTTTTTTTTTTGGCTTCTGGGCATATGTTTTGAAGATGCCCAGTTTGTTTGCATATTCTACATCCAAGGGCTATGTTTTCATAATCTAGATTCTAAGTCCAGTTCATCTGCTTTTGGATTAGCTAAATACAATCCGACAAATCTTTGATGAGGTCCACATCCACACAGATCCTAGCAAAGGTATAGATCCTTTCTTTCAACCTTTGGGAATCCAATTTGAGATATTTCCCAATGTTGTTCTTGATACCAGAGAGAATGCGCTCATTCCAGAAATGAAAAGGTAGGTTGTGCAGGCGAATCCACACTGGCATTCTGGAAATAACCATGGTGTTTGTATCAAAATTTGGGAACCA
Source organism: Pinus tabuliformis (assembly GCA_031772625.1). NCBI lineage: Eukaryota > Viridiplantae > Streptophyta > Pinopsida > Pinales > Pinaceae > Pinus > Pinus tabuliformis. Next base: position 520,595,733 of record CM062818.1, read on the forward strand.
TGGGGTGACGAAAACACCAATTGATCCCTAGAACCATGGCCCTTCCTAGAAAATATAGTCTCTGGCAGTAGGAGAAGGGAGTTTTACAATTAAAAAACCTTTTGAGCAAAGATGTATTTCACAATCGTGGGACTAGTTGCTCAAAATCCACTAAAAAAGTTCGTCTAGTTTTGGCCAAAAATAGTTAAATCGACAAATGATGGCTTGTGGTGCGAAAGAGGCACAACTCACATCCACTTTAGAATCGTCTATATGTAATTCTGGAGTTGAGTTTATTAGCTCCACCATGTATGGGCTAGTGGTTGAACCTTCTTGTAGTTTTTTATCCTATTGTTTTTTTTGTCGCTGACCTTTTCCCCTGGAGAATATGTTTAAAGGAGGGGCCTCCGATTGTTTGGTTTGTTTTTTCTTATGGAAATTTCAAAGGATTGCTCCCAGAAACCTTGCTAGCCATAAAGGGATGTATTACGGCTCCTGCCCCCCTCCCCCCCTTAATCTCAGGTTGAGGACAATGGTGGATGCCCTTTGGATATCATACTTTTACAGTTGCCTAAAATCTTGTAAGGCTCTACCTCCATAAATTAAGTTTTGCAAGTTTGTTGGGTGTCCAGCTTTCTGTGAAATGGAATGTTTCAGGGAAAGAATGTTATCTGCTACACTAATCTAGATTGACAAGGAAGGCCCTTCTGGTGATTTTATATAAATTTGAAAATGGGAAGGGTTTACCTGGGATGAGGAGCCAACTTCCCGCATATTGCTTAATGTCTGCGCGTCGTGAGGGAGATCATGAGTCACCGAGTATCATAAATAACAAAGTATTTTGGACCAAGCCCCTACTACCCAGCTCCAATAGGTCGGCAGCATCAAGGGGGACCCTGACCTGTGCATGGGAGGGCTTTGAATCAGGCAGACCGCATTCACAGCAGTCGCAAAAGCCACCAGAGGACAAGAGAAATGCCTTCTAGGAAGGCAGGAGTCCGGAACAGGGAGAGCAACCGACTGTATCCGCTTCCAAAACACTGAAACCACTAGAAACCCACCACAAATCCCCCTGCAACCTTCCATGAGCAAAAATTATTCGAGCCCCACTACCTAGGTAGTCGCTAAGCAGAACACATGCTAGGTCTGCAAACTGAGAATGAAAACACCTGAGAAGAGGAGTCTGCATCATCCGCCGAGGAGCCGAGCCCATCTGGGGTAGCGAGCAGTGATTCCAAGACTTCCAGCTGCCGTAGTCCATGAGGAGCCTTTGTGGTAGTTCGAGAGGAGGAGTCGCCACAGCCCAGTCCAACCATTGCCTCCATGAACCAAGGGCTTCGTATCCTCTCTTCGAGCCCTCCAACGAACTGAAAATGGTGGCCACATCCAAAATCGCCTTCTCGTGCAGAAAAAAACCCTAGCTCCATGTTTTCCAGTCCTCTTATCAATTGGTTTATCCGATTATATATATATATAAATCTGAAATTAAAATAAATTTATACTCATATATAAATCTGGAATTAAAATATATTTATACTAATTAGATTAATTATAATTTAGGCAAAATAAAATATCTTAATCTTTCCCTCAAATATTGATTATTTTGTTTGGTTATGACTTTTGAGATTAATCTCTTTCACTAAAATATTGATCCGTTAGTTTGGTTATGACTTGTGAAACATGTCCTTAGCATAACATATCATCCAGATATTATTGAATCATCCGTAAGCCTTATACGAATGCCCATCCTGAAATGGGATTCGATTAAAATAATAATAACACTACTTTTAAGGGGAGAAATCAAAATGCCTACCGTGCATCTTTCTGAAATGTGCACACAAACTACCGTGCGTATTCAATCATTTTCTATATTATTTGTGATTTCGAACTTTCGTCCTCCAACATATTCTTCTTCCTTTCACCTCACAATGAGTGAATTGTTGAATTTTTCACTCTCAGAAGTGGAGGGGAGCTTTCGCACGAGCTCAAATCAAAATTCGAAGAGCAGCATTCTAAAAATTCTAGGCCTTTTACTGCTAATATAAAATGACTCTACCCGCCTCGGTCAATCACCGTCCGTCCTCTTGGGATATTGAGATTTTAAACGCAGCGGAAGTTGTACCGCGACGTCAATTAACAGACCAGCGATTGGTAGAAAATTTGCGCGACTTCGAATGTGCACGCAGTTACCACAAACTGCGGTATGGTGGAAACTGGAATACGAGTATGAACATTCACCGAATTTTTAGGTGAACCAGAATACGAGTATGAACATTCCGAAAACCAAAATCAGGAAAAAAAAATAAACATTCCCTAGATCTTACATGAATAAGGTTTTCCATTACATCAAAATTCTCATGTTTTAGTTAAATTTTTAAAGTATTATCGTTATTTTTACAATGGTTTTAAGGTGGATCCTAGCGTGGCCGATACCCAATACATGTGATCCATTCTCACTTTGACCCGATACATGTGATCCATTCCCAACAAAGTGAGTGAGAAAATCCAACACCCTTTTTCAGATACAAATAAAAATTGAATACCATATAAATTCTCTATTACACAAAAACCCTTAAGCTTTAAATAAACTTCCATTATCATTACTTTTAGGAGTAGTCCCAAAATAAATTTAAAATAACAATTAATCCACTTAATTAATTCTCAACAAAACAAATGTAAAAATCCAACAACCTGAACTGGTTTTTCTTTGCCTACCTCAACTAGAAAACTAGATCACGACTTCTAGATAAACATAGCGAGACGTAGACCAAGATCTGTACCTAATTCGCCTACGGAGACGTAGACCAAGATCTGTACCTAATTACCTTTGAAAATACGAACGTTTGATTTTCTTTGACATCTATACTGAGAAAATTCGGTTGTCAAGGAGCCTACGCACCAAATCCTATTAGCGCCCTATACGCGTGCCTTAACCAAATCAACTCTGAAATGAGTCCATTTTTTTATTTTACAACTCTTCCAAACCAAGCAGTTAACTTCGCATTGAACCCTATGGAATATCGCAATGAACCCTATGGTACCAAATCTGTTTTCAGACGGTTGAACCTAACTTCTAAAATTCCATAATAGACGCACGTCAGGTCACGTAACATATGTCAAAGTTTTCACTTATTTTTCGGTTGCGCAAATTTAGGTTGTTCCAGGTTGCAGAGAGGTTGTTATTGTTATTTTTGGATATAGATGGTGTATAAGAGTATTTTCAAGGTATTGTAAATTTAAAAAAATGATAAGGAAAATGTTTGGAATACCTTTGTGCTTGTCAAGTGAGCCATCAACTTTGTACTTGTTCTTGTAGACCCACTTGCAGCCAATTGGTTTGGTTCCAAATGGAGGATCAACCAGCTTCCAAGTGCCATTCTTTATGAGGGCATCATACTCCTTCTGCATCGCTTCTTTCCATTCATCATGAGAAGAAGCTTCTTTGAAGGAAGTTGGTTCAAAATCTGTAGACAAGTTCAATTCACAATCATAAGTAACATCCATATCAACAGGTGAATTAGAGTTATCTACATCACCTCCATCTTGTCGGTTTGTATTTCTGGTTCCTGTTTTTCCAATTTCATCAGGATGAACACTTTCAAATGTCTTTGTCAGCCACTTTGGGGGACCTTTCTGAGATGGTCCAGGCTGCTCTGTTGATTGAGTTGGGACTGAATCAAGATTGAGTCTCCCAATTCTATCAATTACATCACTTAAAGGATCCGGTGTTGGAGTTTCATGCAAGGGAGATTGTTCTTCAGAAGAAGATTCCATATGTTGATCTAGTATAGGAATCCCCCCTTCAAGATGTGGAATCTGATTCTCAAACTCTTGAAATGATTTCGTTTTTGTGAATCTATCCAAGCGATCAAGTTGCCGCTCAACAACACTGTCAGATTTGGATGATTCAAGAAAAATGACATCTCTAGATACAACAAACTTTTTATTTACTTCATCATAGAGACGGTATGCTTTAGAGGTGTTTGAATACCCTAGCAAGATACACTTACGACTTCTAGCACCAAGTTTGTTTCTATGTACCTTTGGTATTAAAGCATAACAGGTGGAACCAAAGATCCTGAGATGTTTTATCGAAGAAACATGTCCATACCACAATTCATAAGGAGTCTTGTTTCTTATAGCACTAGATGGACATCTATTCTTTATATATGCAGCACATAGAACAACATCAGCCCAAAACATTATCTTTACATTTTTGAAGAAAAGCATGGATCGTACCATATTCAATATTGTTCTATTCATTCTTTCTGCTACACCATTCTGTTGGGGATTATAAGGTACAGTTGTTTGATGTTTGATCCCATGTTGGCGAAGATAGTTTTCAAATTCATTTGATGTATATTCTTTTCCATTATCAGTGCGAATAGACCCAATATGAGATTGTGCATCATTTTCAATCCACTTATGAAAATTATTGAATGTTTGAAAAGCATCAGATTTGTTCTTCAATAAATAAACCCAACACATTCTGGTGTAATCATCAATAAATGTCATGATATATTTATTTCCATTTGCAGAAGGAACAGGCATTGGACCACATAAATCTGAATGAATGAGTTCAAGCTTCCTATGTGCTCTTGAATGTGAATCATGAAAAGGCTGTTTGCTATGCTTTCCTAGAATGCAAGCATCACATTGCTTATGTTTTCTAGGAATGGTAGGCAAACCAGCAACACCATTTTTCTTTAACAAGCGGAGACTATCATAGTTTAAATGTCCAAATCTAGCATGCCATGATAAACTTGATGGAAGTGTACCTTCTTCATGATGAGAAATATATGAGAAATTTTGTGCATGAGCAAAGGTTCCTTGCAGTTTAAGAAGTCTTTCTTCTTCTATACCCCTCATGACAAGTGAGTGGTCAGATGCCTTTCTTACCTCAAGCTTGCCATCAAACATATGAATGGAGTGACCTTGCTGGCGGATGTGGACCAGGGACAGCAAGTTTCTTTTGAGCTGTGGGAGATATAGAACATGATCCAGAAGAAAGTCTAGAAGACCAGGTAGTTTAAGCCTGATTGTGCCAAGCCCTGATGGCTTGATTTTTGACAGATCTGCAAAGTATACTGCTCCATCAACATTGTCAGTGAAATCTTCAAAAAAATCTTTCCTATGAGTCATATGACAGGTTGCTCCTGAATCAAGAAACCAATCATTTTTCGAAGAAGCAAGTGAAGCATTAAACAAATCTTCATTTACTCCAATGTTACATTGTGCCTCAATATAGTGAGCGGATTCAGGTGCTTTACCTTTGTCTGTGTCATCAGTTTTACCTTTTTGCTGGTTTCTTCTCTGCTCAATTTTGTCCCATGGTAGCTTGCATGTAGAAGCATCATGTGATCCATTTCGTTTGCAGCGAATGCAATGCAGATCTGCCTTTTCTGCTTGAGAATGTCTGCCCCCCCTGCCTTTGAAGTATCTTCCTCTTCCTCTTCATCCACCTCTTCCTCTTGTAGAATCTTGAGCAAGATGCTTTTCTTTATGAGCAAGGCAAACAGTCTCTTCAGAAGATTTAGGGATTGTTTTCTTTCCAAAGGCTTTCTCTCTTTCAGCGAACTTTTTCACAAGAGACTCAAAGGTTATGTCTTTAAGATTTCCATTTGCTTGTAAAGACTCAAGATAATTGGAGTAGGTAGGATAGAGTGCTTTGAGAAAGGCAATAAGAGAGATATCCAGCTCAACCTTAGTGGATTTAATATCATGCATTATAGACTTTATTTCAGATGCAAGAGCAAGGGGATCATTATTTTTCAGTTCAAGAGTGAAGAGTTTAATCATGAGCTGAACAACTGCAAGTGCAGAATGTGAATCATAGAGTTCTTTCAGCTTTTGTAATGCTTCAAAGGCAGTGGAATAGGATGAAATATGACGACTTACTTCTTCATTTACAGATGCTACGATCAATGCATAGGCTTTGCTGTTCTTGTTTTCCCAAATGACAAGTTCTTTATCTGATGTAGGCTGCACAGGGTCTTTGTCTTCTTGTCCGACACACACTCCTTTCCACAACTCATTGTAGATGAGGGTGTGTTTTACCATCCGAGACCATTCAGAATAGTTCTCCTTGCCAGTGAGAACTATTCCTACCATAGAGATGATTGAATGCATTCTGTAAAAAATTACTTCTGCTAAAAAAATCCTTACGTTACAGCCTTCAAATCCTTCTGATATTTGCTAAAAGCATCAACATTTCATTGTACATATCACTGCAATACTACTATGTTTTGAAAAAATGTGCAAGGGATCACTTCAATATATCACTTCAATGTATTAATATATCACTTCAATATATCAATTTATCATGCAACACTATAAAACACTCTGACTGATATAACATTGAATGCTTTGAAAACTGCCTTGAATGATATATATAAACACTTTGAAAAATTTAAACTATGTAATATCATGAAGTCAACAAACTGCTCAACGCTATACCAAAACCGCCATCATAAATATATATTGAAGTTAAAATCAACAACACAACATTATACCAGAACCGCCATTAAAATCATCTCTCTTGTCATATATCGGCATTCTCAAACTTAAGGGACTCACAGATTACAGAGCGACTTCAATCCATCAGGAGGACCATGCCTTGAGAAAGAATACATCTCCCTATTGAAATGAATCTCCCTGGTTTGAATGAATTCTAATTGGAAACTGACGTGAAGATATGAATCGATCTTCCTTTCACTAACCAGTGAATACAAGTTTTGAAAAAGAATACCTCTCCACATTGAGATGAATCAAGGTGCTAAAGCCATCTCAGGCTATGCTCAATCGAATGAATTTTATTTGGAAACTGGCATAGAAGAACAATCGCCCTCAAAAGGCGCAAGTGTGCCCAATGCCTTGTGCTAGCACAATAGCCTCTGATAATGGAGCTCTACCCACATTTAAGATGAGCGAGTCCACCTTCATTGCCCTGTGGCTGCTGCTACTGCAGCATCCTCCCGTGCACAGTCCTTATACTCGACACACACATCGAGTAATTAGACCCTGGTGGCCATCCTTCCGAATCAGAAACAAATAATCGAAAATTTCAAATTGCAGACCGAGCAGATGGAGGGGAAACGCTACTATTCGATGTGGCGCAACACATTCGAGTTAGACACCAAGTATATTCCTATCAAACCTATTGGGAAGGGCGCCTATGGAATTGTTTACGCAGTGGGACACCAGATCCGTGGGCAGAGGTCTATAGGAATTGTTTGCTCGGCCAGAAACGCAGAGACCAACGAGAAAATTGCCATTGAGAAGATCATCAATGCATTCGAGAACCAGACCGATGCGAGGAGAACGCTCAGGGAAATCAAACTTCTCAGGCTGTCAAGAATTGAACGGTAATCGAGAGGCGGTAAAACGGATGCGCAGAGAATCAATGAGGCGCAAACAATCAGTGATGCGCAGAGAATCAATGAGGCTCAGGGCAGAGCAGCGCTCAGGACAAAGGCAGGAGTTACAACTATTTTTAGAACCTGGGACCTGTGCTCTGTTACCATGTCAGGCCAGGGTAACTCCAGAATGAGCGGAAGAAAAACTGATATATTATTTCATTAGAGAACTATTGTTTATATACAAAAAGGAGACGGAACAGTTCATCTTCTTGATGATTGTTCACGTTCCAGTTCACCCATCCGTTGAGGATTAGGTGTCAACATGGAAGATGAAAATATAGAGATATTATGTGATTTTTTTGTTTTCAAAATATAAGTTAAAAAGATTAAATTGTAATACGTTTTTGTTGTTTGGTTAGCTAAGAAAAGCTAGGTTTGATGTAAATATTTTATTATTAAATAAATAAAGATAAATTAATTGCTAGGGAATGGAGACACCAAGAGATGAGGTTCTTGCCAAATGAGTGCATAATCTTATCATGTTGACTATGATGTCGGGCTAAGCCGACAATACCCACATTATGCAAATAAAATTGCATATCACTGGTCCCAAGCCTTATCCACCTGATTCATGGTGAAAACCTTCTCAAATAAAGGTTTAAGGCCCTTAATTAAATCTCATGCGGAACCATTTATTTGACTATTCAATAGTCTAAACTTTAGTGAACTCTACGTGCCAACTCATCATTTATCGCAATCGTGGAGATTCAAAGGAATCTTAAGAATATGGCATTTAGAACTCCCGATTGTCAATATGTGATTGCTCTTTCTTCCATTCCATGACCTTTGCACATTTTCCAATGCTCACCTTTATCCATTCAATCTTCCACTATCGATTTCACTTCCTCAGATCAACAGATGCTGCGCGATTTCCATTCATCCTTCGGAACTCAAACAAACTTAAACTCATGTCCATAAACTTCTTGGGTTTGCTCTTTCCCAAGCTTTATCACCTTCAATCTCCGCAGTTGATCTTCTACTCAATCCAATGATTGATGTTGCACTCGATCAACGAAACTAATCGTTGATCCTCCACCACTTGATCAAGGCATACTTGATCCAACGATTAATAGCGATATCAAGTTGGAACCATGCGTGACGTTTAACCGCCCTTATGGAGCCGATAAGGAATATAAATCCTTGATGTATAAAAGTTAGTATGCGATTTTGAACTTAAATTTCGATCACTTTATGACCCTATATCCTTTGGATATAAGAGGTCATTAGATATATGGTTTGTAGGACTTCCACTAGAACACGAATTAAAAAACAGCTTAGCCCCCACAGTTGACTGTGACGTAAGACGTTGAATATGAGATCTATGACTAGGAGTGAATGCAGGACTTCAGCCATGATCAAGGAAATCCCCCTCACCTACCCCCATAGTTACTGATCACCATCGATCTAACAGGTTTGTTGATTTGACGATCCAGATCTATTCCTCCTTCATTCTTCTTTCGCCTTTAACATCTGTTGATCCAAACGATCCGACGGTTCCTGTGTATCGACACCTCACTTCTTTGTCCTTTCTTCTAATTCGTTTTTATGCCGTTTCTTCAGTGTCTTGCTGTGGTTTCGGGTTTCTTCGAGGGTTCTGGTCTTTGCTTGTTCTGCAACACAACTCCCTTCTAAGCTTAACTCCGTGTACTCTTATTCACTGTCATCCTTGAACTTCAGTTGGATCCTTTGATCGGATTCATCTATCAAACCTTGATCCTACATACTCCCCTTCTTCTCTGTGTTCTACTCGAACCTCACCTGGATACATATACTATGCAAAAACTTCTAATTCACACAACTCATATCTCCACTAATCAATTCACACCACACAATTCAGAATTGAATTCCCTGTATATATAAACAAATGATTACATAATGAGAGTCTCTGTCTCTCTGGCCTGATTTTCTAATCAATGGCCTCCGTTTTCCTACCTGCCCATAGGCTTACAATCAAATCTCTAACTCACAACCTCTAACTAGCTAACCGACTAACTATCTAACTTGACTAACTATTTTTATGCCTTTGAGGCCTACATTTATACAAAAGGAGTCTATAACCAATTTCTGGTTCAGATCCTTAATAATTTCAACTAAAACCTAAGAATCCTCTCAATCCTATAAATAATGAACTAATTCCTAATTCAAGATCTACAATTAATTTCCAAAGCTATCAATTCCTATGAACTTTCAACTATCATGATTCTCTCATGTTCCCCTTCATTCGAGAACATTTACAATATGCCTCACAATACTTAATTAATTCCTATTTTCATTAAAATCATTCAAAATCTAAGTAATTACATTAATTCAACACTTATGAAACCAACTTCCTTAAAACACAAGACCCCCCTATGTCTACTAAAATACAATGATTCTTCTGAGTTGAATGCTCCTGCATCAGACTCCCAAAGTAGAAAACATTCATGATCTCCTGATCATGTGTCTTCATATGTTGATAGAAAACCTCCAGGGTCCCAAACTTTATTTTGTAACTACCCAAATGCCTTGTACCTTTATTGCTGCTATATATTTGTTGTCTTCTGATTCATTTTCCTCTCCTTGTCAATCAGGTTGAAATTCTGATTGATCATCCTTCCTACTGTCATTTTCCTCCTCCTAAACTGTTTCATCATCAACTGCCATAGTTCTTCAATCTCCATTCCCAACACATCCTTGGGCTGGTCCATACTCTGCCATTTTCTGCTATCTCTTTCTCTGTGCTTCAGGTTGTTGTTGTTGTCCACTAACTTTGGCACCTTCACATTATGCATCTCACTCCACACTATCCATTCATCTTTAAATTTTTGATTACTTTCCTCAGCCTTTTGTACTCCAACTTCTACTATTGCTCTTGATATTGCTCTAGGTACTACTATAGATATTGCATCCACCCAAAATTTCTGAATATCCTTGAAAACATCATCTTCTGCAACATCTACTTTCTACTCCTTGTCTACAACAAAATTGTAATCGTTAAAATAAAAAATAATAAGGTTTCTATGCCTTTTCTTCCTTTGGAAACAATTCAGCTTGCTGCTCTAATTTTTCCTCTTCTGTCAACACATCAGTACGCTGTTTTGAATTCTCAAAAGAATTCACGAGACTATTAGCTAGTCTCTCCTCCACACCATTTTCTACAATGATGTCTTCATGTCCTTGCCTGTTGTAGTGAACTTCTTCATTCTCATTCAATTCCAATTTTAGAACCTGAACACTTACTTTTTGGTTTTTTAGCCTTTTCTCCAAAAGACTTAATTCATGCTATAAATTTTCCATATCACTTGGAATTTATCCTAAAAGCTCTGTATAATCCTCACTATCTTCTTCTTTGTCACAAGTATAACTTCTTGTTGACACTACTTCTTCATTCTTCACTACAATAAAATCCTGATCCTCCATCTCTATGATAGTTTTAGATGTCTGTCCATCACTCTCCCTTTCGCCATTTAAGAAAATCAATTCCTTGGTTTTCTTACTAATAGAAAATTCCTTATCATAAGACATAATTGTCTCATCTCTATTGAATATATTTCCTCCACTAAGCAAGGAGTTTAAGAACTCCTTCTGCTGTAATAACTCAACTTGATCTTCATTTGAAAGATAGCCATCATCATACTTTACTTGGCAACTTTCAGCTTCATTGAAGATAGTTCCATAAGATGGTTTGTCTTCTACAAAACCTACATTCACACACAACTTGTCAGTTGTAAAACCACAAGACCTCATGATCTCACTTGATGATTCAATCGCCAATTCAACCTACTATTCCAAGTCTTTTGCATGTCTCAGAAATATTCCAATGGTCTTCTCTTCAATCTCATCAAGTCCTTCACTTAATTGCTTGATATCCTTCTCTACTACTTCTTTCAGAACAAAATTTAGATTCTGCTTGTCTTCTTCCTCCTTTATGTCAATATTAGAAAATTGTCCTTCTTCACATGTTTCACTTGCAAACATACACAAATTGTCAGATTTAAAATCATGTGACCCTTTGGTCTCACTTAAAGTTTCAGTCTTCAAGTCTTCATCTTCACCCAGAACTTCACCGTGTTCTTCTTCACAAATGCATACTTCCATTTTCAACTCAGCTTCTCTGAGTTCTTCCACCAAGCTCTTCACCTGCCTCTATTGTGGCCTTCTTAGTAACTTATGCCACTTCACTGCCTTTTTCTTCAAGACCCAAACTAACCTCTGGCTTTCCTCAAGTATCTTTATTAATAAATTGAATTGTTCTTTCATCTCATCAATCTCTTTGTCAATTTCCTCTTAACTCATCGTCTTGCCATTTTCCTTGGCATCATCCATCTTTACTTTTCTTCTTTTGTGGTCTTCCTTAGAACCTCCACTATGACTATCAGTAGTCATCTTCTTCTCCATCCCTATGAGTTCTTCACTCACTCACTATGAGCTGCATTAAAGCCTCTGCAACAAAAAGTCCTCCCTGCTACCACTTACCTCACCAAGCTTCCATTTGTACTTGGTATTTTGGCAAGCACTTGGTTCTCTGTCTCTGAAACCTCTTTTGAGCACTTCTGTCTTGCTCCTTCTAGGTTTCAACTTATCTGCACCATTCAAGAACACAACTGTCCTCTTTATCTAACCTCTGTTGGAATTCCTCAAGGTTCTGCCACATTCTCCTCCCATTAAAAAACTTTTAGCAGCTTCTTTTATCCTTTAGCAATTCTACCCACATCCTCTATGGAATTGCCTTTATGAGCTACAACAATACCTTTGTAGTAACAAGTCTCCTTCTTGCTACATATGCCCCACTAAGGTTGTCTCCTCTGAGCTTAGTCTTTTGACATCTCTTTGGTTCTTTCTTCTGGAACCAATTGAGCACTCCTTGCTCTAGGTTGCTATAATCTTATCACCTTCTTATGTTGCTACCTGTACAACAATAAAAAGACCACAAACTTTCCAATCTTCAAATCAAATTAAAACAAAACATATCATCTCGCCTTCAAGACCTTCGCATGATCTTATTCTACCATTCACCTGCACTTTGAATGGATTATTCTCTATTTTGTTGCATCTGCAATTTCTGCTACACGTTATCTCTTTGTGTCTACTGCTTGTCAGATTAAAATCTGATCTCCTCTTGCCTGCATACACATCTTAAAACATAACTCTCTTCTAAATTTCTCAAAGACCTTTTACACATAATTTCCTTATTCTACTCTGATACGAAATGATGCCAAGCTAAGATGAAAATACCGACATTATGCAAATAAAATTGCATATCATTGCTGCCAGACCTTATCCACCTAAGCCATGGTGAAAAATTTCTCAAATAAAGGTTTAAGGCCCTTAATTAAATCTCATGTGGAACCATTTATTTGACTATTCAATAGTCTAAACTTTAGTGAACTCTACATCCCAACTCATCATTTATCGCAATCGCAGAGATTTAAAGGACTCTTAAGAATATGGCATTCAGAACTCCCGATTTTGCGATATGCGATTTCTCTTTACTCCATTCCATGACCTTTGCACATTTTTCGATGCTCACCTTTATCCGTTCAATCTTCCACCGTTGATTTCACTTCCTCAGATCAACGGCTGCTACACGATTTCCATTCATCCTCCGGAACTCAAACAAACTTAAACTCACGTCCATAAACTTCTCAGGTTTGCTCTTTCCCAAGATTTATCGGCTTCAATCTCTGCCAATGATATTCTACCCAATTTGACTGTTGATGTTACACCCGATCAATGAAACTAATCGTTGATCGTCCACCATTTGATCAAGGCATACTTGATCCAACAGTCAACAACGATATCGAACGGGAGCCATGCGTGACGTTTAATCGCCCTTACGGAGCTGATAAGGAATATAAATCCCTGATGTATAAAAGTTCAAGTATGATTTTGAACTTAAAATTCGATCACTTTATGACCCAATATCAATTGGATATAAGAGGTCATCAAATCTACGATTTTCGGGACTTCAACTACCACACAGATTAAAAAACAACTTAAACCCCGCAGTTGACTATGACATAAGATGTTGAATGTGAGATCAATGGCTAGCAATGAGTGCAGGACTTCAGCCACGATCAAGGAAATCCATACTCTCCTACCCCCGTAGTTGTTGATCACCATCGATCTAACAGACCTGTTGATCTGACGATCCAGATCTATTCCTTCGCCATTCTTCTTCCACCATTAACATCCGTCGATCTAAACAATCCAATAGTTCATGTGTATCGACACCTCACTTCTTCGTCCTTCCCTTTACTTTGTTTTTATGCTGTTTCTTTAGTGTTCTTTTGTGGTTTCAAGTTTCTTCTAGGGTTCTGGTCTTTGGTTGATCTGCAACACAAGTCCCTTCTGAGCTTAACTTTACACACTCTTACTCATTGTCATCCTTGAACTTCACTTGGATCCTTCGATCATATTCATCGATCAAACCCCGATTGTACATACTACCCTTCTTCTCTGTGTTCTGCTTGAACTTCACCTGCATACATATACTATGCAGAAGCTTCTAATTCACACACAATTCATAACTCCACTAATCAATTCATACCACACAATTCAGAATCGAATTCTCTGTATATATATATATATATATATATATATATATATATATATATATATATATATATATATATATATATAAGCAAATGACTACGTAATGAGACTCTCTATCTCTCTGGCCTGATTTTCTAATCAGTGGCCTTTGTTTTCCTACCTGCCCATAGTCTTACAATCAAACCTCTAACTAGCTAACCAGCTAACTCTCTAACTTGACTAACTCCTTTTATGCCTTTTAGGCATACATTTATACAAAAGGAGTCTATAACCAATTTCTGGTTCAGATCCTCAATAATTTCAACTAAAACCTAAGAATCCTCTCAATCCTATAAATCAAGAACTAATTCCTAATTTAAGATCTACAATTAATTTCCAAAGCTATCAATTCCTATGAACTCTACACTATCATGATTCTCTTATGTTCCCCTTCATTCGAGAGCATTTACAATATGCCTCACAATACTTAATTAATTGCTATTCTCATTAAAATCACTCAAAACCTAAGTAATTACATTAATTCAACACTTAGGAAACCAACTTCCTTAAAATTCAAGACCCCCTATGTCTACTAAAATACAATGATTCTTCTGAGGTGAATGCTCTTGCATCAGAATGCTCATGAATTATTCTTTTCTCCAAGTTGTAATGTATGCATGAAGGGTTGATTTTGAATGTAGTAACTAAGCCTATTAATTGAACCTAAAATTACACATCGTGGATCAAGTGGAGCATCGTAAGTAGTCGGTAGTATTGTGCGAAGGGGGTATGTGACAAATGGTATTGGAGCTCTAAGTTCAAATATTGTGGCCTAAGGGCCACTCACCTCTGTAGGATGTGGAATGGGTTATAAATTGTGTTTCATAACAACCGAGGAATTCGGGATTGTAAGTCAATGTAGTCTCTAGTGCATTAGAAAGTATGTGATAATTTAAACCAATATCGAAGTGTGATACATAATGGGAAAGAATAGGAAGCAAAAGGATATACTTGAGAAGTAGAGTTGTAACCTTCCCCTATCCCAACAATGAAATACAAAGGAGTGGTATGTTAGTAGAATTTTTATTAAGAGCTTTGAATAGGTGAAATAAAGAAAATTAATGTAAGCTCAACATAGCTTGCAATGGATTAAATTGAGTTCTCAGATCCTTAGTTGTGAGATAAAATAGTGTTAAGTAAAGAAATTCCAAAAAGGCTAGAGGGAAATCCACCCTAGCGACTCATTTCCCTTGTAAATCGATATTTTCAAGCAAATTGGAAAGGGAAATTTGAATAGGGGATAAAATTCCAATTTCATCACCATTGTGCAAAAGAGAAACCAATTTTAACTCGAGCATAATTTAGTGAATGATGATAAAAGTCGAATCTAAATTGTAAAATGAGGTATGGTGAAAGGTATAAGAACTATGTGCATAGAAAAGGCTCTTAGCAATCCTAAATTGTGAATCACTTGATCATGATTTGTTCCATGCTTCTCTCATAATGTTGAATCGTACTTTTCTATGGGAGAGTAGTGCCCCTATTCTACTCATGGGGTTTATGGAGATTATTGTGATGATGCCATTCCGTTACTGATAAAAGGTATGGTGTGGATAAGGGTGTCGAGGTTCTTAGTCGTTACAGACATTCTACTGTCTCCCCTGAAGCTTGTAGAAAAGATTTAATGAGTATGAATACGAGCTCATTAGCTTTAAGGACCTTGATATTATGAGGGCAATTAATAGGCCCGCGAGGACTTTTGAGTTGCCCACATTGTCTATCCCATGTACCTTAATGATTCTAAGTTGCATTCATGGCACTTGGCTCAAGCGCTGAGGATCCCTACAAAAGTGTAATGGAAAATGTGAGTCACAAGAAACATGATGAATTCGATGAGGTATTAAGTTAATAATGCTCAGAGGGTTAAAATTTAGACATCTTGTGCAATGCTAAGTATCATTTATCTTCTACTAAAGAAGAGGATAAGATTAGAATGGTGTATGGTTATCCATTCTGGTAGTTTATTTGGGAATGGCAATTCTCTTTATCACTTTATGATGCAATCACTGAATTTGGTCACCTAGTTATGTGGGGTCATGAAATCCTAAAACATGGTATGTGGGATATTAAGCTTGGTCATTCACCGAAATATAGATGGAGACACGTTGTGTAAACTCCCATGCCTTAACGTGACTCGACTTCCAGTTAATAAAAATCCCACTTGACTTGACTTGAGGATTTATAAAAAATTAAGGGTGTGAGAAAGATCTACAGGTTCATAAAAGAGAGAGAGTCAAAGGTTTTGAGTGACAATTTCTAGCTCCCCACAATGTGAATTGAAATATAATGAAGAATTATTGGAAGTCGATACCCTCTGTTGTGATTGATATTCCATCAATTTAGGGATGACTGACACTTGTGCTATCTAATAGCATCTCTAAGAGCCGAGAAGCCATGACACTTATGTGTTGGCAGTACCAATGCTCGTGCTCAAAACTGAGAGGCTATTGTTTTTTTAATTTTTGACTTCTTTCTTGTTATGAAGCGCATTAACTTTGTAAAAAAAAAATGGCGCACCTTTAAAGAACAATCAGCTACGATAGCTTTAGGAAGCATTTCTATTACTGGTACTTTTAAATCTCAACAAGCACCTTCCCAAGTCGATTGACGGAAAAATCATAGTAAGGGACTGTTGTTTTTCTTTTTTATTTATAATATCGCTCTGTTTTCTCACCTTATCCACTAACTGGGAGATGTTACCATAAGGAACATCCCTATTGGATAATCGTTATCCTTAATAACATGCTCATAAAATAATTCAGAGGATGATGGTTATCCTTGTGTTTATCCCAATTGTACAAAATTGCTAATTAGTTACTAAAAAAACAACTAAAATTTGCATACAAATGACTATTTTTCAGTCGGTGACTAGTAGTAGCTAATTTACAGTATCTTATAACGTGACCAAATTTTGATTGTTTTTAGCCTAGTCATTAATTGATTGTCTCAATTTTATCATCTAGCATTTTATTTAGTTATAAATTTGGTCATTAATTTAGTTAGCGATTTATTCATTAATTGCCACAAGTAATGACCAAATGTACAACAAACTATATTGCTATATGATCATCTGAGAAAACCAACTAATGACCAAAGAAATATGACCAAAATGTTTGTCATGTTATAAGCTATTGTAAATTAGCTACTAATAGTCATATATATGCAAATTTTAGTCGTCGCTTGAAACCAATTAATGACCACAGAAATATGACTAAATTTTTGTTGAGTTATAAGATACTGTAGATTAGCTACTAATAGTCATATATATGCAAAGCTTAGTTGTCATTTGTAATAAAAAATTAATCATTTGCTGTAGTCAATTATATTTTTTTGATAGTTTCATTTTCATTATATAAACAACTAATTTAGTAGTTTATATTCATTTCATTTATTTTCATTGATAATCATTATAAACGACTAATTTAGCCATATATTCATTTTATTTGTGTTCATCATTAATCAATATAAACTACTAATTTAGTAGTTTTAGATTGATTTTATGTGTTCATTATTAATCAACATAGATTAATTAGTATGATTTTGCGACTTAATTAAAAAGACGTCATACATTGTGAATTGGTTCATCTAATATGAAAATTCAACATTACATATGTTAGTTAAAATAACAAACAATATCAAGTGCAACTATAAATAATTTCAACCACAGAAATTACATTATATGAAATGTCGAGTATTACAATATGAGTTTCCAACTTAACATTGGTTGGAGTACAATTTACACATGAAATGTTATTTCATCACTATAAAACATTATCATTGTGTTGTCAAGTCATTGCAAGTGAATTCACCAACTCTGAAAGCTTGAACATCAGTCTTTATGTGTGTGTTATGCTGGATATTGGCTTTAAGGGTACCACTAGGCTAGTTCTCTTCTCTCTCTTTTTGCATTTGTCACTCTAATGTTAGTGTTATCCTCTTTCTTCAAACCCTGCTCCTTACTATCAATACTAAGTTCCTTTTCTGGAAACAAAAGAACCTAGAATGCAGAGTGTAAGACATGAAAGACCATGAACACTAGAATATAAATGAAAGTAGACTACAAAGGATTTATATTACATATACCTCAACATCAACAATGTTAAAGCCATTCTTCCCCATAAAAGCAAGAAACTCAAACAAGTTTTCTTTAGGTGAGTGATAGTGGCCACTATGTGGCTAGATGAAATGTATAAATAAATTTAAGTCACCATAGAAAACAACACCTTAGTAACTTAGTATTCAACCTTCAGGGAAAGCTTAAGCACAATCATGCCAACTAAGTTACATGCTAAAAATCTGAAGTTGTAAATAACTTGTTAAAACAAATAATCTAAGGTGTGTTGTCTAATCCTTGTCATTTTATTAGCAACAACAATTTTTTGTCTAATGCATGAACTTGGTCAAGTATATAAACCACATGTTCTCAAATAACAACATAAAAGCAAACTTTTCTAATAATCATGAAAATATTTCAATACAAAATAGTTTAAAAAATTTGAATCAATATCGTGTAATATTAATTTCATCTTGAAGCTTTGGTTGTTGTTTAAACATACATAATACCATGTACTTTCAATTTCATTAAGGAAATGTAAAGCAAAATCGAAATAAACATTCAAAATACAATCAAACAATAAAGAGAGGATATCATGGAATGGATATTGCAATTATAAAAAAATTGTTTACATGTCCATCGATATCTTATCACACATACCTAAAACATTTGTTTGCCCAAATGACCATGAGGTGAAAGAATCACAACATTAAAAAAATTGGAATTCTTACTAGAAACATTTCCAAAGTCGATGGTTGAAGTGCTTGAAGGATCTCCAACAACAAATGAATCATATCCAAGACATGATCTCTATATTGTCTCCTCATCGTTTTTCCAATCACATTTCACGTAGCATGCCCACACTAGAGTCAAGTAACAATCAAATGAAGGATTTGACATTTGTTTTTATCTTTTATATATATAAAATTTGAATATATTTTGTTTTGGTAACATATTAATTTGTATTTAAAGCCTTCTTGTCATGAGAATGTATCAATCAAGTACAACATTAGAAAAATTGACCTCAATGAGGTCCTTTAACAATTTCTACAATATCAAAATTTCTCTTGATGTGATATCTTGGATAGAAAAAAGAACATATCTGGAAATGAAAAAGCCATATATTACTTATCTACAAACTATGTATATGGTGTATTCTTAGGAAACTTTTTAAGATGCCCCTCTACCTTTACCAAAGTGGATTGTAGCTTGGTTAAACTCTATATCCTTTCATTCAACATCAATTTCTGCAATATAAATGTCAAACATTATTCCTTCCCACTTCTCAACATGCTAGATATGATAAATTCAAAGTCACATAAAAGCAAGAGAAAACCATTTTCTAACCAAAACAAATAAACAAACAATGCCTCTAATAAAACTTCACACCTTAGAAATTACTCTGCCATGTGCTCAGACTAAAGGTGATATTATTTCAATCATCTTTAGGTCATATTTAATGGGACAACCATATTTTTACCATGATTTCAATTTGGTGCTAAAAGAAATATATAAATCCAGGTTACTATCAGTGAACTTCAAGTATAATTCAAATAAATAATGTCATTATAAGGTATGGAGAGAAATATCTTCATAACTAGGGTTCTGTGTTTTAGTTTGGTTTGATTTGAGTTGGTATTTGAATATATAGTTTTCTCTAAAGAAGTGAAATAGAAAGATGAGAATCAAAATAACCTTGTGAATTTTTAATTAATTCATATTATATATCTCTAAAATAGGCAGGGCATCTTTCTCTGGTATTTGATAGAGATTTATTGGCATAGAATAATAATGAATTAACTATAAAACATAATGATGCAATATATTAACCAAGGAAATAAAAATGACATGGCTTTGGTATTTGTTTTCTCGAAGGAAATCTAACAATGGTTGTGTTGTTTCTTTATCATGAAATAGTATTAAATACAAATGTTGGCTCAGTAATTGAAATCCAATACCAATAGGAGATGGTCGTGTTGAGTAAGGAAAGGATGAATTGAGGGGCTCAAGGTCTAACTCCATTACATAGTTATCCTTGTCACTACAAAATACAAAGTTGTCATCATTTTCTTATCCAGGTAGAAAGAAAAGTGAGTTTATATTTGTGCACTTGTGATAGTATATGAAATAGAGAGCACTAGTGGAAATCAAAGTGTGTTGTCCCATCATTCAACCTAAAAAAAAAAATTATATATTCATTTGTTGACTACAATGGAAATCAAATGTAAAACCCACTCAACTTGATATTTACATGACATAGTCGTAACGAACTAGTACAATAGAAGCATGCTAACTCATAAACAAGAGATTATAAAAAACAATAATGGAACATTATTTCCTACCACATAATTGGCATGAATAAAATTTCCACATAATTCATCCAAAAAATGAGAAGAAATTATGGCAAAAGAACATATCATTAGTGTTTTCTACCCTCTTTAACACATGTGGCCTAGGGAAGTAGAGGAGGTCAAATGTAGCAGGATTTTAATTGTGTGGGATATAAAAACAGAAATGTGGGAAAACACGCCTGCCAATTCACAAAATCTCAGTCTAAATAATAGAACATGTTGAGGATAGTAATGATGAAAATAGATCATGTATTAAGATGAAGCCCCTTATTGGTCATCAATTAGCGAGGCAGGTGGTAATTTTTACTTGTAAAAAAATATATATCATAATTAGTGTAATGACTATGTGGATCTTTTTGTCATTTTTTTTACATTTATATTATGGTGTCCTTGCAGGAGAGAGTGATGAAAGCTCTCTAGGTTTGGTCAAACTAGTTTCTCCTTTCATATGCTTATGTGAATGGACAAAGAGCTACCTTTCTCCGGTTTGGAAATTTAGGTGTCCCTCCATTTAATATGTGGAGATTCCCCACCATTGAAGGACCTTGATAGTTCTGAATCCAATCTTACAACATATCAGATGGATCTGGTCCAAATCAAGATGTTGTTTGCAGTGCTTAGAGAGGGAGCAATAGCTCGAGAATTGTTTAGTATTCCTCTTGTGGATCTTGAAAGATAGTGTAGGAAAAATGGTTTATCTATTTGTGGTGGTAAGAAGGTAATGTTTTTCTAATTGCTTAGCTTAGAAGAAGAAGAGAAGCATAAGAATGAAGATCAAGATGAGGATTTCAAGTATGGGTATAGCTTTGCAATCAGAGGAAATCATGCAAGAGAAACTAATCCTTATATACAAGTGGGAGGGGGAAGGTGGAGCACGGGTGAAGAAAGAAAATCCATAACTTATGATGATAAGGAATAAATATCATTTTCATCATCTAGGAAAAAATTTCACGAAGAATCATGTTTACGGTCACGGGTTGAGGAACGTGAATCAAAGGATGCCTCTTGCAGTGGAACTTTACGAAAAAATGTTGGTGTGGTGATGGTAGTGTCATGTAATGTGCCCCAAAAAGTTCAAAATATTCTAGGCAATGTCAAGGAAAATTTCTTTCTCTACTCCTTAACTCATATTTTGCCCCATCCACATTTTGATAGACCAATTATCAAGATCATAGCATGATATTTTCTTTAATGAAAGAGTCCAAGGGCTAACAATTTAAGGATATGACCATTTAAAAAAAAAAAAAAGACATGCTTGTCTGACTTGTAAGGACTTGGGTGTCAAACTTGTTGCTGAGACAATGTTATTCACATGTCAAAATTTTGAGTATGACTTGGGGTTGAATTTGAATGAGGGGATTTTTCTTAATACTGTTTAACAAAGAAAAAGAACAAAATTCAGAGTCCATTTGAATTATGATTCATGAAGCATAGTAACAGAGTTGGTGAGATTAATAGGGCCCATCCTTGTTGTGATGTGTTACATTTGAATAAAATGAATGCATGAATTTCAAAAGGCTGAGATAAGACATAAATCATGGGAAATTTTGACCAAATAAATAACCCAAACCTGACACTTGAGATATGATATAAATCTTGGGAAATTTTAACCAAATACATAACCGAAACCTTAAACCTAGTAGTGTGAAATCCATTTTTTGAAGTGTTGCTACTGAAGACAAATTTCTTAAATAATTTTAAAAATTAACATACAAATAATTTATAAAAGAATGGAATTTCGTTGTCAATCAAATGTCAAACCGGATAACAATTAAAGCGATAACCCGCAATAACAATCCAAAATCAACAAGGCATATTGGAAAAATGTTCAAAACTCATTAGGAACATCCTAATCCTATAGGATGCTCATCTAAAGCAACCGAAAATGTTACCTTGCCTGGGAAACATGGAATGTTAATGATATAAATGACAAAAATATAAATAATTAAAACTGACTATTAGAACCAGTGCAAACAACAAATGATAAACAAAATGAAAATGGGGCAAAATGTCACATACCCACTCCATGAGACTGCCATCCGCTTCCATACTCAATGTTTCCCAAGACTAATCAGGTCATTCCATTGGTGTTCACATCCTTGTATCCATAGTAGAATTCATCCTTATATCCACATATAGCCTACATTGGTCATACCCTTTCGTAAAGAAAGAAAATAAAAGAAAATGAAGTCAAAAATCCTTTTTACTGGTAAACGGTTTAAAGATTTTGAAGCGTGTATTTAAAAAAAGGATTCTCATACTAAAATCCTTTCCTTCTTTGAAACTCTATTCAAATACATCACTTCCTCAAAAAAGTTTACATATCATGGATTGTCATAATTCAAGTCATCAATTAAACGAAGTTCTATCATCTCTAGAGTAGGGGTTCTTTGAAGAAAGCAACCTAATACACTGATTTCCCTATGATGAAATTCAATTATGTCTACATAAACCTATATATACAGAGATGAGAGAGTGGGAATATGAGGGGTCAAGGTATGGGATATTTTGAAAGTTCCTGCATTGCATTCCAAAACCAAAATAAGCCAACTCTGCACTCATTTACGAGGTAAAAGACATAAATATTCATTATGAACATCATGGAAAAAAACATGGAAGGATTTTGTGGTCTTTTCACATCTTATAGCAGGTTAATAATTTTAATTTAGGTAGTTTAGATTTTCATTAAGGAAGAGATATGAAACAAATTCGTTACTTGGTTTTGTTTCATATCTATTGGATATACTGAATTTGCAAACAAGACATAATAATGGACCAAAACATAATAGTCAACCTAAGCTACATCAATATATACTTTGTATAAATTTTTTTTTTATGTTATACCTGACAACTAAGTAGCAAATGGAAACATTCTTCAACATTAAAAAATCTTGTTCATTGCACATGTAAAAGAAAAGAAGAATTTTTTTTTTTGCCAAGATAAAGTTGTCACCCATTAACAAACATTGGAGATTAGGAAGACTCTTGAAAAACAAATTGAGAAGACACATATTTATTTAAGCAAAGGCACAACACATATGACTAGCTCCTTTAATAATTTAAATCTTCCCATCATCTCAATCAATATGTCCACAAAGAAATTATATGCATTATCAGGATATGAGTCCATTTCCAGTAGGATCAAATTACTTCAACGTTTCATATTGAGTCTCAAGATAGAGCATGAAAGTTGTTGAAATAGCATCCCATTCACTCTCAAATATTTTATCATGTATGCCCTTGCATACACATAAAAGACAACCTGCGTTTACATTGGTTTATATTTTATCCACATACAACTTGCATTTACACTAGTTTCCTTGTAAAGCATTGAAAGTAATAGAAAAATCTAGGCTTACATGGTTGTAGTTTGAAGCAATGATATTGAAGAGATTTTTTCCAGATCTAGCGGTTGTTTGACACAAAGTCAGTGTTTCCTCTACTGAGGACCACAAACGAAGGGAGTGCACATTAGGTCAAATACTAATGATCAGATATTTTTTATGGTTTGGCTAGTCGAGTGGGGCATCCGATCAAATTAGATGAGCATACAAGTAAGCTTCAAAAGGGGTCCTATGCAAGTGCTTTTAAATGATATTCCTTGGAAGCTTCAACATAGTACTCAATATCATCATAAAGAGGACCACCCAAAAACAGACCATCTGATCCTGTCAAATTTTGAAGAACCATGTCACCCTTTTTTAAATGACCATTGCTACTATCATTTTGAGCAATTACTTTAATTTCAACACTTGGGATTTATGGTAGCACTGATCCTGAATGTACTTTCCTGGGCACCCATCAGTTTTAACAACAACATGATGATTTCTTGGATAAAACAAGACCTTTTCAAAACTATTTTTCTCACTAGCATTCCTTTTATCTCTCATCACAAAGACCATTTCATCTTCAAGATTGGTCCAGTGAGTGTATTGATATACAAAAATGTTTCTTGGTCCATTAACACTTGAAACAAGTTTGACGTTATTGATCATATCTATAAATGCACCCTCCTTTTGCCATATGTCTACAATAATGCTTTGAGACAACTCATTTGATTTGGGATAAGAACTTTAATCAACATGTATTTCACCACTCAGTAGATATTTTTCACAAGTCAAATATATAGGCTTATGGTTCAATACATTGAATTCTAATGAAGACATTCCAAAGAAAATGCACAAGTTCAAGAAATGAAGCAATGTGCACATGAGAAGCTTTTAAGCAGATTTTCTACCATCCTTTCTCAATCAACAAATTCATGGGTTCTTTGTTTGGCTGTACAATGTAAGAAGCCGGAGGATTAGTAGACATAATAAACAACCAATAGCATTTTTGGATAAACACTATCTCTGAATGATTAGAAACATGAACATTGACATCAATAACATTTCTCTCCCAGCACCAATCATCATCCAAATCTAAAAAATCATATGAAGGTCCATGTTTTACCTCAAGAAGCAATGCACTAGGTAGGACTTTCTCAAATATGAAGTCACTCCTGTCATTTGTTAAACATAAAGAGTTAAGATTCTCTCAACCCAGAACTAGAGAAGTAATTGATATAGAAACCAAGGAGTCACATCCTCCCTTGCATATCACCGATCCACAAATATCAACAAGGGTATTTATAAATTCAGTGCCAAACATTGGTCTAGTTACTATCACATCAATATGTGATGGTGAAAATTGAAGACTAGAATCACGTTCTATTGTTGTGGTCAGTGGGGATATTCGATATTAACCTAGTTGAACCTCGAAGGAGAAGTTTCCCATATCATCAATCCTCTTTAGTTGAGACTTAACATTGTCTATCCCATGCGTTAAGCCAAGTTGAAACTTGCCATAATATCCATTTGTCACTAATTTTAGGGAACCACAAATATTATAATGTGTTTCTTCTATCTTTGGGATTGAAGCCATGTTTGGCACAACCATGAAATTCTTGAAACTGCTAAACTCAAAGTGATCCTTCTCAGCCTTGATTGTGTAGCATGTTGATGTTGCATGATGAAGTTTGTATTGCCCCTGTACATCTGTTGTAGCTATTTCTCATCCATCAACTAATATCTTAACACCTTCAAAAGTCACCACAAGTCCTCCAACTAAGAAACCTGTGACCTAAAATGGCTGAGATATATTATCATGACTGTGATCAACAAGAACCTCTATAGATGCAAGTGAAACATCAAATATTGTATTCTCACCCACGTGGAATGGCAACAACCTTTATTTTCCATGTGGAATGAAATTAAAAGCAAATTTCCCATCTGCATCAGATATTGCATGACAAAGCGCTTGATTTGGCCAAGGATATTCTTTGAGGGCACTTCAACTCATCGAAATCTTCTGAATAAAGGTATACATGAACACCTAAAATAGGGTTACCCTTAGAAACAACTAACCCATCCATATCATTACTTGGGACAAAAAAGATGTCATCTACTACCAGACTTCCAAAGCCTAACTCCATCTCTGGAGAGCCTCTTTGGACAATTGTTACGAGAACATGAGAATCACGTATTTGAAAGAGAATATCATAAAAAATATATTCTATAAACTTCAATCATTGTACCTCATGCATAGTGCCATCCTTGCTAGGATCGACATTAGGTATGACCTTGTATCTTCTTCCTCTGTTTAACAATTGGCTCACAGAGCCTGCTCTTTCCACTTCTTCACATTTGATTTCATGGAGGGCTACTGTGTCCTCCGAACACTCATCCTTAAGGAGTCTCCAAAATTATTATGCGTATCAAATGAACGAAAAGAGAGAAAAATATCATGGCCTTTCCTTTTTGAAAAAAATGTAGTGGGATTTGATATGACCTGATATTTGTATATTGCTCGAGGATTGATGAAGTTCATGCATTCATGATGGAAGAAACCAACCTATATTTCCTTGGAGTAATATTTGTAAACGTGTAACTACCTCCATGCGTCATAAACACAACATTAATGAGATCATTGATGGTAGAAATGAGTTCAAACTTTACATTGGCACCACCTCCATTTATATCTGGACAAATTTCTGCTCCAACAACCCCCACCACTCTCCCTGAAATATATCTGGACAACTTTCTGCTCCAACAACCCCCACCCTCTTAGAAATAGTGAACCTAGTGAAGTGAAAATTGATGTCTTCATGGCCATTTCAACCATTGTGATCCATTGATATATATTCACCCATTTAAGATATATTCACCAAGTCGGTGAATATGAATATTTCCGATGTAATTTTTCCACTCAATAATCTTAACATCAAATCTGAAACTATCTCATTCATCTTCAGAGAGCTCTTGAAACAATTTTTCACTATTGTATCGAATCTGCACAAATATATTAAGAAACTTATTAGTGTAAATTGCTTGGTTACCAATCAAAATGTTTAAAACAATACAACACCAATAAATTTGTATTTCATCTCCATTGCACATAGTTAACCTTCCTTCGTAGAATGCATAAGGATCATAGATCTTTTCTAAGTGCTTCAATTGTTGTAAGATATATTTTGTAGATGATCTTGATAGCCCCGCTATTTGCAATATGACTGTCATTCATTTTATGATTTTTTTTTATAATTATGGTGAATTGGTAATTTTTTAGATTAAATAATGAATCTACTCCTTGAACAGAGATTATATGTAGATATTATATGCAAAGTAAAATTTACATGAGTAAATTTTTAACTTTTCAAATTCCACTTATATTCATCAAAATTTTGAGTAAGAAACACAGAGTATCATTACAACTTAGTTGTTTGGTGAACTAACTGTTGTGTCAGGAGCCTATCCATAATTCTCCATAGTATTAAAGCAGGTCAATTTCTTCAACAATTTTAATGGGTTTCCTTCACGATAAATGTAGGGATTAGATTTAAAATGTTCAAATATTATTTTTAAAAATTCTTAAATTGTTATGCAATTTACCACCATAGAAGAAACCTAATAAATATTTATTCCATGCTTTCCTGCTTGTTTGGCCATGGCTGCTAAAGTTGCATGGTTGCCAATATCTACAATTTGAATTCAACCAAAAAAAATAACACATTTAAGAGAAAAAGGATAATGGTTTTTTGAGTTCAAGTATTGAAGACATATATGGAAGATCTGATCTCCCAAGAGAAATAAATAATGTAGAGAAAATGTGAAATCTAAGTTTGGAACCATCCACTGCCATATTCCATTCCAGATATGGACGAAAAAGATAAATCTAATAATAATAATAATAATAAATAATATGGAAATACTCCAGAAAAACTAAAATTAACTACAAAATGATTTTTCACACTTTGTTAAGAGTTACTCATCAGATCTAGCACAAAATCTAGATCAGCCAAGAAGAAAGATAGTTGACCTTTGCCATAGTGCGTAATGATTGGATCAATAATTCTGCAAGCTAAATAATTTATTTAGCTCAAAAAAAATGTGAGAGTAATCGAGCATCAGATCCAAAGTTTTCCTCAACTTTGTCAAAGACTAACTTTCAATGAAACCTTGGCATTCATTGATCCGTCGGCAGCGGTTCAAACTGGCAGACATGTAACCAACATTAGATATCATTTTTGGGATTCAACTGCGTTAAGTGAGTCATTCATATATGACCATTTCCATGAGTGGTAGTCGTAATTGACTAATTTCTCATGATTTTTGAATAGTCCACTTAGCACGCATTGCATCGAGTGATGCTCATAGGGAAGAAGCGGGATTCAAACTAGTGAAATGAATCACATAACATCAGTCATCACTTTCAGGGATTGCACCCAGTAACCAGGACTTCCCAGGAGGTCACCCATGCCAGATCACCTTTGGCTCAAGCGCGCTTAACTATGGAGTTTTCCCCATAATCAAGCCCACTTAGCTTGCTACTCCATTTGCAAAACCTTAGCAAGTATTGTGCCTCATGAATCATTCAAGTAGAGTTCCCTTCACTCTTTTGAATTAATTATTGGGGTTTTTACAGTGCATTATATTAGATATCATTTTTGGGATTCAACTACATTAAGTAAGTCATTCATCTATGACCATTTCCATGAGAGGTAGTCGTAATTGACTAATTTCTCATGATTTTTGAATATCCCACTTAACACTCATTGAAATTAGTCAGTTACGACTACCTCTCATGGAAATGATCGTAGATAAATGACATACTTAATGCAGTTGAATCCCAAAAATTATATCTAATATAATGCACTGCGAAAACCCCTAATACTTAATTTAAAAGAGTGAAGGGAAATCTACTTGAATGGTTCATGAGGCACAACACTTTCTAGGGTTTTGCAAATGGGGTAGCAAGCTAAGTGTGCTTGATTGTGGGGAGAACTCCACAATTAAGTGTGCTTGAGCCAGAGGTGATCTGGGATGGGTGACCTCCTGCGAAGTCCTAGTTACAATCCCCAGAAGTGATTATTGACGCTATGTGATTCATTTCACTAGTTTCAATCCCACTTCTTCACACCTTTGAGTGCTAAGTGAACTATTCAAAAATCATGAAAAATTAGTTAGTTACGACTACCTCTCATCAAAATGGTCATAGATGAATGAATTACTTAACGCAGTTGAATCCAAAAAATTATATCTAATATAATTCACTGTGAAAACCCCCAATACTTAATGTAACCAACATCTTAAGCACCTACCATGTCTCCATTACAGGGAACATCGAATCTAAAGACCTACTAGTTTTTTTCTAGGTTTCATCAGCTCACTGCATCTTTCTTTCTCTAGTTCCCAACTGGTTGTCACTAGTTCAATCCCGATAGAATGTGAAATCACTCTGATGATTGAGATGTCGGCTTTCAGGGACACCAAAGATATGAATCAACTAAAAATCCAATTGCACGATCTGGATTATATTTATCCTCCGAGAGATTTGGATAGGTGTTACCTTGGTAGAAACAGTGTCAGATGTAAAACAATGCCTTTACATTACCAATTATCAAGGCAAGATGATCTATAACCCATACAGTTTAGGGAAAAATCACCAAAAACCCGAAATTTACTGCACTATAAATTATTAAATTATTAAGTTATTTGTAATTGAAATTTTAAATAAAATAATTACAAATCTCTTTACTCTCTTTCAAAATAGAAAGCAACTTTTCATTCAAATAATATTATTTTAACTTTCAATTAATTGAAATTTATTTTATTTTAATTAATATAAAATTGTTTTTGATTATTTATATGTATTTTTCAAAGTTATTTATAATTTCAGATTAAAAATAAAATAATTATTGCCCCCATGGGGTAGATCTCCCGTAAAAAGAGAAACATGTAAACTTAAATGTAAATGTAAACGTTAATATTTAACATTTAATTTAACATTGTTAATCTAATGTCAACCCTATTTAAAAATCAATCTAATTATTATTATTATGTATAAAGACAACATGAATTTAAAAATTAAAGAGGTTTAGCAATAGTAAAAAAAAGAGCTATGGTAAGTAAATAAAAATAAAAATAAACGAGAAGTATGGTAAATAAGTGAGATTTTTTTTATATTTACTCCAAAGGTATGGTAAATAAAAAAAATTAAATAAACTAGAAGTATAGTAAATAAATAAAACATCTTTTTATCTTTACTCCATTAACCTCTTTATATTTATGAAAACTCAAAAAATAGGCAAAAAATAGGTTTTATTTAGGTGGATCCTCTGGGACACATAATTATTAATGCCGTGGCGAATTACCATATTTACAAAAGACGTATGATAAATAAATAAATATAAAAGAGCTATAAAGATGTATGGTATATAAATAAAAACATATCAAATAAGATTCAAAATCAACATCTAATTATGTACCAAGCCTATGGGCCAAATACTATTGTAAATAAAAGAAATATGATAAATAAATATAAATATAAATAAACAAGAGCTATGGTCAATAGATAAAACCTCTTTTTATATTTTCTCCATAAACCTCTTTTTACTTACTAACACTCAAAAAATAGGTTTTATTTAGGTGAGTCCTATGCCAAAAATACCATGGGCCAAATTATTATTAATAACATGCAAAAAAATACCATTAACCATAATATTAATATTAAAGGATTATTATTATTATTGTTATTATTAAATATAATATTCATATTAATATATCATAATATTGATATTACTAAATATAATAACTTTGTTTTAATCCAATATTAATTTTTTTTATGTTATAATATATATTAATATATCATGATATATATTAACTATGTATATATAGGAGGTAAGAACAAAGACATAAAGTTATAGAGGTGGAGAGATAGGGGTAGTGACAAGGGAGACATGGAGATAAATTGAAGGAGAGGGGAGAGGAAGAATAAAAGGAGAGAGAGGTAGAGAAGGGTGAAAGAGGGAGAGGGGGACACAAATATGGATGGGGAAGAGAGAGGAGAGTGGGAGGGAGATAGTGAGAGGATTGGAGAGCAGAGAGAGAGAGAGAGAGAGATGGGGGAAATATAGATAAACATAGGAGAGAAAGGGTGAGAGAGGAAGGATGAGAGAGAGGAGGAGAGAGGGAGGGATAGAGATATGGAGTTGGAGGGGGAGAGATGGAGGGAAGAAGAAAGAGATAGAGAGTGAGAATTGGAGAGAGAGGGGGAGTGACAAGGGAGATATGGAGAGAAAGAGTGTATGTTTAGGGGTAAGATAAAGAGACAAATTAGGAGAGATAGAGAGAAGGGGGAGAGAATAAGACATAAGGAGAGAGGGAGGGATATATTAACATAGAGAGAGAGAGAGAGAGAGAGAGAGAGAGAGAGAGAGAGAGAGAGAGAGAATACTTTAGAGAGAGGAGGAGAGTGATGGGGTAAGAGAGAGGATTAGAGAGAGAGAGAGAGTGATGGGGGAAGATAGAGGGAGGTAGGAGAGAAAGGGAGAAAGAGGGAGTATGAGAGAGAAGATTTGAGAGAGAGGAGGAGAGAGGGAGTGAGAGAGGAGGAGAGAGGGAGGGATAGGGAGATGGAGTTAGAAGGGGAGAGAGGGGGGTAAGAAGAAATACATAGAGAGTGAGAAGTTTTAAGAGAGAGGGAGTAACAACGGAGAGATGGAGAGAGAGTGTGTATGTTTGGGGTTGAGATAAAGACAAAGAGGGATAGATGGAGAGAATGGAGGAGAGAAGGAGAGAGGGAGGGATATAGTAACAGAGTTGGAGGCTGAAGAGTAAGAGAGAGAGAGAGAGGATGTGAGAGATTGGAGTGAGGGAGGGAAAGAAGGATGGAATTGGAGGGGGAGAGAGAGAGGTATGTAGAAATAAATATAGAGAGAAAGGTGGAGAGAGAGATAGGTATGTAGAAATAAATATAGAGAGCAAAGTGGACAGAGAGAGGGAGTGATAAAGAGGGTGGAGAGAGAGAGAGCAAAGAAGTATGGAAGAGAGACTGAAGCAGAGGAGAGGGAGAGAAGGGGAAGAGAGAGAGAGAGGGAGAGGATGAGGGAGGGATGGGTAGATATATTGAAGAAATAGAGTGTATGTTTTGGCGGTGATATAGACAGGCAAATGGAGATAGAGATATATATGGAAAGTGAAAAGAGGAAGGAAGAGAGAGATGGAGAGAGGGAGGAGGGGACAAAGAGATTGATAGATATGAAGTGAGATATCATGTGTGTTTTGGGGGTTGAGATAGAGTGGAAAATGAGGAGAGATGGAGGGAGATATAGATATACATGGGGGGGAGCAAGAGAGAAGAATATTTCCTACACTAGATACATTGATTTCAATGTAGACAAAAAAGAAGGTTAAGACAGGCTCTAAGATAGAATTCCCACCACTGGAAGAAATAAAGGGTACCATTGTGCTCTCCAGCCTTCAAAACTTTGAAATTTGACAACAATACCACCGATTCTCCATCATCCTCTATTACTAAATAGATTCCAGCTACCATACATCACACACCAGAGTCATCCACAAAACAAAGGAAGTTAGATATTTTCTAGAGATATAAAGAGATTAAATAGAGGAATGAAGTCATTCATGACAACATCTTTGCTCAATTTAGGAAGCAGTCTTCCTCAATCTAGCACAAGCTCATTTCAACCTATGACACAGAGAAGGGAGGAATGCATATGACACTCTTGTAGGTCGAGGTTCCACAACCAAACTCAAAAACTGACTTCAAGCAGAATACCTTTGAGTTTGAGGAAAAGGATGTCCATCCCTTGGATCAAATGGACATGAACAGGTAGATAGGAGAAATGTTCTAGTCAAACTTTACACAGACTTCCCTCGCTCCTCCCAAACTACAACTTTATTTAAACAATGTGCAATCTCAACTTAAACTAGAGAAAGTTTCCTCTCTTGATAAATATAATGGAATTAAATATTTGGAGGAAATGGTGATTAAAGCAGGTTTTGATCCTCGTAATTCAATGACAATGGATGAAATTATTAAGAATAAAAATGCTGACAAAGCAGCCCTGAGGAAACAATTGAAGCTACCTATGACTGGAGATTCCCAAGAAAAGGAGTTAGGAGAGACAAAGTTATAGAAAGAAGAAATGTTGAAACTACTGGTGGAGCAAAGTGCAAAAATTAATGAGATGGAGTTAGAGATGGACAAGATGATCAAAGAGAAGGAGCATAGCTCTCAACTAGTAGTGGTTCCTCTTGATGCAGCACCAATTGCATCCCCACTTTAAATAGGAATTCCTACAATAGCTACAACAATAGGAACATCTTCTTCTGTAGTACCTCCTTCTTCAACTGGAGATGATTCAATTAAGTTGGATGAATCCATGGAAAACATGTCTATATAGGGAGAAGAGGTAAAGAAACTAAGATAGGATGTGAAGACCTTACAGGAGCAGAACACAAGATTTGAGAATTCCCTCCTAACAGAAGTACAGAAATCCCAGACAATTACCGAAAGATTACAACAGATGGAGAAAGACACTACCATAGGTAATACCTTGGCTTAGGACAAAGAAAATATTTGGAAAAGGATCAATGAAGATATGATAGACATTTGGCCTTGAATAAAAATCATATTTGAGCAACAGGAACTGATTGAAAGATCTAATGAAGCCCTTGAAGAGGTCAGAAAACAGTTGGGTGACAAATCTAGTGAATCTATTGAGCTAATCAAATTCCTTAACTCTAAAAACAAATAAGAATTAGAGGATATAGAGATCGAAGATAGAACATAAACTATACTGGAGGTCAAGAAGGTCCTTACTAAGAGAAATTTGGTAAGACAACTTGAAGAAAAGTGTCAGATTATGGACATTGGTGTACAAAGATTATTTAAAAAGTTGGAAGCTCTCTACAAAAAGGGACTTCCTAATTTCTTAGTAATAAATGATAAGCTTAGTACGTGGTCTGATTATAGTGAGAAATTGATGACCAAGGCCAAAGATAGTTCCAAAGTTACAGGTGGAAGAATCAACATGACAAGGAAAACATTCTTGGAGAATTTTCATATGACCTAAACATTTGGTATGAAATTAAACACTTATTCATTTACAAACCAAATTTTGCTAAATATGATGAAATGGAAACACAATTTATGAAGGTGCATAAAATTATGTGTTAGTTCCCCTCCCCCCATTTACATGTTCCTATCGAAGCAACATATGTAGGCACTTAGGGGTTATAGTGGTAGTGGGTGGAATCAACCATGTATCACACGAATACAAAATTGGCTTAGTTGTCAATTCTTTTAGTCACAAAAAAGAAAATAAAATAGAATAAAAACATATTTTTTTGTAAGTCAATATTCTATAAACGTCAGAAAAAAGAGTACATGGGGACTGTCCCAATATAAGTGGTCACACCCTGACCAAGTTTGGTGACCAAAAAATTCACCAGATGACAAAAATACAACAAATTAGCTAAGGACATCATCCATAAATGGTTGGGCCAGAGCCATCAAAGCACAACTAAAAGGTGAAAAACACCAGAAATCATACTAGTCATCTGACGTAATGGATGCAGGGTTGTCTGGGGTCATTCCAAGAGGTGGAGGAGAGAGAAAGTGACACTAAATGTGTCCTTCGTAGTGCACCATACATGTCTCCAACTTTTATACTTTGTATGTGAGTTGGTCCTTCCCCTGCTAGACCACAACGATTATTTCCTAATGTTGACTTTGAACTAGTGGGAAATAATTCTTCTATATTCATTACAACTGACCAAATTCTTGCTTGAACAAAGAAAATAATATTTGTAAGAACAAAATATCTACCAAACAAATCAAATTTATATTTATATAACAAAATAAATTTACATTTTCTTCATTGTTGCATCATCCATGTTCAAGTGGTCAAACTGATATTTCTCGCATTGCTTGAAATTTTCTTTGTTAAGCACTATTCAACTGAATTGAATTCTGTGAAAAAACATGAACAAAGTAAGTCATAAAAGAATATAAATTTAACATTTAAAACCACTAAACCTTTGAAAATAAATATGCATTAAGCACATGTGCCCTGCAAAGAGGAAAAGTATTCTCACATTCTTCAACTTCAGCAATATTCTCTATAGAGCTACGTCGATAAATATTGGCTCCAACATTTTGCAAATCAACAACCATTGTAGCAGGAATATTACAATCACGAAAAACATGATACGCAACAACTTCTATTCTAGAATCAGATTCCCTATCTTCCATTATAACATCTATTGCACCATTTCCAGAGCCCCCAAAGTTCTCATCTCTATGAGGGGTCCCTATGTAAACACAATATTCAAAACCCTATAACATTTGAGAAGATATATGCAAGAAGACCAAATTTTGAAGAGAACCAACAACAAAGCAAACAAAAATGCAAAAAAATTGTTCTTCTATATACAGACGAAAGTTTCTTAACTTACAATTATTGTTATTGTACATTTCATCATTCCTTGAAGTTTGACAAGTTGGTCCTCGACCCTCGCATTCAGGAAGAAATAAAGGTTTCACTGCTTCCGTATCTATTTTTGGTTACTAATGATTTTGACATTGTTATGAAAAAACAATAAAAGCAAAAAAAGAACAGTAAAAAGTTCAAATCCAGAAGAAAAGAAAATGCAAAAGGAAAAAATATTGAACTCCCTACATTGTTCCAACAAACACATTACATACAGATTCAGGATGGGTAGCTATATTAATAATATAGTCTCCACCAAGAAAAGCTTTACCCTCTTCACCAACATAGTCTCCAAAATTTTCAATCATTTCAGGAAATTCATCATTCCTACAGTCGTCATCAACTCCAAAAACTGCATTTATTTCATTGTTTTCATAGGGAATACCATTGTTGTTCATATGAAGACTCTCTTTCGAAACACAATATTCCAAAAAAAAGAGAAAAGTTAGTAAACCTTCAAAAAATATAAGTTCTTTCAGATGATAAACATGCAATGAAAGGACAATAAAAACAAAATTTTCACCACTCTTTTCATACTTACGATTTATAGGCCCTCCTTCAGCATTCACTAAATCTCTTTTCTTTCATTGATGCATAGCTCTTCTCCGCACTTTAATGACTTACTTATTCTGTTGCTACCACTATTATTTGTATTCACTTAATCATTGTTGTGTAACAATAGAGGGTGGTTCTTTGGAACCCTCTTGCTCATTATTTCACTCAACATCTCTATGATAAAGTTAAAGTCAGTTGATAAGTTCTTTCACAATTTTGTTTCATGCTAAGAAATATTTGAGAAATTATGTTTCCCACGGAAAACTTGGAACTCATACAAAAATGTTCCCCTTACAAGTTGAAGAAATAAAAAACAAAGAAATATGAACCACATTTGAAATTTTCCATACTTATGTCCTCAATATAAATTTAAAATCTGAATTACAACAATTTAAAAAAAATATATATCCAAAACATACAAAAGGTCTTTTACATTATAAAAAAAAAACACGTTGAAGCCTCAAACACTAAATAAATATATCCATACATACTGCACGTATGTCAAGAATACAATCTCCATTATGAATAACCAAAAATACATTTCCATTTTCAATGACATCATCAAAACCGTCCATCATGTGTAGATAAAACCATGAGGCTATCTCCTTAATATAACTTCAAAATGTGAATTACATTGATGGTCAAAAATATATTTAAAAACATTAAACATAGTTATGGTGTTTATTAATACACAAAAAAGAACATCTCCATGCCTCAGATGCTAATTGAATACATCCACACGTAGTGTAGGTATGTCAACAATAGAGTATGCATTAGGAATCAACTAAAAAATATTTCCATTTTCAATGATATCATCAAATTCTTCAATTGTTTCTAAATAGAAGCATGATGCTTCGAGCATGGAAAATCCATCAAGAATTTTTGTCTTGCATATTCCACTTAGTAAATCATACAACTATAATTGCACTCCACACCATCCGAGCATAAGGACTTTTTCTCCATACGCAACCTGCACATTTGACATTTATATCCAAAGAGACAGATTGAAGCAATGACCATCTGTGTCCCCAATAATCTTCAAAACATTCCAAACTTTCCTCTTTCAATAGTCTACCAAATTCAAAATTCTCTACCTTTTTGAGCGACCAAACATACATCCCACCATTATTAACAACACAATCAATTTGATTCTTATATAACCCTAATGCTATATATTATATGTCAACAATAGGAACAAACGAATAACTTGAATTATTTATGTTCAATTCCAACCCAAAGATAGTGTAACCATAACTAGGGTAATCTTCATAATCTTTGTCTAGATATACCAAATAAAACTTTTTCTAAAAGAAGATAGCCTCCTTTGGTGGAGTTACACCACCATATCGAAGCTTCGTCCTCTTCCAAACATTGTCAACACTACTGCAAATGAGAAAATGTGAGTCCATGTTTTCACAAACATGTTTCAAAAACACCCATTCATAATTTCGTAGACTACATTTTTGAAATAAAGAGAAGAATCCTCAGTCCCCAACACTAATAACTCCAACATTTATAAATGTCTTCGTAAAAGGGTTGACAATGAAATAGTTTTTGTATGAAAATAAATCGCTGGTGTGATGAAGAGAATCATTGGTCCCTTTGTACATTCAATTCTGTATGGAGAATTAAGAAAAGGAAACACCATAGTCGACAACTGACCACCGTTGTTAAGGTATGATGCTAGGAAGCAATCATTGAGAAAACAAGTGAACAAATAAATAAATCCTAACTCTTTCTCACAACATCGATCACAAGCTGCAATAAAAAGAGGGTTTTCCAAAACAAGACACCATTGTCTACAAACCAGCTTAAATTTCATCAAGACTGACAAAGGAAGCCAATAAAAGGGAACGTCAATAACGTCAAAGGGGAGAAATTTCTGAATACCAGTATCCATACCAAAAGCAACAACATTTGTCAGCAACAAAGGAAAAGTTTCCTTCTATACTACAAAGAAAATAAGAAACACATTAAATAACAACAGGAACAACATTCATTGATTATTTTAATCTGAAAATGGTTTAGGAAAACAATCCATTTTCATCTTTACTTGCTTTCTATATACTTGAATATTAGACTAAACAAAATAGTACAACTTAAAAATCCAAATTTATTGAATTTTATAACCACTACGCAAGAACAATATTTTGAAACATCTTTCTCAAAAATGGGCAAGTTAAATATATGATAATTATCCTCATTGCTAATTCAATTATTATGATATATATATAATACAAAAGTTCAATATTTCAATATTAAGAAGGACAAATTCCCCATAGTGAAAAAAATGATTTAGATGAGCACATGATGCAAAACCTTTTCAATATAATATTAAAGCAGACATTAATTTACGATGAATTCATATTTGTCAAAGCCTAAGTTTGCATTTTATCAAGTAATCACAAGTTTCACACAAACATAAAAACTTTGTAACTATATTGAAGTTATAATAAACTCCACACTATACCTTTTAAGTTGGCCTATTTTTTAAATGATAAGTGCTCATTAATAATCTAACAATACAAAAAGTATGCTCAGTGATTATTTTGGTTTAAAATGTTTGAAAAATTTAAAAGAATTCAACATATTGAGTACACATTTCCAAATGTCTCAGATTCGATAGACCCCTACACATTTCTCTATGCTTCCAAGTAGAAAATTTATAAGAGAAATTTTTATGTTGCAATTTATTTATATTATTATGTTGAAAAGATAATAATAATAAAATTTATTTATATTTTTTAAATAAATTGAACACAAAATAAAATAAAACAAAATGGATAAATGAAATATACAATTAAATTAATTTATTTCTAAAAATAACTATAAATTAAAAGTAAAAACACTTGACATTTCATTTGCATCTCCTTTTTTCTTAAATTATTACATAAATTTGAAGTATCAATCATCCACAACATGAGAAAAATGATGTACCTACTAATATTATTATTATTACTATTATTTTAATTATCGATTAATAATTGTTTTATAATAATTTTATTTTTATTTTTAAGGGCTAATTGTAATCCGAAAGTATAATTTGAAAGATCAATAATAAAATTATTCATTTTTTTAAATTTGAACTAATGACTTGATCTATTTTAAACTTATCATATCACAAGTTAGTTTCCTTATCACCTTGAAACATCATCTTTTATCTTTCCAGTTCACTTCACGCAATAATTTGACATCATGTCCAAGCTTCTTCAATTATTTTGTAATTATTCAAATTCTTTTAGTTATTTATAAATATGCAACGTTGAATTTTTATTAATTTTAATCATTTGTGAATTTGTAATGTTAACTTTTATAATTCCTTTTTTTAACATATTTATATACTTTGTTTTTTATTTGGCACTCTTCATATCATAATTTGAGTTTTTTATCCCTAAGATGTTTGAAGTGTTCACCAGCAATATTAGGTTTATTTGAACTTTAATAATAAAACAAACGTTTAAATTCATATTTGTGGAAGCCTAAGTTTGCAATTTATCAAGTTATCATAAGTTTCACACAAACATAAAAACTTTGTAACTATATTGAAGTTATAGTAAGCACCACACTATACCTTTTAAGCTGGCCTATTTTGTAAATGATAAGTACTTATTAATAATCTAATAATACAAAAGGTATGGTGAGTCGTTATTTTGGTTTAAGATGTTTTAAAAAATTAAGAGAATTCAACACATTGAGTGCACATTTCAAAATATCTCAGATTTAGTACACCCCTACAGATTTATCTATGCTTTAAAGTAGAACATTTATAAGGGAAATAATTTTATTGCATATTTATTTATATTATTATATTGAAGAGATAAAAGTAATAAAAATTATATATATATATTTTAAATAAATTGAACATAAAATAAAATAAAACAAAATGTCTAAATGAAATATACAACTAAGTTAATTTATTTCTAAAACTAACTATAAATTAAAAGTAAAAACACTTGACATTGCATTTGGTTTTTCTTAAATTATTACATAAATTTAAAGTCTCAATCATCCACGACATGATAAAATTGATTTACCTACTAGTATTATTATTATTACTATTATTTTAATTGTCGTTTAATCATTGTTTATAATATTTTTATTTTTTATTTTTAAGGATAAATGTAATCCAAAATTATAATTTGAAAGATCAATAATAAAATTATTCAAATTTCTTTTGAAAAAGTGAACTAATGACTTGAACTATTTTAAACTTATCATATGAAAAGTTATTGTCCTATCAACTATCATCTTTTCAATTCACATCACACAATAATTTGACATCATGTCCAAGCTTCTTCCAATTATTTTGTAATTCTTCTAATTATTTTAATTACTTATAAATATGCAATGTTGATTTTTTATTAATTTTAATCATTTATGAATTTGTAATGTTAACTTTCCTAATGATTATTCTTTTAACATATTTATATACTTTGTTTTTTATTTGGAACTCTTCGTATTATAACTTAAGCTTTTTATCTCTAAAATGTTTGAAGTGTTCACTAACAATATTAGGTTTATTTTATTTCCTTAAATTCGGGCGGAGTTTATGGGTTTTACCTGTTACTCACCTACTATAGCCCGTGGCCCAACTATTTCCCAACTGAAAAAACTAGGTTGGAGAAGTATAAATAAAACTCCATGGGAAGGCCTAAAGGAGAAGAAAATATTAGATATTGATATTATAGTTGATTACATCCCTGATTAAGTCTGAAGAAATCCTTATGCCTTCTGCACTCCCAAATTATAGAAAACCTCTGTTTCCTTTTTGAGATGTCCTTCATCCCTTCATGCCATCTTTGTGTATACCTATGGAGGAGGATTGCTAAGCCCAGGCAGGAAGGATGTGGAGGAAAATTTCACTTGGAGCGGGTGGACGGCTCAAGTGGTAGTTTTTCTGTATTTGCTTTATTTTGCATCAATAAAGAGGCAATGACTTGTTCCTGATGTTTATGGTATTTATGCATTAATCTATGTTATGATCTTCTTATAATATCTTATGTTAATGTTTATTTTCTTACATGCTTATATGACCTAACACCTATATCATGAACATGCTTTCTATTACTGTTGTTTTATATCCTTTTCTTGAATGAGTTGCAAGTTCTAAGGCATTGGGAGAAGCAAAGGGTTTTGACCGTACAAGAATGACCTCAAACATATGACCTCTAGGTAATACCTCTTCTTCCTTCCTTCATAGTTTAACTATTAGGACTACCTGCTTGCATGTCTCTTTATGATGTATGCCCTCCGCCCTACTGGGGTTCTCAACCCAATACCCTAGGGTGATTCTACCCGTAACATAAATGAATAATAAGAATGGTACACTAGATTAGGAACATGACTGGTCTGAATTAATAAACCAATCTGTGGTAAACCAGAAGTGTTCACATCAATACAACCTATGAAAATCAAGGGATCTTAGGCTGGTAGTAAAATAATACACGCTTCAAGTAAAAGGGAAAATATAAAATGTTCTAGACAAGGAAGAAAGAGGATAACAAATCCAAGCAACAGTTGGTTGCTAAGAAGATAATGACTAAGTAGTACTGGTAATTGAGGTGATGTGCACAATGATATTGGGATCTAGAAATCCAATCTATCAATCCAAAATCATACCAACTAGAATACATATGTTGCACCACTATTTCCTACCAAGAAATATTGGGAAGTTTACCTAACAAATCTCATTGATAATTATGTATGGTTTGAAGAGGAAAACATAACAATTTTTCCTATGGATAAATGAGTTTTATTCCTTTATTCCTAGTGGTGATTGAATGAGGTAAATACCTTAGGATCACACCCTGGTAGACATAGTACCTAAAAACTTAGAGGGTGTGGAATTGAAAACATTGCAACTTTCATAACTCATGTATGAGAAATGTATGTAATTACATATTGATTTATTTTGGACATGCACTGAATAATTCATGGCCAACAAGGTGTTGGAAGAAGTGTAAAAACAATAACAATAAATCATGATTAGTTTAAGTGTGGAGTACTTTTTGAGTACCAAACAAGTATGTTTATGGTTAAAGACAAAGTTAAGGGTGTTATTAAACTTCAAATATAACATTGAAGTCCATACTAGACTACTATCATAGTCAATAGTTTCCTTATGATTAAGCAGAGATCATATTCCGCTATTATTAAAACCTTTCCTATGGGACAAATTTAATCCCAAAACTCAAGGTTATTGGTTTTATTACGCATCTATGTTATCAATTGCTGAAAATTTCCTGCAACCACAAGATACATAAAAACAATTAGCTAAGGAAAAGAATTTGAATACGTTGGCATAAAAAAAAAAAAAAAAGTTCAGATGTGCTCTACTTGAAGAAGTTGAACACTCTATAAACTCCTTATTCTCTAATCGACAAACCAAACATGGTTTGAGTGGAGTTTCCTGAAGGTAATATGAGTGATGGAATTTTTTTATTTATTTTTTTTTAGTAAAACTAACATATGTGGACGAAGTTTATGTCATACAGGTGATGCTATGGACATTGGTATGGTGTATAAGTGGTACATGTGGTACTGTGTACAAGAAATACATATGGTACCGGTATGGATTGATATAGTGAATGATGATATATGACAAATATAGTTGTATGTGTGCACTACACACTATGTGTAGGTACACATTGTTGAAGAGTAGGCACTAGGGATTTCTAGGTGAGGCTCCTAATGCAGAGTGTGTACAGAAGAAAGAAGCTAAGAAGTGATTCAAGGATAAGTATCAGTGCTTTATTCCAGTTTTGTATGCATGTGATTATGAGTATGATCTATGTGGATTACAAGTGATCTATAATTGAGGGGCACA
Source organism: Pinus tabuliformis (assembly GCA_031772625.1). Taxonomy (NCBI): domain Eukaryota; kingdom Viridiplantae; phylum Streptophyta; class Pinopsida; order Pinales; family Pinaceae; genus Pinus; species Pinus tabuliformis. Next base: position 520,638,325 of record CM062818.1, read on the forward strand.
TATGATTTTGATGGTTATGTTGAGCTAACCTAATATGATATTTTATACATGTTGATTAGTCAAAGGTGCTAGTTTGACGTGTTGTGACTGGTGGAGGGGAACTACAAGTAGCAAGTGTCTGGATAGAACACAAAGGAATTAGAATAATGCAAGGGAAGAACATGAATTTCTTCTAATATAATGAATAGGAAGAATCATATTTAAATGGCAGGAAACATAAGCTGTCGTTACTCAAATAATAGTACTGTATATCATGTTATGATATTAACTGTGGTAAACATAGTTGAGTTTCTGCATCTAAAATCTCTCAGAAAAATTATTGAAACTAATGTTACATGTAGCAATGGAAGGAGATGTGTTGGGAGAACTCCTTTGTAACTGATATATTTCTATCAGAAGGTTTGCATCAGATTGCAAGGCCATGGGAGCCTGTAAATTCAGAAACAACTACCGGTGAATGAGGAAATAACATTACAAGATGGAGTCATCGAGGAATGGTGTAAATTTAAGGTGGGGAGTATGTAACACCCCTCCCTTGTGTGTAAAACTTTTCAAACCTAAGCTGAGAAAATTTAGGTTTGATGTGTAACAAGAAAAGTAAATACTTTATGAAATAAATAAAATAATTAATCACTTGGAAAAGAGAGACACCAAGAGATGAGATTCTTGTCAAATCCCATTGGTGAATGGGAAGGGATAATTGTTTCATGATAAAGCTTCTAGATTAAATTCTAGATAAGATGGATGGATTGGAGATAAGTATCTATTGAGAAAAACATAAAATATTTGGGGGAGAGAAAGGCAAGCTTTTATGAGGAAAAGCCTTGTGGGAGAGAAAGGTGATATTTTCTAAGAAAAACCTAGGAAAATGGATAAAAAATATCCATAAAAGTGGGATGCCACTAATGGAAAACATATCATGAAAGAGGGTATTAAATACCCATTGAAGAGATCAACAGGAGGCAGTGGATCCATGGCAAGAATTCTCGGCTCAGGGGTGAATTGGTGGAAGACAGTTCTAGGTTGGGTGGTAGTGCTCAGTTCTTCCCAAGTGACATCCTTTCAGATAATTTGGTTGCATGGGATGTTTTTATGTTGACTCTTACTCTCTATATTGTCAATTCTGAAGTATACAAGAGAAATTTCTTAGGTTGTTCTTACATATAAACTGATTGAATAAGGTACATATGACTACTATGAATGAGTATATTTTCCTATGTTAGTTGTGGGCATGAGTTGATTATATATGAGCGAATGTGTCAGCCATTGCATATAAATTCAATCCTAATTAAGTTTAGTAAAGAAACATAATATGGGGATCTTATGCAGTACTAGCGTTATCCTGTCTTTTGTTTAAGATAGTGAATAATCATGCTTGAGTCAGCTATGTAAATTGGGTAATTGTGGTTAAGGCTCAACTGTATAAAATATGGTGCATATTATTTATGTTATGCATTATGCCTCCAATGCTACTCTTTTAATTAATTGTGCATATTACCTAAGGTATATAGCAATACATTCGACTATGGAAGTAGGACCATGATCATGTTATGGGCAATGCCAGCTATAGAATATTTATGATAAAGTTTCCATTTATGTTGGTGTTGAGTTAGCAAAGGAAGGAGGTCTTTATGCATAATCTTGTCCAGTTGAATGCCCATGATTGATTTTTCCTCTGAATCATAATACATGCATACGGTTCAATTTGGAAGCTTTTATTAAGGTTCTATTTATTGAACCTAAGAGTCCACATCATGAATCTAGTAAAGCCTCAAAGGAGTTGTAGTATGATACCCTAGGGGTATGGCTCATTTCTTTGATGTTGTAAGAATTTGAAGAATATGAGTATAGAGTATTATAAACATTTGTTCATGTAATACTTGTGATGACTGATTGAATCTAACCAAAAAAAAAATAAAAAATTAATAATAAAAATAAATAAATAAATAAAAAATAAATAAAAAAAAATAAATAAATAAATAAATAAATAAATTAAGGAATGAGAGCCTAGTAGGAAATTGTCAAATTGGACTCAGGGGGTATGTGACAAATGTTATCGGAGAACTAAGTTCAAATGCTGCAGCCTAAGGATTACCACACCTCTGCAAGGTAGGTCCTAATGAAGGGTTCAGTTATAATTTGCTAGAAGAAAAATATTCGAGAATCCATGCATGTTGAAATCAAGCCTCGAAATAATTTATTTGAGGAGGATTTTGTAATAGGAACATATATAATATAGTATATATTGTATATATATTGATTACTTGAAATTAAAGGACTAAGGTTGTTTGAAATAAGAGATATTTGATTGAAGAGTGAAGTCCCCTATGTTACTTGACAATCATATAACTAATTGTGTTTCCGATTGCATAAAGGGGATCAATTTAAAACAAAAGTAGTCCATCAAGATAGTGTCAAAGTGTTATAAGGAGTATGTGCATGGTTAAGATTGAAGACTCAGTGATATCTTATATGGAGTGGATGATACGTGAATGATGGTACATAAGATAAAATATGGGGAGGATAAAACTTAACGCCCTATTACTTAGCGAAAGTTAATTGAACCTTATGTTTATTAGCTTGTAACAATAAATGTAATAAACATTCAACTTCCCCGAGTAGGTACCTTAACCAAAGGGTTCAATTTATTGACTTGTTGACCTTCTCTCCGACGTGAACATTTTATTATGTTTTGAGGTCGTTGACTGTGGTCATATATATGGTTGAGGGCTAGCAACATATCTCCTCGATATAGAGAAATAATAACACCATAACAGTGCATGCACTCTTTTCCTATTGATTGTGCATAGAGTGACACCTTCGATCAAGTTCGACAGTCATTCAAACTCTAACGAGAAGCTCAACCTACAAAATGTTATACGCAGATAAGTACTACTAACAATAACCTGCATGCTCCTTCTTAAATTGTTTTAGGCACATCATTTCCATGCAACCTGGTTATTTATTTCCAAATTCGGAAGGTTATAATGGATAAAACATTCTTTGTAAATGAAATGGAATTTCATTTAAAAAAATTAGTTGTTTCTTGAAGGATCACAATAAAAAATTGACATCACGACAAAGATGGTTGACATTATAGTGTCGAACAATAATCAGCCACCCACAAAAACGATTGTGAATATTAAGGTAATCATAATCATATCCCATGACTGGGTTACCTGTAAACATCAATTAAATAACTTTCCCATGGTCGATTTACTGTAAACATGATGTTTACAGTATTTAATAACTTCTCCAAAGTTGTGGATTGTAGATATTGAGACTTATCACATTCTAGAGTTAACTCGTGGGGAAGTAATTCCCATCGATCATTGATGGAAAATTCTCATTCCTCCCTCAAGTGGATGCAAAATGAGAAAAAATAAAAATATCTCCTTGTCGACTGCCGATGCCACTTTTCTGTTTGCCTTATCTGCCGACCTAGAAATGTTAGATTAATGAGTGAGCTTCTACAAAAGTATTTGTTCCTTTGGGATAATGGTGATATTGTTGGTTGCCTCCATAGAAGATTTCAATTGGATAATGCTTATCAATGAAATTACGAACCACAGTTGCATTCTATGAAGAGATTCTAATTTAGAAAAAGAATTTAATTGAATACTAACACCGTATTACGATGTGGGTAATTTTGGAAACAAGGGGTGATGCATATTTGTTAGCCAAGAGACAGTGCAGTCAGTGGATAAATCTTGACGCTTATCCTTATCGAACTGATTTTTCACATCTAACATGCCTCGACCTTCATATAAAATGAGATCTAGAGCCCGGTGAAGTATCGATAGGACCATTTTCTGGTTTATGGAATTATGGCAAGTCTGGAGTTGAAGACCCGCAAAGAACCAAATGATCCCTTCCCCATACATATCGATATCTGTGTGTAGAGTCAGCAACCATGTTGAATAGAAGCATTCTGAGGAGTTGACGGAGTTATGCAGTGTTGTTTGACATCCCTATTATACATTGATTTGCTTGATTCTTTTGTCGAGGATGACAAGATTGTGTATGGTTGTTGCAATAAGTGTCAAGGGCCGAGCCTATGTGTTTAATTGTGGACAAAATTTACTGGTAGAATGGTTTTCATTGCATCCATTGGCACCAGGGCTCAGACTCTACTCTCCTTCTCAATGTGGGAGGTCAGAGATGAGAAAGCATGAAATTCGGGAGATTAAAAGACCAGCAGGCTCCTCTGGTCAAGAACGTACCTTTCCATATTCACATCAGATCAGATACTCTAATGGAAATGCTGGGGTTGGCCACAAAGGCTCCCTTTCTTGTCTTTCTAAATCCAGCTTAGAAAAGATGTTGGCTTGAAGTTAAATATAGAGGCATGGCTCAAGTTCCTTATTAAAAGAGAAAATCCATCCATAAGGTGACTATTGTACTCTTCAACTCCGAGAAGGAAAATAAATTACATTCTATGAAGGTTTCGTCTTAGCTCATGTGAATTTGGAAGCCTTAGAGCCATGTTTGGCAACCTTTTCCCCTTACAGTGTCCTTGGAAGCTGATGACTAAAGAAGCATGGCAGTTTAGGCTTTGACCCTAGATGGTTGTTGCCCATCAAACATAAGCCAACATGATCCATTATCGTATGGTCTTTCAAGACTATCGCATGAAAATATTCTAACCCATAACAGTGTGCAGGATATGTCTTTGAATTGCAACTTTAACTTTAGCTATCTTGTTCTCTCATCGCAAGCGAGGGTGTGATTTGTTTGTGAGAAATTAACCACTTAAGAAATCAACCTATTAGCATAAGTCATAAACCTAGAAGGTAACAAATGAATTGTTATGTAGTATGATCACAACCTGTGCCACTTAGAGATAATAAGGAGTTGGATCTTTAGTCCATCACTCACGTGAAAACTTTTAGCCGAAATAAATCTAAGTTACTTATGATACACATGTTGAATTGATAGGTTCCACTAAATATTTCAACATACTCTCCTTGTCTCAATGCTAGAATATTTTGGTACCATGCAACTGATGGCACTGACTCAAAGGTTAGAAATGGGAATCTAGGAGTGAGAATTAAAAATGTTTGGAGGAGAAAACTCGAAAGGCTACAATGAAACAAATAATTCTGATGGAGTAAAGAGGAAGGAAAGGAAATATCAAACAACTAACATGATTATTTAATAAGTAGAAAAGGTCAAACCTCAATGAGTTATTTGTTATGGTGACTACTTATCACATGATGTGAAGATTAAAGTTCTACTTAGTATATGTGTGAAAGATTTTCAAAACTTAAGTTATTGTTGAATACTATTTTGAGACTGGAAGACTCTATACAATGATACTTGCATAGTTTAAATGGTCATGGTAGAATGGGAGAAATAAACAATTTAGTAATAATTGTAAAGCATTTTTATTGCGTCGAAAGTGGGATGTTATACCCACAATATTAATGAGATATTCAATTTGATAATAGGTAGTGAATATGTAAGCAGAATAATGAATATATTATGTAATGAAAGTTATGTATAAATAGGGAAGGGAATAAGTGATTGGATTAAAAATTTGATGATGTGGTCATTATGCCATTCTACTCATACTAAAATCAAATTAGGAGCTGTATGATTTTTATGCAAGGACACAGCTTCATAAAATACAACTAATGTTGATAAAGATAGTCTGGTCAAGGAGATAACTTAATGTAATAAATATCATGCGTATATAAATGTGAAGGAAGGAATGTTGAACCTTTATGAGATAAAATGTTGAGTGTTTTATTTCCATAGATCATGGACAACATAAAAAATAAAAGTATATAAATGGAAACTATATAAATCAACAGGTAAGAAGTCCATGGCATATCATCAACATTAACAAAAGTTGATGGTGAATTAAATGGGTTCCATCCTAAAATAAATTCTCAAGGTTTTGATATCTATTCATAAAGGTTCCCATGAGAAATTGTTACGCTCATGAAGGATAGGTCATTGTATAAGACTATGTATTGAAAAAAAATTGTTTCTCAACTTAATGTTTGATTGATGCATCTACATGTTGGAATGTAATTTTGCATTTGGGAAAAATGATATGGAAGGGAACTTAACCTTACCATATTACTATAGTTAGTAATATATGCATATTTCATTGGAAATGCATAGTTTGGACCTACAAATGTCATTGAGTAAAACAATAATTGTAACTAAAATAAATAAGAAGCACAAATTTAGACTGAACTGGGGTCAGAATTGTAAAGAGTATGCACACATTCAATACAACTTACTATATGCATGAATACATCATACATGAACCACTTTATGACCTTCATCAGTAGGTCAATGGGACTGGCACTCAAAAAGTACAAATACATAATGGAAGAAACTCCTAGTGCTTCTCTATTAATAGAAGAAACACAATATTATGCATAAGAGCACATTCTTAACAGTTCACTCAATTTCAATGTGTCATGGATGTGCATATCAATCCAACTATAAATGGATTTATGGTAATGACAACCCATAAGTAGGGACCTTTCAAATTTGTAGCAATGCTTTATGTAGAAGGATGTTATATCTTGCAAATGTACTTCTTGTGCGAAGGGATAATATTACAATGATCAAACATATTGGATATGATGGTGCTATATGCGCCAGAAGTAGAAAGAGAACAATTCATAACAACCAAATGAATAACAAGAATGGTACACTAGATTAGGAACATGACAGGTTTGAATTAATAATCCATTATGTGGTAAAGCAGAAATGTTCACATTAATACAACCTATGAAAATCAAGGGACCTTAGGCTAGTAGTAAAATAATACACGCTTCAAGTAAAAGGGAACATATAAAATGTTCTAGGCAAGGAGGAAAGAGGATAACAAATCCAGGCAACAAATGGTCGTTAAAATAAGAAGATAATGACTATGTAGTACTGATAATCGAGGTGATGTGCAAAAATATATTGGGATCTAGAATTCTAATCAATCAATTCACAATCATACCAGCTGGAATACATATGTTGCACCACTATTTCCTACCAAGCAATATTGGGAAGTTTACCTAACAGATCACATTGATAATGATGTCTGGTTTGAAGAGGAAAACATAACAATTGTTCATAATGGATAAATGAGTTGTATTCTTATACAATTTTCCTTAAACATGATGTAATCAACCATTTTTCGGAGTACTATAGTAATAATTATTTTTTCATATGCTCGCAACTACCTGGTTTTAGACGAAATTCTTCCATCATCAAGTATATGTTTCTTTCATGACTAATGATTTTTTACAATTTTGTACATGCCCACATCCTTGCATCATTTTAAAAGGGATCTACCCATGAATTTATCACTAGGTTTAAACATTATTATTTTTGGTCCTGATACACATATATCTAATGGAGTTAGGAACTTCAGCCAACTAGATATAATTTAATTTCACCTCTCATACTATGCAATGTTTATCATTCAAAGAGTTTAAGATATCATATATATTCTTTAATCCCCTCACCCTCTGTAGTGCATGAGTTGGATGGTGGGACCAACCTTTATACATGGATTTGCATTGGATAGGCCACACCTTGAACCTTTGCACATTCCTTCACATGGAAAATTCAGTCACACATACTTCAACACTTCGATGGTGTAGATTTGATCTGAGAATCTAACCATGGCTCTTCAATGTGTTTTCCATAAGGTAAAGAAGCCTAATTTATATTTCATTTGGATAATTTAATTTTTTTGTTATGTTGTGAGAGTCCCGCTCAGATCACTACACATTTAAGGGTTTTATTGTCATCTTACCCCTATTCTTCTAGATGTCACACTTATTCCTTCCAGGCTTTGGCATGCTTACTTAGAAAGGAAACTCATATTGTGTTTTTGACAGCCTTGATAACTCTTTTTGCTTAAAATTTTCACTATTATTTTCTTATTTAGTTTTCCTTTAACTTTTTCATTTAGTCTTCTAATCTATTCTTTCATTTCTGATGTGAATTGTAGCCATTGATAAAGCTATTATAAAACGAGGTTGAGACCTGATTATGGAACTTCCAGAAATATCCTCATATGTGTTTCCAACTTGGTAAGTTCCTCTTCGGTTGACATTTTCTTAATTCTTCTAAAGGTTTCTCATATAATATTTTCAAGTATATTTATCAACCTTTCTTCATAACATGTTATAGGGGTTGATACGGCTATGGCTTCGATGCACCATCCTTTTTTCATGGTTCACTTTCCTTTGTTAAGTTTTCTTGCCACCCATGAAATCTCATATTTCTTCTTTTTTTTCTATGGAATTGGTTGTGTTTTAACCCAAGGTCTCTCCTTATTACCCTAATATTTTATCACATTGTGTTATAGCATGCACCGATTATGGTCGTAGGCATGGTGGTTGGAAACCCCCTTTGGATTTCAATTCTACATTTCAATTCATAATTCAGGGCTACCATAATTTGACCTAGGGTTTTCAATCTTTTAACCCTAGCATTACAAATCTTATTCTATGCTATTTATTTCAACCCTATCTAGTTATTGTTTAAGGCTTGGAAGTCTATTGTATGATGTTTCTTATCTAGGTTTACAATTTTCCTTAAACATAATGTAATCAGCCATTTTTTTGGAGTATTATAGTAATAATGATGTTTTCCTATGCTCGTAGCTAGCTTCTTTTAGACGACATTCTTCCATCATCAAGTATATGTTCCTTTCTTTCCTTTCATGATTAATATTTTTTTACAATTATATGCATGCCCTCTTTCCTCTTGATCTAGCCCCTGGTCTCACATTGTTATAGGTATGACAATTATTAGGGTGTGTTTGTTCATCCCAATTGACTCCTGGAGACTACCTTTATTAGCAGAAGCTAATATCGACTCTTTTTGTTCACAAGTCAGCCGCACTAGCTTATTAACTTCCTATCACACATATATGATTGAGAAGTCTTGGTTTTGTTTCTTTGGCAGATATATGATGCCAACACTTTTTTGGTTATATTATTTTGAATAGCTAAATGTTGTCCCCTTTGATGGTTTTTAAGCCTAGTGTAAAATATGTCATTTAAACATTGTAATATATTTATAAGGCTAATAGCCTATTCATTGATATGATCTTGAAAGTAGCAAGTCCTTGTAGACCAATTCATCATACATGTACTATTTTAATTGATATAAAATTTTGATTCTTTGCCAACTTAATGGCTTACCTATACTTCATCTCTTTATGTAAATTATTTTCAAAGAATCATGTTTTTATTTTATTTTCTCATTCTAATTTTTTTCATGAATTCTATGTATTGATTATTGTTCTTTGATACCCTTATCGGGGTTAATCACTTTTTTAATTAGCTAATCACTTCTTTTAAATAGTTCAATATACACATGTTCTTTCCCTTATTGCATAGAACTTATCCCATCGTTTTCTTCTACATTTGTGATTACTTGTTGGCTCTGGCCATTTTAGCCAAACATATAACAACTTTGTAACTTAATATGATTATAATAAGAAAGCCAATATTTTGCCTTATAAGTAAAAATGCTTCAACACGACAAATTATTATATTTATAATAAAAAATTACTTACGTAATATATATAGATTCAGATATTTATCCTGCTATTCTATGGACCATAATCATTTGTGACATTTTGAACCAACAATAATAAATTGTCCTTCACAAAGGTTATTTACATGTACCTGTACTAATTCCTTTACCACTGATATGGAATATTTATATCCTTAATATATTCTTGACTGCATGCAAATTGTATGCATATGTATGCCAAGTATAGGTATAATGCGTGTGTGGGTGTGTAGTTTTCTTCACCTTACTATACTCCTCAGTAAAGACTTGTCAAAGTATCTACTTAGTTTTTAATTACTAAGAGATAAATTATGGTGATGTAGGAAATTTAGTATATTTTCTCACTCTTTAATAAAGAGTGTTAGCGAGACTCATAATCATATCTAATTTTAATGACATACATATTTACCTTTTTTATTCCATGTTTCCTTATCCAAGGTTATTTACCATGTTCATTTATAGGAATTCACAATAGTTCCCATTTAATTATGTTTCAACTCACACTTGTGGAGGAAGTCTTACTTTTTTTATTTCAGTTTCGATTCATGCTTTTGATGGATATAGTCAACATCAAGCATTAACCTTATTCTTCTTTATATTAGATACTCTAAGAATCTAGTTATTTAGATTCTTCTTCATAGAATGAAGTTAGGAACCCATTCAAATCTCATAACATAGATCTTTCTCTCTCTCTCACTATATATATATAGATATGCTCATTCATGTGTTGTAATATAAACAGATAGATTATTCTGAGTTAAACACTTAACATGTAATAATTTTAATGGTTGTGATACATGTGCATGTAAAATTATGTTCATAACATTTTTCTCTAACTGCCATAGTTAAATTCCTGATATAACTCAACAATTTCAATAGGACTCATAATGGTAACAATAAATAACATCAACAATTAAATAAATTAGCATATTAATCATAAAATCAAAATCATCTAACCATAACCAGTTGCTTGGGAAATAGTTAGGTAGAGAGCAAGTTCCACCCAACCAACGAATCTCAACCAGCAATTCCCCCCAAGCTCAGAATTCTTGCTTCTAGGAATTAAAAACCCCTACTATATTCCTTAGTGGTATTTTTATAATTCTTCCCAATAGATTTTCCTTAGCAGAATCCTGCTTTTAGGGCCTCCCACCCTTTATTACCTAGGATTTTTATTTTAATTAGGAAAAATTCTTTTCTTTTTCCTTTCAAACAAACCTTTCTCTCCTGTTGTGCTTTCTTTTTCTTTTCACCCAACTTCTCATTTCTCTCCAGCTAAGTTTTTAGCATAATATTTCTCTCCAATTATGATAATTTTATTAATAATTAATTTACCCTCAGATTTTTAGGAGAAAATTTTCGGAAGGTTTGCTATGTATAATTGACCACTTAACAATATTTATAGAATAACAACAGAGTCTTTATTTCTCATGTGCCCTCTCTCCCAAATTTTCCCCAAGGTTAAACATTTATTCATAATATAAAATTTAATTACATAATCCATCAATTCCAATCCTCACTTCCAAAACCATTCATTTCAAATCATAATCATAATAATATGAATATAGTCATGTATTTAAAATCAATGCTACAATACCCCTCCATTCCTATCGTGCTGGGCAAAGTTAGACTAAGTTATAGCAGAAAAGCTAGGACTGGAGCTAAAAATGGTAATAAATATTTTATTACCAAATAGATAAAGGCAATTTAAATTCTTGGAAAATGAGACACCTAGAGATGAGACTCTAGCCAAATGAAATCCCATTGGTGAATGGGAATGGATAATTCTTTCATGATAAGAATTCTAGATCAAATTCTAGATAAGATTAATGGATGGGAGATAAATATCCATTAAGCTGCTTAGCTGGAGAAAGATGCTAACTTTAAAAAAAAAACATAAAAGCCTTGTGGGAGAGAAAGGCAAGATTTTATGGGAAAACCCTAGGCAAGTGGATAAAAAGATCCACAAAAGCGGGACACCATTAAAGGAAACCTTATCATGAAAGAAGGGAATTAAATACCCATTAAAGAGATCAACAAGAGGTTTTTGATCGATGAGAAAGTACTCTTGGATCGGGGGTGAATTAGAGGAAGTCAGTTCTAGGTTGGGTGGTGGTGCTCGATTTTCCATGTGACACTCTTTTAGCTAATCTGGTTTGAATCAATTTCATTAGATGTTTCTAGATCATTTGACTCCTTATGTTTTATGTTGTTGTTATTTAGCATACGAATAGACATGCATGTGATTTCCTTGTTTATAAGATGATTAGATGCATCTATATGTGACAATTGTTGAACATAAATTTAGATAAAGTTATTATTAGAGGTTTGAGCATAATATGTGGTTGTTAGTATTGTACAATGGAGTTATTAGTATTATAAATTGCAAGTTTTTAAGAGATGTCACATACCATAAGTAATTAAATGTGTTTTGGGTTGAGATTCTGAGGAGGATCGAGTAATTTTGGGGAGAGGAGTTTGAGTGGCGTGATATTCAATATCTACCACATTTAATGATAGTCAAACCCAAACAAAATCGAAGAATATTTCCCCAAATGGTATTACGATTGGGTTCAAACCAAAAAATTGTGTACAAATCACTGGAGAAAATGAAAAGGGAAAAGAGATAAATGAAGGCGTTGATAAATTGGATCTGATTTTGGTTTTTTTGGATTTTCATGGATTTCCTATCAAATCAATGAATTTCACATAACAATTCATTTTCTAGTGACTCCCGATTGAATGGTGAGCATTTCAACCCACATGCATAGCATTTGATGCTGTGAAGTTGCAGCATCTGGACTTACTTATGGAGACTCTGGTTTCAAGGGATGTCGATGTTGTTTAGAGTATTGTTTCCAGAGAAGAAGTGCACCCATTAATACCCAACGTATAAAACAGAGTTGGTACTCCATGTTGGTGATTCGAGTTCATGATTTTTGTTGTTGGAATATTAGACCCCATAATGGAAATCAAATATCTCATATAGCAAGAGACATATAATAGTAGGGGGTCATGAGGTGGAATCCCTCTATTGAAAAGGGAGAAATACCAAAACGATGGCTCATAACCCTCTCTGTTAGTGGATTCGAAAAATGGGTCTCCTTCCCTTTGGCTCCCTTAACATTGTATCCTCACAATACCTTGCATGCAGCACATCTTCTCCTCACATTCAGTTGTTGTTCCTCTTTTCCTCTGCATGTAAAGTTCATCACTCAAAGCCACATGTACATATACATGCTTCTAGCGATTTATTACATGCACAAAAGCCAATGATTTGGGTTGGTTGTCATTTTAAATTAAAAATATGAAAGATTATATGAGCATATCATCTTAGTCTCGTCGAAGTAAGTGGAGTGGCAGCTTGTTCCATGCTTTTTCTAGCGATCTGCATAGTGATTCTACACCCTTTCTTTTTCCACCATGCACTCTATAGGGGCTTCTGTTTCCTCTTAAATTTAGCCCTCTGATTATGATGATCGCCTCAGAGAATGGATCACAGGATATGGACTTGAAATTAGATGGATAGGACCACATGACAATTCTATGCTTCCCGTCATTTCCATGTACACAACTCCGTTATGGAAGTTTTCTAGCCCCTACATTAGAGAAGTCATTACATTTGAATTCATTTGGCTTGAACCTTTCAAGCTACTATTGTTGTTCTTTCAAGTGGGTCCTCTAGTAAAACCATGAGCAATATCAGATATTTTTTATTTCATGGTAGTCGTTCTTCTTCCAATCCATGTCTGTGAACTCAATTCAGAGGGAAATTTCACAATGAGATCTTCAAAATTGATAAATTTGATGAAAGTGACAACAGAAGGATGCCTCTTATTAATACTCCTATCCCTCTATTCATTCAGGACTCAGATTGCCCAAAATGTACTTGTACTCTATGGGGTGCATCTCTACTTTTTTCAGGATATGTTTCTTGGAAGCCTATCAGTTCTCACAAATGTGTGATTGGGGGAAGAAATAGAACCCCATTTCAACATACCCTATCTTTCCAGCTCCCTAGAATAATTTTGGGGAAAGATATGGAATCTCATTCTAACAAAACCTTTGTGCCCATCTGTGTATAATCCAATCCTGAACACCTACTAGAATACCCACGAAAGGTCACAGAAGAAAAATGCAATTTAAGTCTTGTGACAAGATATGTGACTAGGAGTGATGTGATTTGTGACACAAGAGATATTAAAAGTATTTTTCCAAGTGCTGCATCAATTTTGGATCCAAATGAATAGTTCATTTCGAACGAGTGGTTGTCATCTTCTTTGAAGGAAATGGGATTACAACGACATTGGGTTATTCTTTTGTAGGTTTGTTTCATATTTTTAAGTTCTTATTTGTAGCACATTCTCTTAATTCTCTTATTGGCTTATTTCATTTCTTATATTCTCATCACTCGCCCTCTCCTTGATGGCTTCTATTTCTAGGGATGGGTATGAGATATGCTTCCAGAAGTATTGGTACAATAGGTGAATCCCCACTTATTAAGTCCCCTGGGGAAGCATAGTGAGAGTTAATCTATATTCTAGATAGATAGAGTATTACTGGCCATTTTAAGGAGTTGTTGTCACAAAGTATCCTATTGTGAAAGGAAAAAAAGGGGGTCTTGAATGGGAGATGTGAAAAGTGGTACCAGAGCTCCTAGGTTCAACATGTGGACCTAAAGGGCTCTATCACAAGAGGAAATTTAATCATCTTAGTACAAAAGACAAGGAAGACTTTGTGAGAGAGATAAGACCCAACATATGCATTATGAGTAAGACTGGTCAAAAAAATCCAAAAAAAGAAAAAAATAATGTTTAAGTTATAGTGGATGTGTTGTTTGGGATTCCTAGTCCAATTAGCAGAATAGTTTTGGTCCCTGGAAAAATCCTTTCAAGCCTGGAACTTGAGTTGGGGTGACCAGGCCTCAATAATGATTACAACACAACATAGTCTAAGGTTGGGTGGAGAAGCATGGTCTTGAACTTAGTTCCTGGTCTCATCACGAGATAACAACGTCCCCTTCTTCCTTTGTTCAATGTATCTTGTGCTCTGCTCATCGCTGGTATGACAAGTTACATGACTTCATTTTGGTGAGATGTGCAATGCTTTCCTTATTCATGTATTAGTGTTTAATGTTTCACATTTGTTGGTCACAAATATGTGGTTTAAGGGTTGTTTTCTTTCTAACCTATGTGCAAATGAGATAGAGACTTGGTTTTGAATGAATTGGAGAACATTATTGTTACATTAAACCTAAATTCCATTGCACAAGAAACTAAGTCTCCTCCAAAGCACTAATCAATTGATCACAAAGTGTGATTGTAGCCCTACATTTCTATGCAAGATCTCTATGACTATACTTTGGCGCACAAGGAGGGAAATATATTATTATCTTAGACTTACAGTCTTGCTCACACACGTTGTTGGGAGACAGATGCATACACTCATATTCACATTGAATAGTAGAGATGCATGCGCACTCACATGTGGATTTTAAGCGTAGTTCTAGTGTTATTAAAGAAAGTTGCTATGGATTAGCCCATGGGCCTAATGGGTAAGTCTTGTTCTTAATTGTTCTATTCAATTGGACCCCCACGAGCTTTGTATGAACATGTTGAATGATCTAATAATAATATGAGATCCATGTATGTGTGTTACATGGCTCCTAATTTCAGAATCGAACTCATGGAATCACTGAATCATTTTCAAACCCTTTATGAAAATCTCTAAAATATTTTGAGTTAGACATGTCACTTTCTGTGATTTATCATTTCTTTCCGATTTGACTGAGTAAGAGTTTTGTGGGTTAAAAAAAGAAGAAGATAGATATTAGAACTTATAATGAAAAACTCAAATTCCTTGCATGATAAATGCTCATTATGGTCAAGGAGGGGTATTGAAAGTGCAATTGTTGTCTAATCAAGGTTTCAAGATAATAAGAACATGAAAGCTTAAATTTTATTTCTCAGTCTTGTGATTTAAATGCAATTTTTCATGATAGTCAAAAAATTTGAATATGTGTGGAGGATGGTGTGAGAAGTTTTTACCAAGTCAGACTCTATTTTTTTTAGGAAAATGAGCCAAGTCAGATCTAGAAGAGCAGTTATGGTGATTTGAGGCTTGACCTCCCCAACTTGTTCATGACTAGTGTAGATTGTCATGTGTTTTTAGTTTTGTACTAGGTTCTCATGTAATAGAGTATTTTGTTTTGTTAATATCGAGTATGGATGTGATTTACCTGTATAGACTGAAGTAATTGAGATAGTTACCCTTGAACAACTATACCAAATCCAAGATCTGGTGCAGTGTCGAGACAGTCACATTATTTATGTGTCTATTTTATATGAATGATATCTATCTCCTATCTTTTATATCTTGGGTTAGATTAATGGACTTATATGGATGTGACATATTATGTCATCAATGATAGAGTAAATGGACCCAATTATAATGAAATCACTTTCATGGCAGTTACAATTACACTCTCTTTAGGTTATTACATTTTTTTATATTCTATCAATGTTCCTTAGGTAATAACTTTGTTATAACAAGGGATTGATATGTCAGTATAGACTACAATGTCATCATTGGACACCTAAGTGAACCATGTCTATAATTCAAGTGAATAGATATGTCTCAACATGGGAAGGGTGTCACTGTCCATTTATTTCCATTAGAGCGATATATATGACTCCAAAAATAAGTTTAGCACACCAATATTTTCTTAAAAATAAATACAAACTATGCAAAACAATATATAGAGTTCACATTGTCAAGCCCATCCCTACATACAAATTACTAGAAATTAGCCTATTTATTCCAGAGGTTAACAAACAGAATAAATGGACCTAGATCAATAGAATTTTGGATGGAATTACAACAGATTGAATGAGATGTTATACTTGGAAGAATATTTTAATTCTTCCTAGTGATTACAACAATCCATTACATTATTAGATAGACGAAACACATAACAGTTAGTGTTAACAATTTTGACTTGCAAAGACATATGCATATTTTATCCTATCAGTGGCAAAGATTCTAGCCTTTCAACATTTGATTTCAGTGTCCCTTTATTGTGTATGATGATTAGCATAGAAGGGGAGGATAGTGTGTCGACCCAAAATTTGTCACTAAGAAAGTGACCTAAATACAAGCACTATTAATCTCAATTAGGACGTCGCAGTTAAGTAACTAGGTGGTTCCCAATTTTAGAGTTCATCTGCTAAAGATATGGTAGAAGGAACGAATTATTGTCCATCAAATTATACTAAATGTGTCCCTTGTCATGATTTAAACTATACCAATACTTTTCCTAGGGGTACTACATTCAATATAAAAATGGGAACAAAACAAGAAATGGGTCATGAATATTAGGTTCTTCCACTGCTAGATATGCATGTAATGAATCTATCCCCTTATGTCAATTTATATAATGATTTTATCCAAGGAATTTTCTATGAAGGTTAACCAGAAGTAGCTGCAGGAGTATATGAGAAGATGGTTCAAACTAAGCACACACTAAATTTGATTTTCCATATTATCTTGTTAAATGGATCCTTGAGATTTAAAAGGGTGGTTTATGCATTGAAAATTATTTAAAGAGATATACGCAAGTCATACTCCAAGCACTAGAATATCCAATGTCTTTGTAAAGGGACTTTTTTTTTAGTAGGCAATGTACAGCTAGCAGTAATGTTCTATGAAGCACGTGACTGGGAAAGGACTCATCACCAATATTTTGTGCTATGTGGAAGTTATTTTGTTATGAAACCAACTCACAAAAAGATAGAAAAGATAGATTAACGTCTTCAAAATCAGTCACTTAGAGGGGGCAACCTCCTTTACATTATAAAAATGAATCATTCTTGGATGATACAAATGAAAAACTTCCTTTCTATATATAGGTGTCTAAGGGGTCCCAATAGAGTCAGAGCCTACATAACAATAATATTGTAGGGGCACAACAATAACAATAGTGGGCTTCTATGGGGCATAATAATAACAACATGGGGACTATATGGGCACAATAATAGAATAAGGGAGTTGCAATAATAACAATAAGGGGTTACACTAGTAGTATAGGGACCTAACATGCCCCTCTCCTTCAAAAGATGTTGTCCTCAACTCTTCAATAGTTCTAGATGCTTATGTATAAAATTCTCATCCTCCCATGTGGAATATTCAATGGGTAAGTTCTTCCACTTGATGAGATACTCTAAATTGATCGATTACGTAGCTATCAATTTCTTGTTTTTGGGACTTCTTTAAGTTCCAATATGATTTTTCCTTCCTCGACAAGTTCTAGCCACATTGTTTGAACTGAGATCTTCTCACCTATAACCTTATTTAAGCACGAAACATGGGAAGATGGACGAAGCTCCAATTTGTATGCCATAGAACCAATATTTTGTAACACCTTGTACAAACCATAATACTTTGTTGATAATTTATTATCCCTCTTAGCTTGCTTGAGGAACATTTTTTTGTATGGTTGTAGTCACATAAATGCCCAATCACCTAAATCAAAACTTCTTTCGTTGCGATGTTGATCTGCCTATTGTTTCATTCTATTCTATGCCAAAGTGAGGTTATCTTCTAAGAGTTTGAGAACTTATTATTGATGTTCAATGTGATCTTCCACTGCTTGAACCTTAGATTTTTCTTTTAAAGATGATGTGATGGATGATGGATGATATCCATAAAGTGTCATAAATGGGGTCATTTTTGCTGCACTATGGAAGGAAGTGTTATAACACGATTTAGCCAGAGGCAACCACTTGACCCATTGTTTCTGCTTATCAGATACAAAGCAATGAAGATATCGTTCCAAACATTCATTCACTATCTCAATTTTCCCATCAGATTGAGGATGATAAGATGAGTTATGAGCTAACTGAGTACCCAAATATTCCACCTCTTCTACTCCAAATAAACATTTGGAGATTTTTGCATATAATAGTTTCTCCTCCAATAGTTTGAGCACCCTATCAACATTTTGAACATGATCCTTCCAAGACTTGTTGTATATTAGTATATCATCAAAAAATACTAACACAAATTTTCTAAGGAAGGGTTTGAAAATGGAATTCATCAAACCTTGAAATGTAGCAGGTGCATTTATCAGGCCAAAAGGCATGAACAAAAAATCATAATGACCCTCATGAGTTTTAAATGTTGTTTTTGGAATGTCTTCAGTCTTCATTATGATTTGATGATATCCTAAATGAAGATCCAACTTAGTGAAGTAAATTGCTCCATGTAATTCATCAAATAATTCATAAATGACGAGAATAGGAAATTTATCTTTAATAGTAAGCCTGTTGAGCTCCCTATAATTTGAACACATGCACCCTGATCCATCCTTCTTGTGTACCAATACCACTGGAACATAGAAAGAACTTTGACGAGGTTCAATTATACCAACCTCTATCATTTATGCAACCATACATTCAATTTCAATCTTTTGGGAATATGGTGTTGGGTTGTGTTATATTCTTTCCATGACTAGCCCACATAGTTAACCAGGGGTTTAGAAGGGGGGTGAAGCCCCCCCCTTCATTGCTCTGATTGCGTAGTGGGGATAGTCACAGGGCGTTTGAGGGATGCAAGTAACCCCACTCTATGGGGTCTGGGGTAACGCCCAGGAAAATTTTGGTTTGGGACCCTATATTAGGTTGGGCTAACCTACCTATGGTTTTGTGCATGTTTTTTGCACATGGTTTGGGATGTGATGGTTTTCGGTCCATGGTTTTGGATGCGATGGTTTTCGGTCCATGGTATTGGATGCTTCGGCATGTATAAATATGTATTGTAACATTGAAAGGAACATAATGAAAGAAAAATCAAGCTGGTTGTCCCGGTTTTGGGATCCAGGAGAAAATCTCTCTGTATATGTGTTTTATGTGTTATGCTCTCACATTATTTATTTTCTGTGCTCTAGAATCGTATGCAGGTAATTTCTATATGGGGTTAAAACCTTCATTTGGTATCAGAGTTGTTTTGGCTTCAAGGGGATGCCTTTGTTGTTGAGGGGTTTCACTCGGGCCTGTGGCAGACCCTGTTCAGTGGGAGATCTACGAGATCAATTCTGGTGGTGAAAGAAGATGACGAGCACTGGAAAGATAGAGATCGAGAAATTTAATGGTTAGAGTTTTCAGTTGTGGAAACCCAAGATGGAGAATCTGTTGGTGGATAAAGATCAGTGGATCATGGTAGATCCATGTACTAAACCAACGGGAGTGTCCGATGAAGAATGGAAGACGTTGGATTGGAAGGTAAAGAGCACAATACGATTATGTGTCTCAGATTCAGTATTTCTCAATGTATTAAGGGAAGCTATGGTGAATGCTTTGTGGGACAAGTTAGGGACTTTGTACCAATCTAAGTCTCTGGTGAATAAACTATTCCTACAGAAAAAGTTGTATAACCTAAGGATGAAAGATGTAGACTTGGTGACAGAGCACTTGAATGCGTTTAATATTGTGGTAATTCAGTTATCGTCTGTTAATATTAAAATTTCATATGAAGATAAGTGCTTCAGTTTGTTGTGTTCTCTACCAGATTCGTGAGATACTCCGGTTATTTCAATAGGTGGCAATACAACTACCTTGCAATTTGATGAAATAGTCTCATCCTTGCTGACAGAGGAGATGAGACAGAAAAATATGGAGAGCCAGAATGGTGTTGCCTTGTTTGTATGAGGACTGTCCCAGAACAGAAACAAAAATAAGTCATCGAGTGGGAGATCTAAATCTAGAGGGAGATATAAATCTCTAGGAAAACCTGTAAAGGTGGTGCGTTGGAAATGTGGAAAGGAAGGGCACTACAAAAGGGATTGTAGATCACAAGGCATGGTTGATTGACTCAGCTGCATCCTTTCACTATACTCCCCATAAAGAGTGGTTTTGCGAGTATGAGAAATATGATGGTTGTGATGCCTTCCTGGGGGATGACAGGAAGGCTAGAATCATTGGTCGTGGAAAAGTAAAGTTGAAGTTGCAAGGTTGAAGGGTTAAAACACTTATGGGTGTTCTGCATATTCCTACATTAGCTAGAAATTTGATTTCTATAAGCAAGCTCGATGATACAGGTGTATAAACAGTGTTCGAGAAGGATACCTGCAAGATGGTTCAAGGGGCACTAGTATTGATGCGAGGAGTTTGAATTGGAACTCTGTACAAGCTACAAGGTAGCACTATTGTTGATGGGTGCAATAGTTCTATGGTTCCTGGAAGTGGAGCAGAAAATCTAGTGGTCTCTGGAGAGAAGACCATGTTATGGCATCAAAGGCTTGGACATATTGGAGAGAAGGGCCTTTGAATACTTCATGGTAAAGGTATGGTAGAAGGTATGAGTAATAGATCTCTGGATTTTGATTTCTGTGAAAATTGTATATATGGGAAGCGAAATCGGGTGAGTTTCCCCTCTAGTGGTAAGAGGAAAAAATAGATATTAGAGCTTGTGCACAATGATGTGTTTGGACCTATGAAGGTTCCATCACTGGGTAAGTCTATGTACTATGTATCCTTTATAAATGACATCTCAAGCAATACATGGATATATTTCCTTAAGAAGAAATCTGAAGTCTTTCACAGGTTGAAAGAATTTAAGGCTCTGGTAGAAAACCAGACAGATAAGAAGATAAAGGTGCTGAGAACAGATAACGGTTGAGAGTTTTGCAATAAGGATTTGAAGTATTCTATAAGAACTGTGGTATGGCACATCAGAAGACTACTCCATACACACCTAAGCAAAATGGAGTTGCAGAAAGAATGAACAAGACGTTGATGGAAAGGGCAAGAAGTATGCTCAGTGGTGCCAGGTTAGGATAGGAATTTTGGGCAGAGGCAGTGGAGACATCATATTACCTGGTCAATAGATCACTTTCATCAATGTTGGAGGATAAGACTGCACAAGAGGTATGGACTGGTAAGAAACCCTCTCTTTGACATATGAGGGTATTTGGATGTGATGCATATGTACATGTTCCAAAGGAGAAACGAACCAAGTTGGATAGTAAATTTGAAAAGTGCATCTTTATTGGGTATAATGATGGTTTAAAGGGTTATAAGATTTGGAACCCAGTAACAAGGAAGGTTGTGTACAACTGAGATGTGGTGTTAAGAGAGGTAAAAAATGTTATTAAACATGAAGTCCAACCAAAGGAACATGAGAAGATAGAGTTTGAGCTAATGGAGGAAGAATCAGACTCTACAACAGAGGAAGAATCAGAAGATGAAGAACCACAAACTTCGGGTGTGAGATGATCAGTTCGAGAAAGAAGGTAGTCAAAAAGGTATAGTCCATCTGATTTTTGTTCAAATTTTTCTTTATCTATTACTAATGATGATCCCAAAAATTTGAAGGAAGCAGTAGATTCAGGGGATGCAATACTCTGGAAAGAGGCCATGGTTGATGAAATGGCATTTTTGCACAAAAATGAGGCTTGGGATCTGGTGGCGTTGTCGACTGGAAGGAAACCCATTGGTAGCAAATGGGTGTTCAAGAAGAAGACAAATGCAAAAGGAAAGGTGGAGAAATACAAAGCTCGATTGGTAGAAAAAGGTTATTCCCAGGTGTTGGGAATTGATTTTGGTGATATTTTTTCTCTTGTTGCCAAGGTAACTTCTATTAGATTACTTTTATCTGCTGTTGCTACTTTTGATTTTGAGGTAGAATAGATGGATGTGAAGATAATATTTCTTCACGGGGATCTGGAAGAGGAGATCTACATGAAGCAACCTGAAGGCTTTGCAGTGAAGGGTAAGAAAGAACTATTATGCAAGTTAAAGAAGTCGATGGATGGTTTAAAACAATCACCAAGGATGTGGTATTAGAAATTCGATACATTTATATGTGGATTTGGCTTCACCAGAAGCAAAGCAGATCACTGTGTGTATTTTAAATTAACTGGTGACTGTGTTATTTATTTGGTCTTGTATGTGGATGATATGTTGTTGGTTGGAAATGACAAAGAAATTATCCAGGATTTGAAGACCCATTTGTCCTCCAAATTCAACATGAAAGATCTTGTTGCTACAAACTATATTTTGGGCATGGAAATTAAAAGAGATTTAACAAAGAGGAAGCTCTGGTTAAACGAGAGGAAGTATGTTGAGACAATATTGCAGAGGTTTAATATGCAGGATAGTAAACCAATAAAGGTTCCTATTCTTGTAGGTGTAAAACTATCTGCTGAGAAATATCCCAAGACATAAGAAGAGGAAGAGGACATGTCTAGTGTTCCATATGTAAGTGCAGTCAGTATCCTGATGTATGCAATGGTCTATACTAAACTAGACATTACACATGTAGTGGGAGTATTGAGCAGGTTTATGTCAAAACTAGGGAAGGAGCACTAGACAACAATGAAGTGGGTTTTCAGGTATTTGTGTGGCACTAGTGATTATGGTTTGTGCTACCAAGGAAGACCAGGATTGGACAAAGTGTTGGATATTCGTGGCTTTGTTGATGTAGACTAGGTCTGAGATCTGGATCAGAGAATATCTACAAGTGGGTATGTGTTTAACCTATTTGGAGGTGCAGTCAGTTGGATGATTAAGAAACAATCTGTAGTGGAACTATCAACTACACAGGAAGAATACATGGCAGCCACTCATGCAAGCAAGGAAGTAGTTGGTTGCAGAGATTGTTTTCAAGTATGGGGTTAGTATAGGGAGCTATAAGGATAGACTGTGACAACCAAACTACAATTTTCTTAGCAAAGAACCCTGCATATCATTCAAAGACAAAGCACATTGATGTACAGTATCACTTTGTGAGGGATATGATACAAGACAAAAAAGTGTTGCTGGTAAAGGTGGACACTTTGAAGAATACTGCATATGGATTGACAAAATCTATGATCTCTGAGAAGTTCTCTTGTTGTAGAGAAACAATGGGCATTGTAGGGCTGGACAAATGACTAAGCTCTCTTGTGGCCCCCTGTGGAAAGAAAACAATAAGTGGGAGAATTTTGGGTTGTGTTATATTCTTTCCATGACTAGCCCACGTAGTTAACCGGGGGGTTAGAAGGTGGGTGGAGCCCCCTTTTTGTTACGCTGATTGCATAACGGGGGGAGTCACAGGGGGTATGAGGGATACAGGTAACTCCACTCTATGGGGTCTAGGGCAGCACCACAGAAAATTTTGGTTTTGGACCCTATATTAGGTTGGGCTGACCTACCTATGGTTTTATGCATGTTTTTCCCACATGGTTTTGGATGTGATGGTTTTCAGTCCATGGTTTTGGATGCGATGGTTTTCGATGCATGGTTTTGGATGCTTCGACATGTATAAATATGTATTGTAACATTGAAAGGAAAATAATGAAAAAAATCAAGCTGGTAGTCCCAGTTTTGGGATGCAAGGGAAAATCTCTATGTATATGTGTTTTATGTGTTATGCTCTCGGATTGTTTATTTTTTGTGTTCTAGAATCGTATGCAGGTAATTTCTATACTGGGTTAAAACCTACATATGGATGTCTGTAAGGCTTAATGTTTGGGGGAACAGTTCTTGGAATGAAATGAATAGCATGATCATGATCACGAATAGGTGGGAGGCCTTTCAGAGTCTCAAATACCTTGGAATTATTGTACAAAATGTTTTTGAGATCTGGAGGAATCGATGATTTCAACATCGGAACCTCTAGTGAAAATAATTGTTCAATTATGCCCCATTGTTCTTTCTTTAGAAGCTTTGTCATGTTGTTAGAGTTGATTATATTTTCCATTTTCCCTATGATACCCCATAATTCAACTTCCTTTCCTTCCCAAAAAACTTTCAAGAAATGTTCTTGAAAATTGAAATCTGTCGTACCCAAGGATTGTAGCCATTGGACTCCTAGTACAACATTTATGCCACCCATTGGAATGGAAATCATCGCACTATTCAATACATATTCTCCCATGGATAGCTTGATATTTTGGCACTTTCCAGAGAAATTTATGGTTCCTCCATTCACAACCATTACTTGACACTCTGGTGGTGCATATAGCAAGCAATTCAATTCCTTGGATATCTTACAATGAATAAAATTATGGGTACTACCCAAATCAATCAACACTATCAAATTATTCTTCCTGATATGTCATTCTATCTTGAGAGTTCGAGGAGTGATAAATATTGTTAATGCATTACAAGATATGGTCAGATTTATTTCTTCTTTCTCTTGGATTAATTCCTAGTGTATATTCTTTTCTTTTGATGTATCTTGCTCCTTTCCCCACTCCTCTTCCCCATCTATGTAAATTAATTTCTTCTCAACACATTTATGACCTTTAGTGTATTTTCTATCACAATTGTAACAAAGCCCTTTTGATATTTTTTCTTCAAATTGTTTTGGTGTCAGCCTTGTAGGTGTTGAAAGTTAGGAGCAATAACACTTCCATCTTTATAGTTATGAGTGGTAGGCTTCCTTGTTGCCATAATTTTACTTTCAATTTTTCTTGCCAACTTATATGCCTTCTCCAATGAATCAACCTCCCAAAGGTGAATCTCATGTTGGATGTTATCATTTAAAGTCCCTATGAAGATTTCAATCCTATGCTTCTCTAGAATATCATTTACCCTTATATTCAATTTTTGTAAGTCCTCAATGTGCTCTAGAATTGAACCATTTTGTTTGAGATTTATCAATTATCTAAAGAAGGTGTTGCTCTTTGTATCTTCATAATGTGCTATCATTTCCTCTATGAAAATTTACCAAGCAACAAGTTTTTTATGAGAATCAATCTGTTTCTACCATACAAATTGATTCGGTTCTAAATATAAAGATGCAATATGTACCTATTTTGGTAGTTGCACATTATGTAGATCAAAATATTGCTCCATCGGTAGTATCCATGTTACCATATCCTTGCCATCAAATTTATTCATATATATATTTGGAATATGGTGGGTCCTCAAACCAACATTAGAGTCTATGAAATCATGATTAACATTTTTTTGTTCTCATCATGAGTTTCCTCTACTACCTTTTCGGCATTAGGAAGCCTTTCTTGTAGTGACTTTGTCCCACCTTCCTTCAAACCTTCCATGTCTTTCTTCAAATCTTCCATGTTTCCATTCAATTTTTCTTCTATACCATTTATCTTATTGATAATATCTTCGATCACATTCTTCAAATCATCCTTCCAATTTGGCTTACTAGGTGTTTTTATTTTCTTGATTCGAGTCATTCTTTTTCTTTCTTTTAGGAGCTCGATATTGAATCTATTGTATCTCTAAAATTTCAGATCTCCAAGGTCTAAAATTGCAACCTGCAGGAGCCCTATGTTTTCTCTTTCCAATGCCATCAGTTCGATTGAAATTTGATTCTCCAAGAAAGAGTTATGCCCAATCTCTAGAGATGACCGGATTATATAATTTTTCAGTAGAGAAAACTTGTATGGAGTGCCACATGTCACTGTTTCAACCTTTGCACCTGAAAATGATACACAAAAAGTTAATATCCATCCTATTTCTGTAACCTCTTACGAAATTTCAATCTAATTCTTAGAGAGAAAGTTATGACTATTTTCCCAAGGTCACCTATTTTGGATGTAATTTTGGATCCTGCAAAAACCCTAAATATCTTGGACCCTATCTCTAAAAATATAGGGTAACAAGATATGAAATTTGAGCCTGCACTTCATCAATATTTTAGCTCAAATGGGTTTTAATTCCCAAGTCTGAAACGTCAAATGGGATTTGTTCTTAGCTTTTGAAACTTCAAAGAGAAAAATTTATAGCACAAATTCCATGATGGCCTATTTGTAGCAATAAAACCCTAGAATCCAAAGCTTTGATACCAAATGTTATGAAATTAGCTCACAAAAATATAGAAAATATAGATTAATGACTTCAAAATCAGCCTCTTTGAGGGGGAAACCTCCTTTACATTACCAAAATGAACAATTCTTGGATGATACAAATGACAAGACCTCCTAGCTATATTTAGGAGTCTAAGGGTTCTTGAAACAATCAGGGCCTACATAAAAATACTATTGTAGGGGTGCAACAATAACAATAGTGGGCTTCTATGGGGCATAATAATAACAACATCGGGACTATATGGGAACAATAATACAATAATGGGGTTCCACTAAGAACAATAAGCGGTTAAACTAGTAGTATAGGGACCTAACATATTCATTCTTTATACATAGGTATATAAATAAATCTATATATAGTTTGGGAGTAGAGGTAAACTCCATTAGTTTTATGCATTTCCAAAACATAAATGGGTATGGCATCCATAACAAGAAATCATTTCTAGCATGAAAATAACTTGTTCTTGAGACAATTGATGATGTTTCGTACCTTTAGTAGTAAACAACCAACCTAAATTCTACCCCTTGATGGAATATACTCAAATTTATTGTGGCAACTTTGGTCATTCTATTCCATTGAAAATATCTTGAATGGAAGTATTAGAGGAAAACATTATTGGTAGACAACTTCTTGTTATTTCAAAATTTTGTAATAATGAACAAGAACCCAGTAGTTAGAGAGAGAGTAACAAAACATGCAAAAACTAATTGTTAGGTTAATGTGATGCTTCAACCATATTGTCTCGGTAAAAAAAACAAAGAGTTAAGTAGGTGCATGTGATAGATATTGTTGTGAACAAGGATAATTGGCTTCAATCAAATCATATCTAGAAATATATTCCATTTGATTTACAATCATACAATATGGGATGCATATTTTGTACAACTATTCCCTACCAAGCAATATTGGAGAAGTTTTCTATCAAATTGCATTGATATTATTGTTAGGTTTTTAATATGGAAACATAACAATTGTTGCAGAAGCTATTCTAACATTTATTTTAATGAATTTGATAATTGATCTTGTTTCCAATGAATGAATTATATTATTTTTTCTACTAGGTTGTTATCTAATGTTTAAGGTGGTGTGTCAACATGTTGATGACCTAGGTTCAAACACTGGTACACATTGTTCCCTAGAAATTAAGTGGCTGTGGAGTTTGAGAACATTGTAACCTTTGTTTATGATTCATGTATAGGATGTGTATGTACATGCATACTGGTTGTTTTATTTGTTTTGGATATACACATGGGATTATTCATGGCCCAACAAGGTGTTGGAGTAGTGTTAGAAAAAGAAAGCATGAATTCATGAAGAGAAACCACTGCAAGATAGTTAAGATGAAAAAGGAATGTCAAAATCATATGGCATAACTTGACTATGTGTGATGTACTTTTGAATGTCAATCAATTATTTTCTTGGCTAAGGACATGGTTAAGCTTGTCATTAAACTTCAAATATAACATTGTAATCCACACTATATTAACTATCATTGACAATGATCTACTTTATGATTAGATGGAGGTCATGTTTCTGTGTTATTTAGATCTTGTCTTGTGATAGATTCAATCTCAACGCCTAATTTACTTGGTATTGTACAATTGTATTATGCGTGATCAGCTCTATGTTATCATTCTCTCTCATTGTGTCCAATTTTCCCACAAACACAAGATATATGGATTGGATTAGCTCAATAAATGGACTTGAATCCTTTGATATGAATTGTTGTAGTTAGGATCTAGTTTTAGAAGTTGAACATGTCCACTATTTCTCTATTCTCCATTTGACAAACCGAGCTTGGTTTTATTGGACCTGCCTAAATGTAGCTATGGATAAATGATTAAAAGGAACCTTTGGCATTGAATTGATGTTATGTTAATGATACTAAAATTGTTTGAAAACATGTGGATAATGTGACTGATGCAGGGAAACTGCAGAAAGCAATTTGTCGGCAAGAATCCAAATGTATTGGAATAACAAGCATTTCTTTGTATTGATTAAATGCAATGAAATTGAAAATAAGGAATCATAGTTAAATGGCAGGAAACATTAAACCTATAGCTACTAAAATAGTAGTAGTTATATTAAAGTTATGATATTAACTGTTGTAAACTAGAATGTAGAAGAAGGCATCTCATGTCTCTCACAAAATTGATTGAAACAAATGTTACAAGTAGCACTTGAAGGAGACTTGCTGGTAGAACTCCTTTGTATCATATATCTATGAAAGATCTCATTTATGTGGCAATGTAATGGGAACCTGTAATTTCAGAAAGGACTACATGAGAATGAGGAAATAAACTGTAAGTTGCAGAAATGACTAGAGAATACACCAAGGATGGTGTGAATTTAAGCGGGGGAGGAAGGTAATACCCCTTTGTTGCGATCATGTTGGGAAAAGTTAGACTGAGTTAGAACAGAAAACCTAGGACTGGGGATAAAAAAGGGAGTAAATATTTTATTACCGAATAGATAAAGGAAATTTAAATTCTTGAAAAATGAGACACCTAGAGATGAGACTCTTGCCAAATGAAATCCCATTGGTGAATAGGAGTGATAATTATTTCATTGTAAGGATTCTAGATCAAATTCTAGATAAGCTTAATGGATGGGAGCTAAATATCCATTAAGCTCCTTAGCTGGAGAAAGATGATAAGTTTGGAAAAAAAAATAAAAGCCTCACAAGAGAGAAAGGAGAGATTTTACGGGAAAATCCTAGGAAAGTGGATAAAAATATCCACAAAAGCGAGACGCTGCTAAAGGAAACCTTATCATGAAAGAAGGGAATTAAATACTCATTAAAGAGATCAACAATATGTTGTTGGTCAATTGGCAAGCACTCTCAACTCGAGGGTTAACTAGAGGAACTTAGTTCTAGATTTGGTGGTGGTGCTCAATTTTCCAAGTGACAGTCTTTCAACTAATCTGTTTGAATCAATTGCATTATACGTTTCTAGATCATTTGACTCCTTATGTTTTATGTTGTTCTTATTTACCATACGAATAGACATGAATTTGATTTCCATGCTTATAAGCTGATTAGATGCATCTATATGTGACAACTATTGAACATAAATTTAGATAAAGTTGTTTTTAGAGGTTTGAGCATAATATGTGGTTGTTAGTATTGTAACATGGAGTTATTAGTATTTTTCAAGTTTTTAAGAGATCTTGTGTACCATAAGTAATTAAATGTGTTTTAGGTTGAGATGCTGAGGAGGATTGGGGAATTCTGGGGAGGGGAGTTTGAGTGGTGTGATATTCAATCTCCGCCACGTTTAATGATAGTCAAACCCAAGAAAAATCAAATATTTTTTCTCCAAATCACATTTTGATCAGGTTCAGACCAGAAAATTCTGTACGAATCATCGGAGAAAATGAAAAGGGAAAAGAGATAAACGAAGGTGTTGATAAAGTGAATATGATTTTGGTTGTGTTGTATTTTCATGGATTTCCTATCAATATCATAATAATTAATGAATGCTTTTGACATGAAAATTCAGTTTCTCATGCCTCCGGATTGAATGGCGAGTATTTCAACCCAGATGCAGAGAATTTGAGGTTGTGGAGTTGCAACATCTAGAATTGCTTATGGAGACTCTAGTTTCAAGGGATGTCAGTGTTGTTAAGAGTGTTGCTTCTAGAGAGTAAGGGCACTCATTGATACCCAACATCAAACAGAGTTGGTACTCTGTATTGGCGATTTATGTTCATGGTTTTCGTTGCTGGAATATTCGACCCCATGATGGGAATCAATTATCTCTTATAACAAGAGGCATATAATAGTAGGGGTTCACAAGGTTGAATCCCTCTATTGGAGAGGGACAAAGACTAAAGCGATGGCTCATAATTGTCTTCATTGATGGATTCAAAAAATGGGTCTCCTTCCCTCTAGCTTCCTTAACGCTCTCTCCTCTCAATACCTTACATGGAGCATATGTTCTCCTCACATTCGGTTGTTGTTCCTCTTTTCCTCTGCATGTAAATTTCATCATATAAAGTCACTTGTACATATACACATTTCTGGCCATTAATTGCAGGCCCAAAATCCAGCGATTGGGGTTGGTTGTAGTTTTAAATTAGAGAGATGAGAGATGATATGAGAAGATCATCTCAGTCATGTCGAAGTAAGTGGAGTGGCAACTTGTTCTTTGCTATTTCCAATGATCTTCATAGTGATTTTGCACCCTCTGTTGTTTCCACCATGCCCTCTACAGGGGCTTTTGTTTCCTCTTTAATTCTTCCCCCTAACGACGATGATCACCTTAGAGAATGGATCACAGGAGATGGACCTAAAATTAGATGGATGGGACCATGTGACAATTTTGTGCTTCCTGTTAGTTTTCTAGCCCGTACATGAGAGAAATCATTACATTTTCATTCATCTGCCTCAGCTCTTTCAAGATGCTAATATTGTGCTTTGAGGTGGGTCCTCTAGTAAAACCACGAGTAAGATCAAATCTTTCTTATTTCATGGTGGTCGTTGTTTTCCCAATCTAGGTTTGTGAACTCAACTCAGAGGGAAATTATGAAATGAGACCTTCAAAATTGACAACATTGCTGAAAATGAAAACATAAGAATGCCTCTTATTAATACTCCTATCCCTCTATTCATTCAAGACTCAAATTCCCCAAAATGTGATACTTGTATTCTATGGGGTGCATCTCTACTTGTTTCTCGATATTTTTCATGGAAACCTATGAATTATCACAAATGCATTTTTGCGAGAAGAAATAGAACCCCATTTCAGTGTACCCTATCTTTCTAGCTCCCTGGAACACTTCTTGGGAAATAGATGGAACCTCATTTTAACACAAACTTTGTGCCAATATATGTATAATCCAATCCTGAACACATGTTGGAATACCCCAAAAACATGTGACAAGGAGAGATGTCATTTGTGAAACAAGAGAAATTAAAAGGATTTTTCCAAGTGCTGCATCAATTTTGGATCCAGATGAAGAGTTTGTTTGGAACCAGTGGTTGTCATATTCTTTTAAGAAAATTGGATTACAAGGACATTGGGTTATTATTTTGCAAGTTTGTTTTTCATTGTTAATTTCTTGTTTGTAGCACATTTTCTTAATTCTCTTATTAGCTTATTCCATTCCTTGTCTTCTCATCACTCACCCTCTCCTTGATGGCTTCTCTTCATCGAGTTGGATATGAGATATGCTTCCAGAGGTATTGGTAGAGCAGGAGAAGCCCCACTTCTCAGGTCTCTTGGGGTAGCAAAGGTGAGAGTTACTCTGGAGTCTTGATACTTACTAGTCTTTTCAAGGATTTTTTGTAACAAAATATCCTATTTTGAAAGAAAAAAAAAAGGCAGTCTTGAACAAGATATGTGAAAAATACACTAGATGTATCACAAAGGACTTATTTCTTGAATGGAGACTTTGAAGAAGATTTATTCATTCTTCAACCAAAAGGTTTTGTTGTAAAGGAAAAATAATAGAAAATATGTAATCATTATACAATCTAAAACAACCATTTCGAGCTCAGTATGAAATGTTAGCCAAGCATATTATGAAATTAAATTAATCACTTTAATATTGATGATGCAACTCTTTTTGTGAATAAATTTTGAGAAAGTATTGTATACCTTTTCGTTTATGTAGATGTTCTATTAATAATAGGGAATAATGAAAACTATCTTACATCAATAAAGGAAATGTTGAAGAATACTTTTGAGATGACATATTTGGGAGACCTTCACTACTACATGTGGATTGCAATGGCCCACCATCTAGGTATATATTCCTCTCTAAAAATAAGTACATTAGAAAATTTTTTAATATATTTTCCATGATTTCATGCAATCCTTATCTACACTAATGAAACAAAATCTAATGATTACAATAAATGAAGGGAATGAATTTAAGGATACGAAAAGGTATAAGTGTCTTATGGGAAGTCTTATTTAACTAATCACTACCAAACTAGATATTTCATTTTCCATCGGAATTATTCCCAGATTTATGCAACAACCTTATGAAGGAGATTGTTCTATTACAAAATCATTTCTAAGCTACTTGAAAGGAAACCAAGACTTTGCACTGAAATATTCACATGTGGATGACTTGAGTTCAAATGAATATTCTTATTTAGAATTTAATGGAGACAAAGAAAAAGGAGTATCTCCTTTATGCTATTTTATGAGTCTTGGATCGATAGTTGTCTCTTGGAGGTTAAACAAACAATCAGTTCTAGAAGGTTACATGAAAGATGAAAAATATGTGGCGATAATAGAAGAAACAAAGGAGATTGTGTGGATTAGGAAAGTCTTTAGTACTTGTAGGAAAAAAAGTGAATTCTACTCATATTCATATTGAAAATACCTATGCAATCAAGTTTGCAAATAATTTCATATTCCATGATCAAACCAAAAACATCAACACAAAGGATCATTTTATTCGATAACATGTGGAGGTTAATACTATTCATCAAATACATTGTTCCACAAATGAGAAAATTGCAAACATCTTCACTAAAGCACTTGAAAGAGAAAAGTTTTAATTAGAATGATGGTTGGGCTCATTAACATCCCTTCATATTAAGGGGTGAATGTGATATGTAAATATAAGAAATATGAACCATTAGAACATGAAGAGACATTAGACCTTGTAATTTGCAACTAAAGGTCATGACATTTTGTATATATATGTATGATTTTTTAATGGAAAACAAATCCGTTTTGGGAGTTACTTCACTTGGTATGAAAATGTGCATTGTTGGTTCTTGTCAATATAAGATTTGCATCATATTTAGTTTATATCATTTTTTTGAATCCCGCATTTTCCATAACTCCATTTTCTTTGTCATCTTTTCCTCTAACACCTACCATAACATTGTTCCTTTCTTACCCTTGCATTTATTCTTTAATCCATGAGAAAATTAATCAACTAGTCATAGTAAATGGTAATGACACTCATATGTTATTAATATATTAGCTGCAAATTAGTTTCCCAATGCTATTTCTAAGGAACAAATAATAAATAGTGAATGAACCATGGAATGTCATCTCTCTCTTTTCGTATTAACATACTTCATCCTATCGTGAATATGTCACATGGCAATTCATAGTTTATTTATTGCATGAGTAATGATATGTGTCTATTTGTTAAAATTAAATGCATGTTATAGATTGAGCATATAATATGATTATTGTTTCATGACATTTGTGTGTCTTTCAACAACTTATTATGTAATTCATGGAATCCCACTTTTAACATATATAATAGGAACAAAATATATAATTAAATAATTGAATGTAATCTCAAAATTTCACTTATCTCCTACAAGTTTCGTGAAGCTCATAAAAAGGATAAAGCATATTTTTTCTTTATTTCACATAAAACTATTTTATGACTAAATTTGAGATTGATTACTATTGGTGAAAGTTTATATCCTCTATGTTTTTCATGAAGTTCTAATGTGAACATTCATTAAAAAAAGCATCATCAACATCACAAAATCTAAAATTGTGATTATAAAAATGAGAATTTTGATTCTATTCATTCATTTTATAGCATCATTAGACCTTCACTCCTTTTTGCTCTACAATGATCATTCACATTTTCTCAAATTCATGCATATTTGTCTATCACGCTCTTTCACTTTTTGCTTCTTATTTGTAGCACCATTGATATCAATGTGACAATACTTGCAATTTTTTTAGAGTGCCCCATAGATCTCTTCCTTTTCACCTCATCCCAAGCCCATGATTAAGGAGATGTATCCTTTGTAGCATTAATACTTGGAACAACATTTCTAAAGTTTGGTGATATTCATACGAAAATATAGGGATATAGTAATATAATTTTTATTATCATCAAACTTATTTGTTATAGATTCAGCTCTAACATCACATGATTTTATGCATTTTTTCATGGTTTGAAAAACAGAGTGAGTGATCAATACCTTCAATAAGAACAACCTAGATATTAAATAATTAATGTAGTCAAGTTAATTTATCATGTTCTTACAACCTACAATACAAGTAGAATTATGACCTTTTAGAAAAGGCCTAAATGTCTATTACAATTTATTTTCTTTTGATATCTAGAACGAATGTGACTCCTAGGGTTAAATGAGATGACATGCACAAAAATATTTGATTTTATGATCGTGTTTAAATTTTTTTGTTACCATTTTAACAATTTGAAATTCCCTTAAAAAATGGGTTCAATGTGTATATATATAACTTCTCAAAATATTATTTCACTTCCAAGCTAGGGTATAAATCTTGGTTTGAAGACAACATTATCGATCTAAAGTTGTGGCACTAGAGATTTATTTTGAAATTCAACACTCTAATTAGAACAAAGCTTTACTTGTGGATTTCTAGGTCCCTATACTACTAGTGTAACCCTTTATTGTTATTAGTGCAACCCCCTTATTGTATTATTGTGCCCATATAGTCCACATGTTGCTATTATTATGCCCCATAGAAGCCCACTATTATTGTTGTTGTGCCCCTACAATATTGTTGTTATGTAAGCTCTGATTGTATTGGGACACCTTAGACTCCTATATATAGAAAGGAGGTCCTGTCATTTGTATCATCCAAGAATTGTTCATTTGTGTAATGTAAACGATGTTGGCCCCTCTAAGAGGATGATTTCTAAGTCGTTGATCTATATTTTCTATCTTTTTGTGAGTTGCTTTCATAACATTTTGTATCAGAGCTTTGGATTCTAGGGTTTCACTGCTCCAAATAGGTCATCGTTGAATTTTCGCTATAAATTTTCCTGTAACGTTTCAGAAGCTAAAACAAAAACCCATTTTAGCAAAAATATCTCTGAACCTTGGGGCCGAATTTTAGATCTTCTTTCACTATATTTTTGGAGCTACAATCCAAGACATTTAGGGTTTCTATAGGCTCCTGAATTACATCACAAACAGGTGACCTTGGAAAAATCATCATAACTTTCTCTCTGAGCATCAAATTGAAATTTCGTCAAAATTTATAGAAAGAGGACGGGCTGTACTTTTCTATGTATTGTTTTCAAGTCTGAAGGTTGAAGAAGTAACATGTGGATGGTCATACAAGTTCGCTCTACTGAACTAGTCTATAATTAGGTCACCATAGCAAAATTTGCATAACTCTTTATTGAGTAATCGAATATTGATCAGACTAGCGGGGTTAGAAAGAGGACTCAGAGAGCTACCACAAAACACAATTTCAGAACTTGGAGATCTAAAATTACAAAGTTACACTCGTTTCAATATCAAGCTCCAAAAATCAAGAATAGGCGATATGAGGAAGTTTGAGGCAAGGACCCGATAAATTGGATACTACAGATGGAGCAATATTTTGATCTACATGATGTACAATTGTTACAATGGTATGTATTGCATCTTTATATTTAGTATTGAATCAATTTGTATAGTATAAAGGGCTTTTTTCTCGTAAACCACTTGTCACTTAGTCAATTTTCATGGAGGAAATGATAGCACATTATGACGATACAAAGAGAAACACCTTATTTAGTCAATTGATAAATCTCAAACAAAAGGGTTCAATGCCAGAGCACATGGAGGACTTCCAAAAATTAAATATAAGGGTAAATGGTATTCCAGAGAAGCAAAGGATTGATATCTTCGCATGGACTTTAAAGGATAACATTCAACATGAAGTTCATCTTTGGGAACCTGATTCATTGGAGAAGCCAATCAGGTTGGCAAGAAAAATTGAAAGTAGAATTATGGAAACAAGGAATCCTGCCACTCACAACCATAAATACGGAAGTTTTTTTTCTCCTAGCCTTTCACAACCTACAAGGTTTACACCACAACAATTGGAAGAAAAAAGAGAAAAATGGATTTGTTACATTTTTTATAGCAAATACACTAAAGGTCATAAGTGTGCTTAGAAATTTTTTTTTACATAGATTGTGAAGAGGATGAAGAAAATCATCAAGAAACATCAAAATAAGAGGATATACACCAAGAACCAACCCCAAAGAAAAAATAAATGAATCCAACCATATCTTGTAAAGAATTGGTAAGAATTATGACTCCTCAAACTCTCAAGATAGAAGGACATATCAAGAAGAAAAGCGTTCAAGAAGTGAAAGATCACATCAAGCATCAAGAAATGAATCTGACCATATCTTGTAATGCATTGGAAGGAATTACCACTCCTCAAACTCTAAAGATAGAAGGACATATCAAGAAGAAAAATATTCAAGGAGTGAAATATCACATCAAACATCAACAATAAGTTCTCCAACTTTTAAAGGACAACCCCACTTTGGCGAAGAATAGAATGAAACAATAGTAAGATCAACATCGTAGCGAAATAACTTTTGATGTAGGTGATTGGGTATTTCTACGACTACAACCATAGAAAAAAATGTCCCTCAAGCAAACTAATAAGGATAATAAATTATCACCAAAGTATTATGGTCAGTACAAGGTGTTACAAAGGATTGGTACTATGGCATACAAATTGGAGCTTCATGCATCTTCCTGATTGCACCCAGTTTTCCATGTTTCATGATTAATGAAGGTTATAGTTGAGAAGATCTCAGTTCAAACGATATTGCTAGAACTTGACAAGGAAGGAAAAATCATATTAGAACCCGAAGCAGTCACAAAAGCAAGAAATTGACCGCTACGAAATTGATCAATTTTAGAGTATCTCATCAAGTGGAAGAAATTACCCGCTAAAGATTCCACATGCGAGGACGAGAATTTTATACAGAAGCATCCATAACTACTCAAGCATTGAGGACAACACTTTTTGAAGGAGAGGGGCATGTTAGGTCCCTATACTACTAGTGTAACCCCTTATTGTTATTAGTGCAAACCCCTTATTGTATTATTGTGCCCATATAGTCCTCATGTTTTTATTATTATGCCCCATAGAAGCCCACTATTGTTATTGTTGTGCCCCTACAATATTATTGTTATGTAGGCTTTAATTGTATTGGACCCCTTAGACTCCTATCTATAGAAAGGAGGTCTTGTCATTTGTATCATCAAAGAATTGTTCATTTGTGTAATGTAAAGGAGGTTTCCCCCTCGAAGAGGTTGATTTCGAAGTCGTGGATCTATGTTTTCTATCTTTTTGTGAGTTGGTTTCATAACATTTCTCTCACCGAGAAATTTCTTACCTGGGATGTTCTCATCAAAGGAGGTTGGTTTGGGCCAAACAAATTCCTTCTATGCAAAGGAAAACTGTGTTTCACTTATTTGTCCATTGTAGTTATGTCAATGAGGTTATTGATATCATATGGAGAATGTTTTGGTTGATTGTTTTAGATTTTGGTTTTTGGATAAGTATGTTAAAAGTTTCCAAGGTATTCCCTTTATCTTTTCAAATTTCTTATGGATAGCTTAGAATCTATGTATTTTATAGGATTGGTTCATACCTCCTAAATATTGTGCAACCAAGATCATCTCTATTTCTATGGACTTTTGATCAAAACCAAATAAATCACTCACAAGATCTCCTCAAATTCTTGAGTTGGATTATGATGTGCCACATAGTGTCTTTACGGGGTCATTCAAGGTTAGTTGCCTCATTGTAGGGAGAGTGTATTTCTCCATTTCATTCATTCACATTTTATGTATTGCATATATTCCCTAGGCTATGGGTCCAACAATAATGTTGAATTCATTTCTCTCTCATTTCTCTGAGAGATACCTCGAAAGGAGGTAAAAATGATTCAAGTTATAGGTCATTATTAATTGATGATTGTTATGAAACCAGCTCAAGAAAAGATAGAAAAGATAGATCAACGCCTCAGAATTTAGCCTCTTCGAGGGGGCAACCTCCTTTACATTACATAAATGAACAATTATTGGATGATACAAATGAAAAGATCTTCTTTCTATATATAGGAGTCTAAGGGGTCATAACATAATCATAGTCGACATAACAATAATAATGTAAGGGCACAATAATAACAATAGTGGGCTTCTATGGGGCACAATAGTAACAATATGGGCACTACATGGGTACATCAATATAATAAGTGGGTTGTAATAACAACAATAAGGGGTTACACTAGTAGTATAGGGGCCTAACATGCCCCTCTCCTTCAAAAAGCGTTGTCCTCAACGCTTGAGTAGTTCTTGATGCTTCTGTATAAAATTATTGTCCTCCCATGTGGAATCTTCAGTGGGTATGTTCTTCCACTTGATGAGATACTCTAAAATTGATCAATTTCGTAGCTATCAGGTTCTTGTTTATGTGACTGCTCCAGGTTCCAATATGATTTTTCCTTCCTCTTCAATTTCTAGCAATATTGTTTGAATTGGGATCTTTTGCAACTTTTTAATAAGTGGCCATACTTCTTCATCCTTCTTCCATTCATCCCTTGCTTCGTTTATCCAATCTGGTTGGATAATAGAAATAGCACAAAACAATGCTTCCACATCCTCATCCTTGAAGAGTCTTCCCATTCGGTAAGGTCGCCATTTTTTAAGTGCATGTAGTATTGCAAACATTTCCTTCTCATAAATAGCTTGCTTGACATGTAGAAGTAAAAATACCCAATCACCTACATCAAAACATTTTTCACTACGATGTTGATCTACCTGTTGTTTCATTTGATTTTACACCGAAGTGGCATCATCATTTAAAATTCGGAGAACTTGTTATTGATGCTCGATATGATCTTTCACTGCTTGAACCTTTTTCTTCTTGATATATCCTTCTATCTCTAGAGTTTGAGGAGTGGTAATTTCTTCCAATCCTTTACAGGATATGGCTGGATTCATTTCTTGATGCTCGATGTGATCTTTCACATCTTGAACATTTTTCTTCTTGATATGTCCTTCTATCTTGATAGTTTGAGGAGTGGTAATTTCGACCAATGAATTACAAGATATGGTTGGATTCATTTCTTCTTTCTCGATGTGATCTTTCACTTCTTGCACCTTTTTCTTCTTGATATGTCCTTCTATCTTGAGTGTTTGAGGAGTGGTAATTCTTGCTAATGCTTTACAAGATATGGTCTAATTCATTTCTTCTTTCTTTGGGGTGGGGTCCTAGTGTATATCTTCTTCTTTTGATGTTTCTTGATCCTTTTCTTCCTCCTCTTCATATTCTATGTAAAATAATTTCTTCTCAGCACACTTATGACCTTTAGTGCATTTGCTATCACAATTGCAACAAAGCCCTTTTTCTCCTTTTTCTTCCAATTGTTGTGGTGTAACCCTTGTAGGTTGTGGAAGGCTAGGAGAAAAAACACTTCCATCTTTATAGTTGTGAGGGGTATGCTTCCTGTTTTCCATAATTTTTCTTTCCACTATGTCACAAAGCCCTTTTACTCTTTCCAATTGTTGTGGTGTTGCTCTAAAGAAGGTGTTGCTCTTTGTATCCTCATAATGTGCTATCATTTCCTCCGTGAAAATTGACCACGTAACAAGTTATTTACGAGAACAAAGCCCTTCATACCATAAAAATTGATCTGGTTCTAAATATGAAGATGCAATACATACCTTTTGTAGCAATGGTACACCATGTAGATCAAAATATTGCTCCATCTAAAGTATCCAATTATTGGATCCTTGCCATCAAAATTCCTCATCTTGCTTTTTCTTGATTTTAGGAGCTTGATCTTGAAACGACTGTAACTCTGTACTTTCAGATCTTTAAGTTCTGAAATTGCAACCTTTGGTAGCCCTTTTTGTTCTCTTTCCAATGCCACCAGTCTGATCCAAATTGGATTCTCCAAGAAATAGTTATGTGAAATCTCCCACATTGACTTGATTATAGACTAGTTCAGTAGAAGAAACTTGTCTGACGTGCCACGATTCACTGTTTCGACCTTTGGATCTAAAAAAGTGATTCCATTTAATAAGAAATAACGTTATCTTAAGATTGGACAAATGCACAATCTTACAGACCAACTACCATGTCTGTTTCTGAAATGTAGAAACAAATGTACAACGCAACCACCATGCGTATTCATTTTTTATATTATGAAAGGATTTGGACAATTCGCACTTTTAAAATAAATTCTCCTTCTTTTCCGGTCATAATGAGTGACTCGTTGACTCTAATAAGGAGTTCAGAAGTTTTGAACGAATTCAAATCAAAATTCCAAAGGTTTGAAATATTGTAAAAATAAAATTGTTAATATGAAGACAAGTTTCATCATCAATTCTTGGTTTTAAAAATTTTTGGTATTTGCAAATAAATATTTTTTTGCCAATATGAAAACAAGTCTCTTTACTAAAGTCTCATCACCAATTCTTGTTTCTAAGATTTTTTAATATGTGCAAATAAATCTTTTTCTTTTCGAATATGAAAAGAAGTCTTTTCACAAATTCCTGTTTCTAAAATTTTTTGGTATTTGAAATTAATTTGCAAGTAGTTCCACCATCGGTGATTCTCCCTCGTGGAACAACTGTGGCTTTAAAAAAGCAACGTCAACCGACTAGTCGTATTTGTGCGTTTTGCGGGGCGTGTACTGCCACGTCAATCAACAGAACAATCGATAGGTATTTTCTGTTTGTTGAGAAAAATTGCGAGAGTTGGAATGTGCATGCACTTACCACAAATTGAACGTCCAGCGGAAAGCGGAATATGAGTGTGAGCGCTGCCAAAAATTAGAATAGTGAGTTCCCGCATTTACTTACAATAGAGAGTTGGAATGTGCATGCACTTACAACAAACTGAACGTCCGGCGGAAAGCGGAATATAAGTGTGAACGCTGCCAAAAATCAGAATCGAGAGACAAATAAACGTCCCCGAGGTCTTTAGATAGTGAGTTTCCGCATTTACCTAAACTGTTTTTCTTAGTCCGCCGAGTCGTGGACCAGGACAAAAATTGGGAACTAATTTTACGTCTCCTTCAATTAGTGCGCTGTAATTGTGTCAAACTTAATTCAACTCTGAAATGAATGCAATTTTTGTATTTTACGTCTCTTTCAAACCGAGCGCTCAAATTCGCCATTGGAGCCCTATGGCATCGAATCTGTTTTGAAAGTGCCACCTTCTAAAATTCCTCCGTCCACGCATGCCACGCTGTGTGCCAGCATCAGTTCACGTCAAATCACATTTTTCCACACAATCAAACATTCATCCGTCCACGCATACCACGCTCTGTGCGCCAGCGTCAGTTCACGTCAACTCACATTTTTCCACACAATCAAACATTTCCTTTGTTTAAAGGTAAATTTGCACAAGAATATGTGATCAAATGATTTTAGTATTTATTTATTTTGTGATTTGATAGGGTAATGAAAAAATCAAATAAATAATTATGTTTAATTTTAAAAATGAATAAATATAAATTTATCTAATTTATT
Source organism: Pinus tabuliformis (assembly GCA_031772625.1). Classification (NCBI taxonomy): domain Eukaryota; kingdom Viridiplantae; phylum Streptophyta; class Pinopsida; order Pinales; family Pinaceae; genus Pinus; species Pinus tabuliformis. Next base: position 520,679,965 of record CM062818.1, read on the forward strand.
GAGCATGCCTAAAAAAAATTATTACTTAATAAAAAATAATATATATTATAAAATTAAATAATAACAAATTTATATAACATTTTAATCTGAGAAATTCGAGAAGAATTTTATATTGCAAAAGAATTTTAAATTCGTCTTCAATTTTTTTGGAGCATAATCAACTTCTTTGATTTGTCGTCTTCCATGTTTTGAGCTCGGCATCTAGCCATATAAGCGAATTGTTGAAATTGAATTTTGGAAATTATCTTTGCCGTTTAGATTCACTCATCTCTGCTGCAAGTTGAAAGAATAAGAAAATAATACTTTGAGAAAAGACATCTAGCCATATAAGCGAATTGTTTGAAATTGAATTTTGGAAATTATCTTTGTCATTTAGATTCACTCATCTTTGCCGCAAGTTGAAGGAATAAGAAAATAATACTTTGAGAAAAGTAAAATCTGCGTAAACCCTAGCCATTCTCTTTGGCGAAGATTGATTGCGAGGATCAGTGATTCAATTTCTGTCAAAATCTCCACGTCTCCGATTGAAGAAAAATTTAAGGGCTTTTTTGCAGATTTAGTGAAGATATTTGGTATCAATTTCTGTCAACCAGAGATCATAGATCCAATCCGTTCTGCGGGTTGTGGTTCAATCCAATTCGGGGCACATGGGTCTTTTGCAATACCTGCATCCATGGGCTTGGTAACAGCGTGGTAGACTATGCTATCTCCGATCTCCCTTTATACAACGAAATAATAAATTTTGACATCTTAAATGACCACGACCCTGACTCTGATCATAGGCCTTTACTTATAATTTTGAATTTTGCCACGCATAGAGATCCCATAGAAGATAATACTTATAGCCAAAAGAACTTAATATTTGTTATAAATAAAAAAGGTCTCTTTCTAAATGAATTAAAAACTAATTTGATTCCTTTATCTAGTATAGACAACATAGAATAACTCTATCATAATTTTACTACAACGCTCTCATATTCTATTAACAAGTTCTCAGTTGAAGTTTCAAGTAATAAAAGAAATATCAAAACCAACCCATGGTATGACAAAGATTGTAAAAGTGGGAGGAGAGCAATTAAGGAAGGAACTTAATCTTTGATAGAAATAAAAAAGATATCTTTTTAAATGAATTAAAAACTAAATTGATTCTTTTATCTAGTATAGACAACATATAAGGACTCTATCATAATTTTACTACAACCCTCTCATATTATATTAACAAGTTCTCAATTGAAGTTTCAAGTAATAAAAGAAATAGCAAAACCAACCCATGGTATGACAAAGACTGTAAAAGTGTGAGGAAAACGATTAAGGAAGGTGTTGATGGATCTCTTAAAATAGACAAGATAAAAATATACAAAGCCCTAACTAAAAGGAAAAAAAGGTAGTATATTCGTAAAAGACAAGAGAATATCGTACACTTCTCTAAGGTAGCTCCTAAGAAATTACGGAGGCAGATTATAACTAGGAAAACTAAAGATAATAATAAAATTGCTTTACACGCCTGGAATTCCTACCTTAAAAAGCTTTATGAATCTCCAAATGTCATGGATAACTTTGAAACCCTGCTCACTACAAAAGAAGTTTTCTCAATTGAAGACAATGATTTTGGGATTAATCGTCTTGCTAATGGGAAAGCTAAGGACATTGAAGGTTACCAGGTGGAAATCCAAAAAATTGGAGGTCTTGTCCTCATCCCCCACATCCACAAGCTTTTCAATCAAATGGTCAAGAAAAGGCTCCCTAAACCATGAACTCAAAGCCTCATTATCCCTATTTTTAAAAGTGGGAATACAAATAACCCCTATAATTATCTGACAATTATGATCAACCCTCTCCTAGCCAAGTTATATGGTATTATTTTGGAAAAGAAATTGACAATATGGCTTGAAAGTGAAGGTAAGCGAGCTAAAGGCCAAGCAGGTCTTAGAAGGAAACACTCAACAACTGATCAACTCGTTGCACTTAGGATCATTGTGGATGAATGCCGCAATGATAAATCCAATCTTTTTGGTTGCTTTGTGGACTTTAGAAAGGCTTTCGATATGGTTCCAGAAACAACCTATGGAATAGATTAGGAGAGCTAAAGGTTCCTTTTGAGTTGAGAGTTGCCACTATAAGGTTATACAAGAATGTAATTACTGTAGAAAGAACAACAGAAAAAAAAGGAGAAGAAAAAACAAAACAGAATGACCAAGAGATACGAAACTGAATTGGATCGGACTTTATTCAAGAATGATTCACAGTCTACATGAGCATTTGATATTTTATGTCACTAACTACCGTTATATAATTAAACATTCGGTATGTAACTGTCTATTTACAATTTACCTAATTCGTTGTCAAAACTAACAAACTCCATCTTGACAACAATTTTCCGATTCATCATCTTTCCTGCAAGCCAAGAGAAGCTAAACACCACCGCAGCTTCTCTACTGTAACTGGCTTTGTGAATATGTCTGCACAATTTTCTCGTGTATGGACCTTTTTAAGAGCTACTTTTCCGCCATCGATCACATGTCTCAGAAAATGATACCTTACATCAATGTGCTTGTTTCTGCTATGATAGGCAGGGTTTGTAGCCAAGTGAATAGCGCTTTGACTGTCACAAAGTACATTCACTTTCTCTTGCGTCCTTCCAATCTCATCAAGCAAACCCTTTAACCAGATTGCTTCTTTACGGGCATCTGAAGCAGCTATATATTCAGCTTCGGTAGTGGACAATGCAACCGTGTCTTGAAGCTTTGACATCCAACTAATTGCTCCACCTGCAAGAGTAAAGACGTAACCTGTAGTAGATCTTCTTTTGTCCAAATCTGCATAGTCAGCATCTACAAATCCGCAAACTGATCCTTCACTACCATTAAAGACGATGCAATGGTCACTTGTGCCTCTTAGATATCGAAGCACCCATTTCACTGCTTGCCAATGTTCTTTACCTGGATTTGCCATGAACCTACTGACAACTCCAACTGCATGTGAAATGTCAGGTCTTGTAGATACCATCGCATACATTAAGTTGCCTACATCGTTTGCATATGGTACATGAGACATATACTGCTTTTCTTCATCAGCTCTAGGACTCAAAACTGAAGAAAGCTTAAAATGGGAAGCTAAAGGAACATTAACAGGTTTCACATTATTCATAGAGAACTTTTCAAGTACCTTCTCCACATACTTCTGCTATGACAACCAAAGCTTACCATTTTTCCTGTCTCTGTGTATCTCCATGCCCAAGATATGTTTTGCTGCTCCAAGATCCTTCATATCAAACATCCTAGAGAGTTGAGCCTTTAACCTGTTGATCTCTTCCATGCTTTTGCTTGCAATAAGCATATCGTCAACATACAAAGCTAAGATAATGAACATGTCATTGAAACTTTTGAAGTACACACAATGATCATACTCACTTCTTATAAAGTTCTCGCTCACCATGAAGGAATCAAACTTCTTGTACCATTGTCTCGGAGACTGCCTCAGACCATACAATGATTTCCTGAGTTTGCAAACTAATCTTCTGCTGCGACCTCGTACAAAACCTTCTAGTTGTTCCATATATATCTCTTCGTTCAAATCACCATGTAGAAAAGTTGTTTTAACATCTAACTGTTCTAACTCAAGATTAAGCAACACAGTTAGTGCCAACACAGTACGTATAGAGACAAGTTTTACAACTGGAGAAAAAATCTCATGAAAGTCTATACCTTCAACCTGAGAATACCCTTTTGCTACCAGTCGTGCCTTATACCTTTCAATACTACCATCAACTTTCCGTTTCATCTTGAAGACCCATTTACATCCAACAACACTTCTCCCTTCAGGAAGCTCTACAAGATCCCAGGTATTGTTTTTGGCTAAGGAGTCCATTTCTTCTTCCATAACCATTTTCCATTTCTCGCTATCTGTATCATCTACTGCTTCCTGATAACAAGAAGGTTCCCCATCTTCAGTAACCAAAGCAACAGATGAAGCAGAATCTTCATACCTTTTGGGAGTTTTCCTTTCCCTTGTAGACCTTCTCAGAGCGATTGGTTGCTGAACTGGTTCAGAAACTTGCACTGGTTCAGAAGCTTCAACGGCTTCCTTTGTGTCTTCAACACCTTTGTCTCCAGAAGTCTCTCCTTCCTTTCGAATGTCACCGAAAGATCTAGCCTCCAACTGAACTTGTTGACTCGGCGATACCTGTTCCTGTTCAATTCTTTCAACATTTGATTTTAACAAAGAGGATTCATCAAATTTTACATCTCTACTAATGACTATCTTCCGTAATGTAGGATCCCACAACCTATATCCTTTCACTGCATAGTCATACCCAACAAAGATATAACATTTCGACTTTGGATCTAATTTTGAACGCTGATTTTTCGGAATAAGAGAATAAGCATCACAACCAAATATCCTCAAATGAGAATAGTCACAAGGCTGACCTGTCCAAACTTCTTCAGGAATTTTACAACCAATTGCTACTGAAGGTGATCTGTTAACTAAATAACAAGCAGTAGATACTGCTTTTGCCCACAACTCCTTTTGCAAGTTAGCATTGCTGATCATGCTTCTGGCTCTTTCCATAAGAGTCTGATTCATACGCTCAACAACACCATTTTGCTGAGGAGTATAAACAGCAGTTTTGTGTCTCACCACCATTGTCAGTTCTTAGACATTTAATAGATTTTCCTGTTCTTTTCTCTACCATTACTTTAAATTGTTTAAAGGCATTTAATACATCAGCTTTCCTTTTTAGCATATAGACCCAAACTCTATGAGAGTAATCATCAATGAACGTTAAAAAATACAATGCACCTCCATATGACATAACAGGGGAGGGCCCCCATAGATCAGAATGAATGTAGTCTAAAACATCTTTACTATTACGATTGCCAACTTTAAATCTCTGTTTACACTGTTTTCCATACACACAATGTTTACAGAAATCTAAATTCAAGGATTTCAGACCGGGAAGACATTTACGTTTCATTAGTATGTGAAGACCTTTCTCGCTCATATGACCCAAACGCTGATGCCACAGACGAGTACCTGCTTCTTCCTTTTCTGACGCAATCACTGCTTCACCGACTTGAGTACTTCCTTTTAACCTGTAAAGATTTCCGACCTTTTCTGCCTTCATAACCATAAGAGCACCTTTGAAGACTTTCAAGACGCCATCCTGACCTGTAAACTTAAAACCATCTGAATCCAACACTCCCAAAGAGATTAAATTTTTCTTCAAACCAGGTACATGTCTAACACTAGTTAATGTTCTAACTGTGTTATCATACATCTTAATCCTGATATCTCCCATCCCAACAGTCTGACATGACATATTGTTACCCATAAACACAGAACTACCGTTTACATTTTCATACGAAGTAAACCAATTTCTATGTGGGCACATGTGATGCGAAGCACCGGAGTCTAACAACCAGCTATCAAAACTCTGAGAGACATTACATTCAGGTGAAGTTTCATCTATCATACACAATTCTTCAACAGATAAAACGTCGTCTACCATACCTGAATCAACCTGATTCGCTTCGTTCTTCGGGTTTTCAGATTCCTTCCGTTTCCAACAGTCCTTCTTCAAGTGTCAAACTTTACCGCAGTTCCAACATTTTGCCTTACACTTCTTGCCCTTCGATTTCGACCTGGAAGACCCCCTTGGTTTTTCTCCTCTTTCCTTTGAGCGTCCTCTAGCGACCATGGCTTCTAATGGAGCTGTTTCAATTCTGGATTTCCTTCGTACTTCTTTAGACAGAAGAGCTCCCACGACTGATTCAAACTTCAAAGAATTAGCAGAGCTGAAGCTGATTGCGGTTACGAAGTGATCCCATGATTCAGGCAGAGAACACAGCAAGGTTATGGCTTTATCTTCTTCCTGTATTTTGACTTCCATATCTGTTAATTGACAAATTAGTGTATTAAAAACATTCAAATGTTCTGCAACGCTTGAACCTTCTTTCATTCAAAGACTGTATAACTGTCATTTCAGATAAATTCTGTTGGTTAATGATTTTGTCATATAGAGGTTTTCAAGTTTTTCCCACAATCCTGACACCGTAGTCTCTTCAACAATGTTGAAGAGAACTTCATCCGCTAGACATAACCGGATGGTACTGAGAGCTCGGGCATCCAAGTCCTCCCAGTCTGAAGTAGGCATGGTTGTAGGTTTCTTAGTTACCCCATCCAATGCCTTGTGCAACCCTTGTTGCACAAGCATATCCTTAACCTTCAGTTTCCAAAGAGCAAAATTGCTCTTTTCGATGAATTTCTCCACCTCGAATTTTGCATTCGACATCTTGGCCATTTTTCCTCCTTCCTAGGGTTTCAGTCTTTCTAGGAAAAAAAAATAACTTCCCCAATTCAAACAGAAAGACAAATTTCAAATACTTTGTTTCCTTTCACCCTTTGTTTTTTTTTTTTTTTTTAAATTAAATTTCTGTGAAATTTCTGGGAAAAATAATTCTTGCTTTCCTCTAAATTCAAATTTCTGAGTTTTTTGGAAAAAAAAAATTCTGGGAAAAATAATTCTTGCTTTCCTCCAAATTCAAATTTCTGAGTTTTTGGGAAAAAATAATTCTTGTTTTCCTCCAAATTCAAATTTCTGAGTTTCTGGAAAAGTAATTCTTGTATTTCTATGATTTGCTGTCCTCCAAATGCAAATTTCTGAGAAAAAAATCTCAATAAAGAAAAATTTACCCAGTTCCACACGCCAGGCCGCAAGCAGGCTCCTCCTCACGCTGTCACCGCAGAGAAGAAAAAACAGCAATCTGCTGCTGTCACACGCTGATCCAACGCAGGTGGAAAATTCACGCTCTGATCCAAACGCTCTGATCTCAGGCAGATTTACCCATTTTAATATGCAGCAATCTGTCTCTTCTGACGCTTCACGCAGGGTTGTGGTCACGCAAGGACAACACCAGCACTGGAACGGCAGCCCTGGAACGATATGAATATTTTGATGCAGAGTACACAACCCTTCACGCGTCGTGAATTTGATTGGAATTAATTCTTCAATCCTCCACGCAGCACGCAGGCGTTTTTCTACTCTGGAATCACGCAGGCTCTGTGCCTACGTTTCACACCGGGCAGAGTTTTTCTACAGCCTCTGAGGTCTGGTCGCACACAGGTCTTCACGGGATCGCTGATACAGCCACTAGAGCTCTGATACCAATTGTAGAAAGAACAACAGAAAAAAAAAAAGGAGAAGAAAAAAAAAAAAACAGAATGACCAAGAGATGCGAAACTGAATTGGATCGGACTTTATTCAAGAATGATTCACAATCTACATGAGCATTCGATATTTTATGTCAATAACTACCGTTATATAACTAAACATTCGGTATGTAACTGTCTATTTACAATTTACCTAATTCGTTGTCAAAACTAACAATTACCAAGTTAAAGAGCAATGAGGGGTGGTCGAAAGATATTAAGTGTAATATCAGAGTTAAACAAGGTTTCCCCCTCTCCTCTATCCTATTTGGCATTTACATCGACAAGCTATAAGGTTGTTTGGAGGAAGCAGGATGTGTTGACACGATCTTAGCTAGGATAGTCCTCATCCTTCTTCTCTACGTTGACGATATCATTCTTCTCACAAGGTTCCCATCTGATCTTGACAAGCAACTTAGACTTCTTAAGGATTTCTGCTCTATCATGGGTATTATTATTAATACTGACAAAAAAAATGTTATGATTATAAAATCCAAGAAGGACACTTACGCTAATTTTATGTATGACAACAGTAACTTGGAGGAAGTGTCTTCCTACAAGTACCTAGGAATTGATATTCATCACAAGCTCAACTGGACCTATAGCATTGAGAAAAGGATTAATGGGGGTGGAAAGCTTATTTTGGTCTTGAAAATAATTGTAAAATGGCAAACCTCGTAATGTGGGATACAAATAAGTTCATCTTTGAAACATTAGTCACTCCGGTTATCTTATATGGATGTGAGTTTCGGGTTGTAGCATCTCTAGAGAATCCTGGAGAAAGATTGAGCAAATCCAGAAGCATTTTATAACGTATAACCTCAAAATTAAAAGCAACACATCCTATCCTATTCTCCTTATAGAAGTGGGTCTTTCACCTATCAAGAGCTTAGCTATGACTAGGCCTCTATTGTACAAGCACAAACTCAATAACAGAGGAGACCATAGACTTCCTAAACTCGATTTAAATTCCAACCAAAACTAGCTGAGGCTCAAGCGAGGTCGATATAAAGACATCAAGGCCTAGTTAAACCATTGGGAGATCGACAATAATGTTGCGTTACAAAACTAATAACATTAAAAATATTCTTACTTCTAAGTTGAAATAAAAAATTTGGTGTGAGAAAGATTTAGCAGCTAAAAGAAAATTAAGATTTTATAAGGAGGTCATCAACCCTAGCTCAAAGAAGAAAATTAATATAGCCAAGATTAGAACAAACTCTCATGAGTTCCATAGTTTAACAAGTCATTGGGCAGTTCCTAAAACACCATGGATGGAAAGGTTCTTCCATCTTTGTGAGAATACGAACATCGAGGATGAAAATTACTTCCTCTTGGAGTGCCCTGCATACAACCACATCAAATCTCAGTTTCAAAATCTTTGTTGCAATACTAACCTTCCTAACTTTTTACAATGTCAAAATTATAGTGAGCTCAGAAGGCTTCTCTCCAAGCTTTTTGAGCATAGGAATAAAATCTTAAATCAAACTAAATAATTCATTTGTTTAGGTTCGATAGACCAAAGTTTGGTCTCAGTGGATGCTAAACATCATCATCATCACTGATATATATATATATATATATATATATCTATATATATCTATATCTATATATATATATATATATATATATATATATATATATATATATATATATATATATATATATATATATATGAATTATATGAGCAAAAACAAAGGCTACATAGTAAGTACTAGGCGCTTAGCTTAAACCTAACTTAATTAAACTAAAAAATAATAAAAATAAAGATTTCAGATAAAAAAATAAAATAACTAATAAAATAATGTATTGTTAAATGTCATCACAAAAAATAAAAAAATATGATTAACTAATATTGTTTATATGTGTGTGAGATTTTTTTGTTAATATATATAAAAAAAAACTAATTAAATTTATTAAAATATGTTTTTAATAAATAATAAGTCTTTTTAAATTTAACATGTGGAGAAAAACTACAATTTATGAAAATGGAAATAATAGAAAAAAGAAAATTAAAAGTTAAATAAAAATGAAATAAAACTAAAAACAAAAATGTAGTAACTAATAAAAATGGAAGTTACTAAACAACCTATAATAAGACCTCAACCAATAACCTTACAAATAAATAAATTTAAATAAAATAAAAAATAAAAATAAAAATGAATTCTCAATGCTAAACTATGGATGGCATAAATATTTGGTCGAAGACAAACTAATACTTAGTCAAAGGCAAATTTGAATGCTAAATACCATGTTTGCAGGGGTATAATAAATAAGTGTTCATTTGGATGATATGTTTAAACTATATTTAAAAACTTATTAATGTTTATTATAACTATTAAAATAAAAAGTTCCTATTATTATTATTATTATTATTATTTATCCTTTAACTTTATCTAATCATAATAGAATAACTAATCAATATTCATTTTCAATATATATATATATATATATATATATATATATATATATATATATATATATATATATAAACTTAATTTTCATTTTCAATATTTCCTCCTAAACTGAGGATTGTTGTGATCCGCCTCTACTAGACTCTCATTGTCAAAGCTTAAGACCAACAAAGGGTGGACTAAAGATATTAAATGCAATATAGGGGTTAAGCAGGGGTGTCCCCTATCCCCTACCCTTTTTGGCATTTATATCGATAAGCTTGAGGAGTGTCTCGAAACTGCAGGTTGCAAGGGCACCGAGTTTGGTGATATAATCAATATTCTTCTCCTCTATGCTGATGATATTGTTCTTCTTGCAAAAAGCCATGATGACCTATACAAGCAACTTAAGACTCTTGATGTCTATGAGAGTTAATACCGACAAGACTAAATTCATGATCATTAAAACAAAAAAGACCACCCATGGTAGTTTCACCTATGATAACCATTGTTTAGAGCAGGTTTCTTTTTACAAATATTTGGGTATTGACTTTCCTCATCAGCTCAACTAGAATTATAACATAGAGAAAAGGATGAGAAAAAGGTTATTGGAGGTTGGAAAGCTTATTATGAGCTTGAAAACAATTGTAAGTCGGCCAATCTTTGCATTTGGAGTAAAAAAAGGTTCCTCTTTGAGACTCTCGTTACCCCTGTTGTCTTATACGAATGTAAAGTTTGGGGTTGTAGTATATCCAGAGAGTCGTGGAGAAATATTGAGATGATTCAAAAGGAATTCATAACCTACAACCTAAAGATCAAGGGAAATACTCCCTATCCTATCCTCTTGATCGAAGTTGGCATGTCCCCCATTCAAAGTATGATTATGTTTAGATATATGATGTATAAGAAGAAGCTTTACAACATGGAATCCAATAGGCTCCCAAAAATTGCTTCTAACTTTAGTCAAAACCCCCACCTTCGCCTCAAGCATGGGTGGGATAAGGATGCCTAGTCTTGGCTCAACCATTGGGGAATTAAGGAGGAGATCATCATGGGAAGAAAGGACGGTGTCAAAGATACTATTACCTCCAATTTTAAGGACAAGTTGTGGGATGATAAGGGGCTTGAGGGTAAAAGGAAGCTAAGATACTATAAGGAGGTGATCAACCCCTCCCAGGGAAAATTTTAAGAACCCCCCCTAGATTTATAAATATAATAAATGGGCGAATCTCCATGGTATATATGAAAAATGGAAGGCGATTTTATCAATAATATAATATGTATATATAATTTTTTGGCGAATCTCTCACCAGGCATGGCGAATATTTTACTCAATTATAAAATCTTGTAAGATCTTCACGAGTCTTTCACTAAATAATAAAACTTTGTAAAGTCCTAGTGAATCTTAGCATAGGCTACTGTTTAATTCCCCCATTTAAATAGGCTACATTCCAGGTGAATACCATGGGTTAATACCATGTGCCATTTTGGTGAATACCATGGGTCAATACCATGTGCCATTTTTATTTTTATTAATTCTAATATTAGGGTTAATAATGGTTTTTTGCATGGTATTAATAACAATCTAGTCCATGGTATTTGTCCCATAGTATTTTGGCCATAGGTTTCACCTAAATATAACCCATTTTTTGAGTGTTCGTAAATATAAGGTGACTTATGGAGTAAATATAAAAAAATGTTTTATTTGTTTACCATACCTCTCGTTTATTTATATTTTTATTAATTTACCATACCTTTTTACAAATATGGTATTTGGCCCACAGGATTCACTTAAATAAAACCTCTTTCTTGAGCCTTCATAAATAGAACGAGCGTTATGGACTAAATTAAAAAGAGGTTTTATTTATTTATGATACGTCTAGTTTATTTATATTTTTATTTATTTACCATACCATTTGAGTAAGTATAAAAATACGTTTTATTTATTTACCATACCTCCACTTTACTTATATTTTTATTTGTTTAAACCGTTACATGTATATAAGGTGACTTATGGAGTAAATATAAAAAATGTTTTATTTATTTACCATACCTCTCATTTATTTATATTTTTATTAATTTACCATACCTCTTTTATAAATATGGTATTTGGCCCATAGGATTCACTTAAATAAAACCTATTCTCGAAAATGGGCGAATGGATTCACTTAAATAAAACCTATTCTTGAAAATGTGCGAATGGAAGATTGTAAGTCCTAATTTCAAGGGCTAAATTTACCTTTTTTACCCTCTCCCTTAAAATAAGGTGGGCTATTTGAGGTGATTTGTAAAAATGTACTATGATACAAAATATTCGCCCACTAAAAATTTAAAACCCCTTAATTTCGCCAAAGGGCGAACATTCGCCCCTAAAATTATCCTTGACCCCACCCTTGATGATGCGAATTATCTCTTTGTGTTAACAAGTACTAAGAAAAAAATGAACATCACTAGGATAAGAACTAATTCTCATGAGCTTCAAAGTGAGACCCGGTGATGGTCTACTCCCAAGACTCCCTAAGATGATAGAATCTGCTAGATTTGGGATACTAAGAAGGTGGAAGATGAAAAACGCTTCCTCTTTTACACTGCCCGACTCTTACTCACATCCGCTCTCAATTCACGAACATCTGCCATACTTCTAATCTTATCGACTTATTAAGCCATCCCAACTATAGCAATCTTGGAGCGCTTCTTTCTCTTCTTTTTTATCACATAAACAAGATTTTGAAGAATCACAATATTTTAAATTCTCATAACTTAATTCATTTTTTTTATTTTTTATATTAATAATTTACATTATAAAATAATCATTTTATTCTTTTTTGTTTTTTTATTTTTTAATCAATATTTTGTTTAGTTATTTTTAGTTATTTGTTTTTTTTTTTTTGTCTAATCCACATGACAATATGAACTTTGAATCTCATGGTTTACAAACATTTCATGATACGAATATCGCTAATTAAACTTTTTTATAGACATGAATTTTTGTTTCTTTTAAATATATTTATTTTTAAATTAAATTTAAATATTCATATATTTTTACAATGATATTAATTTTATTAAATATTGCACTCTATATTTTTAGAATTTTAATTATTTATCATAACCGATAGAATACTTATATTTTCAATATCGTCAACATATGTCCTATCACTTACAAGACAAATTTATAAAATTTAAAACTTATTCGTTTTTATTACACATTTTCTAACTATATCTAACATCATTTTTATAGTTAATAACTCTTCTTATTTTTTTTAATTTACAATAAAATATATATCTTTTATTAACCATTTATTATATGATTTATATTACATGAGAGACAACTTCTTATAAATGCCACTAACAAATAGGATATGACAAATCTCAATAAACATAAACCCACACAACTGAAGAAATAAATTATTTACCAAACTATTCAAATTAAAATTCTTTGACTTATATTCATTACACATTTAATTGTTATTTTAATTAAAATTTAAAATAATATTAATTTTTCTTATATTTATATATCAAAAAATAGTATATTTTATATAAATAATATGAATTTATTATAATTTTTTTGTTCTATTTTAAAAATCGGTTATGTATTTTTTCTGTTAAATAAATTTAATATTTATTATAATTTACATTCAATATTATGTTATTGTAAAAATTTTGAAATTAAGGTTTCACATTCTTTTGATCTCTCACACATATATATAGTTGTGTTGCACTTTTAGTTTTTAAAGGAATAATATAGCTAAATTTTATATTTTATATAATATTTGTAAATTTATATTTATTAAATTATTATTTCAAAAAAATATATATTAAGTTATTAATGAAAATTTTTAGGAAAAAATCACATTGAGAATATTTGGTGGAGGCATTTCCAACCAGCCAGTGTGGTTGATCTTCAAGGCTAGAGTGTGGATAAAAATTTACTCTTAAATAATGATAAATTAATTTTTATTTTATAGTTATGAATGGAATATGTTGATATATTATTGTCATCTCTTCTATATTAATAAATGAAGTTTCATATATTAACTATTCCAACATTTTCTTTTGTAACCTAGAGGAACCCAGTAGCATACCTATGATAAATTAGTTTTTATTTTATAGTTATGAATGAAATATGTTGATATATTTTTGTCATCTTTTATATATTAATAAATGGAATTTCATATATTAATTATTTTAGCAATTTTTTTGTAACGGAGAGGAACGGAGGAGCCTATTAGTAAGCTAAGATATGAATAGGGAGAATTGGAGCCTATGTCTTTTGAGGTTCAACGATTTCAGATTTCATAGATTAACCAATTGAACTACTCCCAAGACAACTATTTCAACATTTTTAAATTCATATGTTTTTTTTTTTTTTTTTTTAATATTTGTTTAATACAATTATGAATTCACCACACAAATAATTATATATATATATATATATATATATATATATATATATATATAATACTAAAATATTAAATAACATAAATTATTAAAATTATTAAATAATAAATAATACAAATTACTAAATAAAAAATTATCAAACAACAGATGAGCCCAATTAATATCCTCAATATTATGACAACTAATACTCTTAATATTATGACCACTTAATTGGATTATGTTGAATTAACATTTAAATCTGTAAGTTGTAATTATGAGTATAGAAATCACATTTCAGAAAATTGGCATAAGAAGTGTGAATTTAATCTTTCTTTCTGAGTATTAATTTTGAAGAGAAAGCACATTGAAAATTCAAGTAAGAAAAATAAAAATTATTAAATTAATTAATTTGGTGTATTAAAAATAATTATAACATACACAACCACTTTCTGCACTAATAGGCGTTTACTTGGTGACATAAGTACCAACAAAAATTTTAAATACTAACACTCTACACCAATAAATATTTACTTAGTAAGATAAATAATTGTAACATACACAATTACTTACTCTACTAACTAACACTCTACACTAATAAGTATTTACTTGGTGAGATAAGTATTAGTACTAAGTTTCAAATACCAATTAGAGATTAAACAAATAATTTGAAAAATAATAAAATAATTTTCTTTCTGAAAATTTCATAATTAATTTATATTTATAACTTTTCTAAAATATATGGTTTTTCATTTTATAATTAAAATAAAAAGATTTAGTCAAGTAAAATATAATAATAATTTATATGTGTGGATGTTTTCAATATATTTAAATACAAATTTATAAAAATGTATAAATTAAATGGTATCAAATATGAGTATAAAGTAAGTTGACAAAGACCAAATTTCACAGTATTATGAAGTTCCCATAGAACAAAAACCAGTATAACTGAATCTTGTTAAGTTTGGCTAAGATTTATTGTGATGCTTTTGAAGTATCTTGTGGGTAGAAAGTAAGTTGAGAAAAGACCAAATTTCACAGTATTATGAAGTTCCCATAAAACAAAAACTAGTTTAACTAAATCTTATTAAGTTTGGCTAAGATTTATTGTGATGCTTTTGAGGTATTTTGTGAGTACAAAGTAATATGAGAAGAGACCAAATGAGAAGAGACCAAAGTTCCCATGGAACAAAAACCAGTATAACTAAGATTGGCTAAGATTTATTGTGATGCTTTTGAAGGAGTCCAAGGGACGGCACTAGTTTTTCAGACAGCTCGGCGGCGAAATAGTCCCCAGAGCCATTCCCAGAGCATTGACACACACAGACTTCACTTTATTTGCAGTCGTTGAAGTTATCTCAACGTTTGTCAAAGTAATTCCTGTGCAAGCAACTGTCTTGCTGCACGAAAAGTTCACAGCCACATCGATCGATGACGTTCCCTGTATGTTTCTATACGTGACATCTTGTATTTGCACTGCGGATGGCTGCACACAACAACATGACGCACAGTATTATTGATACCAAACAATAATACCAAACTTCAAAACCAATTTGTCTAAATATTATTGCAGTATAACATAGTTTTTACCTCTATGCATTTAGTGGAGAGCAGATGTCCGTAGGTGAAGTTTATATTATATATTATCGATCAATATATATATATATATATATATATATATATTTAAACAATTATTTTATATTACAATAAAATGAAACACAATTGTTTTTTAGAGAATTTGTATTAACTTTGATGGTTGGAATTAGCTACGTTTAGGGTTATAGGGGTCTCTCTGAGTTGGGTGAGATTTCCGGAATTACCAAATTCCGTGATTACCGATTCTTTACCTAAAGATGAAATTCTATGTAGTTACCAATTACTAACCCGATTGATAGTATTTAGAAGATAAAATAAATGGGAAATTTATCCTATATTATGTGCGCTTAAACAAGTATTTTGGAATTAATGTTGATGGCAACATCGATCGCAAGCACACATCCACGGACTTCAAAATGATATTTCAAGAACGGCTGGAACTAAACTCATATTAAGACGTATTCAGTCTATATATTTTAGTGGGGCATGTTGGGAAAATATGGATCACCTGAATTTTACAAGGTGAAGCGGAATCGCAATAGTACTGATCAATGATAATCGGATTCTTAACATTATGAACAACTATGTCTTCAAATCTGATATTTCGTGCATAGCCAGAACCGCCCTGTATATTTACAAAAGCATGAATTCTGTTATAACCATCCTAGATAATTCATATTAATATCAATTACGAACTGCAGTTCATTGCCGTATCATCATGCACATTTCATGAGTTAGTTTTAAGATGAATAGAAATAATTAAAGGAGCCATACACCTGTTAAACCAACCTGCCAAGTCTTGATTCTGGCTCCGTTGGATGTTTCGACAAAAGTGATGTTTTGGACTAGAATGTCATCAATTTTGGCTTCTTCTCCATTCTTTCCCAGGCTTCCAATGCTGCACAAAAGAAGAAGTACAATTCAGATTTCATCTTTACTGATTGTATTTTCTGCAGGATAAGATCCAAAATACTTATCTCACCTGATGCCATGGCCTGGGCCACACTTTATGTTTTTGATATTAATAGTAGATGAGCCCGACGAAATGGAAATGCAATCATCCCCTGATATAGAGTATTTATAATCATAGTTAGCAGAACCTTTTATGTTTATTATGTGTTTGCCAATCTGAACTTTAACTAAGTGAAATTAAGATTTGCACTTATAGCAGCCGCGGTGAGATAGATATAAGCTAGATGGATATTCACTGATTTATTATTAAGAGAATGGATCTATGCTGTATGGTAATATATGAATAAAGAAATTAACGCAAACCAGTGAAATCACTAACTTCTAACCTGTCTGGATGACACAGTTGTTTATTTGGGCATTCTTAACTCTTTGTAAATGAATACCATCAGTGTTTGGGCTTTGTTCAGGAGCTTGTATCTGAAGCCCGCTTAATTGGATATCAGAAGAGTCGACCACTACGAGATGCATTCGTTGGCTATTGACAAATTGCAAATTTTTTATCACAACATTTGAACATCTACTAATAGTCATTGCCTGTAAGACCAACCCAAAATCCAAACAATCGGATGAGCACAGCCTTGAATTAAAATTTACAGAAAGATTAAAAAAACCGTTTATAACAAGGTGATCATTGCGTCTTTTTTCAAGCAAATAAACAAGGTAATCAAGATAAGATTGCCGGCTGGAAACAAACCGGTGGAGCCGCATCCAAGCAACCCTGCACACAAGAAATTTGACGTGATTAATATAAATTGAAGGAGCCGGTTTATACTACTAATTTGTTGTTTAATGGTAAGTGTTGGGCAGGGGAAAGATTTTGGATGATGCTTGTGAAAAGGCTAGAGGTGGAGTCGGTGGAGTCGAACGCGGAAGAGATGGAATATTAGAGAGGATTATGACAGGATTTTCAATGGCGGCTGACCTGGAGGATAAGAGCGGCGTATGGAAGGAGATTGTCAGTGCCATGTGTGCATCGTTTATTGGGCAAATGACTGGCGTGTATTAGGCAAATGACTGAAACCTTTTTAGTGCCCACATGTACACAACGGTGAGATGAAACAGAACAGTTAAAGGGAACCCTTACTTGTTGTTTGTTAACCTTGCAGGATTTAGACCACCAATCTTGGCCTTGACCATCAATGACACCGCCACCTTCTATGGTCAACCCAGATATACCATAAAATCGAATCCACAGATTAAGTTCACTGCTATTCCATGCAGATTGTTTATTGGGTGCAACTATTGTTCCAATAATCTGATCATCTTATGATCATAGAATTTAACATAGAATTTTTATGATCATCTTAAAAAGCATACAATTCAATATTCAACTTTCTCACCTCTACTGAAATATGAGACTTGCAAGGGCCAGAAAACGTCACTGGATTAATTAGAAATGTCATCCCCAATGGTACTTGCAACACTGCGTTGGAAGATGCCATGCATGCTGCTTCCCATGCTTCTATGATTGCCTCTAAATCACAAATGAGAAACAATACGTAGGTATTATAACAACGATAATAATCTAATCAAATTTTCTTGTTTGCGAAAGAAAGGATTTAACTCGTTCTCTGAAAGGAATAGGCGCATATCTTTGGCAGTTACCAGAGAGCAGAAAAATATTTATTCCTAGTGCATGAATACTAAACAGATTTTAAGCGTGAAAATAAAACACAGGTAAAGACCGTGGGACGGAATTTTCCTAAAATCTAAGAGTTCTGTCAAAGGGACGGTATTAATTTAAAAAGGTGCGCGCCCACTGGCTCCCAGGATTAAAGATGAATATATGCGAAGTGCATCAAACTTTACATCAAAAATATCAAATGAATATTGAATCTATATAATTGATTAAAAAATATTCACCGTCCGATCATCTTTTAAACCGCCGGCATGTGCACCGTAGTCCATGACATTGAATATCGGTGAAGCGCTGGAATCACTTTTGCTCAGCACCTTTCTATGAGTAGCCCAACTTGAATCCACCATTAACAGCGCCACAACAGCAACAACTGAAGCGAATGTAGTCTGCACATAATTTATTTGTTCAAAACGACTCGTAATTTTTTCACGCACAGAAAATTAGAAATCACAAACATTGTTTGCAAGGAATTACCACCAATTTGAAATCCATCGCGATAGTTCGGAGGTCGAACCCTCGTTGTAGCCGATAGGTGCTCGAAACTTGTTTCATGGAAGGTAGAAGAGCGGGGATTTTGCCAGAAACTTGTTTTTGGTTTGCTTTTTCTTCTTTCTACCTAAACCTTGATAGACTCGGGTTGGTCCATTTTATTTTTTCAAAACGCACTGTGGCCATAAAAATTGACCCAACTCTCACTGGGCATTGAGGAAACTCATGTTGCTGTAACATATTCAAATACCAGAGGACAAGGAATAGTTTGATGGTTATTCATTTTTCGGAGCCTCCATACTTGATTTTATCAATATTTCACGCCAACTGAATAACATGAACGCTGAGTCGACTGCCGGTTTTGCCTTTCCACTATCGAATCGAATGATGAAATTAACCTACTACAAATGTTAAAATGATAATATCCCAGAGTCGTAGTACCACCCTCATTATTCGTGGCTGCTGACAAAAATCTTAACTTGTGTGTATGGATTGATGGAGGTATTTTCCGAACATTCTCATTCCATTTCCGATTCTTACGGAGAGACTGAAATGAGTCACTCTCTTTGACCTGATACGGTGATGGGCCGTAGATTGCGTTTCTTCTTCAGAAGTCTTCATGGAAGGGTGCCTAGTTGTTATCTGCATGTCTATATCTGTGATGCGTTACTTCTTTCGAATTCTTTCTACAACGGTGTACCTAGATGTGATCTTGGTGTTTGGATGCTTGGTCTCTCACCTGTGGAAATTAAATCGAATCGGTGACTTTATTGGGGTTGAAATATGGTTGGTATTGTAATAAAATGTATTTTGTTTTTTCCTGGGTAGCGTTCATGCATTTTTTTTTCCATTCGTTGTAATTTTCTTCTCCCTTGTATATTTTACATGGTAATTATATTTCAAGTGTAATTATATATTTTATTGTTATGGTGGTTGGTTATTATTATATATTTTATGGTTAGGGTTATTGGTTATTATTACATACAATTAATTTGTAGAAGGTTGTTTAGACTTATGTGAAAGATTTTTTTTGACGAATTATTTTTAGATAAATTACTTTTTGGTGAGATATTTTCTTTTTTAAATGAGTGATTTTGTGTTTCAGATGTATTTATATTTGTATTATTACATTGCTTAATAGAAAGTACTCCTCAAAAAATTGTGTAATAATGTCTATTTTCTTGTATTTTTACACAGAGGAGGTCTACTCCCCACTCCCTCATGAGTAAGCCCATAGAAACAGAAAATTAATAGTAGATATGTTTGTTGTGAGCATTAGAATAAGTTGTTTTTCCACCATTTGAACATTGACTACATTTGTTGCTAAGGAGCAAAGAGATTTGTAAAGGGCCTGGCTATACTCTTAAACTAGCCTATGTTCTAGGATAGGGACACCCCTAAAGCATGCTATGTTTTGGGATAGGGACATTCATAAATGGAAAACAAAATATGAGAAGGGTGGCAGGTCACTATCGCATACTCAGGGCATTACATTACTCAACACTCATTTGAATTCATTAGGTTAACAAAGTCTTACATATATATAGGATTAGGTTATTGTTGAACAAATTCCTAAAATATAGGATTCGCCAACTCATCAAAGATTAATTAAGAAAATAGTGCTAATGACACATAAGAAGTTTTAATTATAGGAGAATTTTCTAGTCCAACACTTCCCCTTAATGAAGAATTGTGTTTTCCACCTCTCTTGTACGATCATTACTGTAGAGTATGACATTCTTTTGTAATGGTATTGGTAGTACCATACATTGGTCTTTTTTTAATCTTTTGTAACTCCTTGGTATATTTACTCTGTGTAACCAATGTTTATTCACCTTTTCTCCATATCTCAAGAGCTAATCAATAATGCAATTCATCAATGTCTTTCATTTCAAACTCTTATGAGAATTGTCCTTTAACTTCATCAATTAACTTAGAAACATTGCTTGTTATAATAAGATCATTAACATACATAGAAATCATAATAAAATGCCCTTTTTGATATATATACTTTTTCTTTTCATAAAGCCTTTATGAAGAAAGAAAGAATCAATCTTCACATACTGTGATCTTGGTGCCTAGTTCAATCCATATAATGCTTTCTTTAAGTTGCACACAAGGTCCTTTTGACCCTTTTTAACAATACTTTTTGGTTGAACAAGGTATACATCTTGTTTTAGTTCCCCATTCAAGAAGACAAACATCTAGCTGATGTAGTTTCCATTTATTTTTTGTAGCTAAAGCATTCATCAATCGAATTGTATTTAAATTAGCTACAAATGCAAAAGGTTCTACATAATCAATTCCCTCTTTTTGTGAGTATCCTTTTGGAACTAACCTAGCTTTATGTTTATATATATTTCCATCAACTTTAAATTTAGGTTTGAATTACCATTTGGATCCAATGGGTACCTTATTTTCATGAAATTCCATTAAATATCAAGTATCTTTATTCATTATAGACTCATATTCTTCCTTCATTTCATCTCTCCACTCTTTATGCTCATTAGATTCTTCAAAATTCAAAGGTTCTATGGCATTTATAATTTTAGTCATTAAGGTGTAATCTTTAAATCTTACTGGTGGTTGAGTTTGATGAAATGATCTTGTTGGTACTTAGTTTATTTCAACTCTTCTCTTGCTTCATGTGAATCATCTCTTCCTCTTGATTGCACTATGGTTGCTAGAGGTGTCCATGTCGTTGGATTCTTCCTATTCCTATTCATGCTTATCAGCTACATCCTCTTTGAAATCATCATATTGATAAGGAATATGCCATCCAGCATACCTGTCATTCTTATGGCCTTCACCTGCAAGCAAATGAAATAATACATATCTTCATGCAAAAATTTTATGTGTGCAAGGATCAACCAACTTAAATGAATTATGATCAAAACAGTAACCTATGGAAAATTACTTGATAGCTTTTGCATCAAGATTCCTCCTATATTCTTTTTGAACATGAGAAAATATTTTTCTTTCGAAGATTATCAAATGAATTACTGTTGGTTTATAACCATAAAGTGCTTGAAAAGGAGTCTTATGATCTAAGCTTTTAGTTCTACTTCTAATTTTGAAGTAAACAATAGTGAAAAATCTTCAACCTAGAAAGAATTGGTAAGATTCTTACCTTTTAACATGCTCCATGCACATTCTACCAGTGTTCTATTCTTCCTTTTAGCTACACCATTATGTTATGGAGTACATGGTAATGTATATTGTTGTACAATTTCATGGGAATTCCAGTACTTGATGAATTAAATTGAAATATATTCTCCCCCTCTATCTGATCAGAAGATCTTGATGTGTTTTCTTGTTTTCTTTTCAACCAGATCTTTGAACTCATTAATATTGAAATACATCACTCTTATTTTTCATGATGTATATTTAGTAAAATCATCAATAAATATCAATAGGTAATATGCTCCACCTAATAATCTAGTCTGCATAGGACCACATACATATGTATGCCCCAAGTTCTAGAACATCTCTATTCCTTTTATCTGTATGAGTAGGGAACTCTTCCCTATTCATCTTCCCTAATGCACACCCCTCTCATGTAGAATATTAATTCATAAGTGTTGGAAGCACTTCTACCACTCCTCGTTTTTTATGTAGCAATATATCATGATAATTAATGTGGTCATGCCTTTGATGCTAAAGTTTTTTTGTTGTCATTGTTGTTGGTTCCAATTCATGATGAATTTTGCATGTCACATTGAGCTTAATAAACCTCCAATTCAAATTCCCATTGCAATGACCTCAAATAGATCCTACATGTCTTTCACCACATAATATGAATTTACAAATTCCACTTTCAAACCCTGATATGTTATGGTATAGACTACGTTAATTTTAGTTAACAATGGTATCTTCTATGCTTAGCACAATATACTTCAATGTTCCTTTAGTAGCCCAATAACAATTTCCAATTATTTCGAGTAGCAATCACATTAACCATTAATCACATTGATAGTAAATGTAGATAGAACATAAACCAAAATGTAGAAGACAAGACAAGGCAAGAGAACACCGGATTTGGCAGATCCAAAGGAAGAACCCCAATGTGGGGAAAACCCTTTGATCAATTCTTCTTATTATTAAATCAAAATTTCAATAGAGAGAGAGAGTATAAAAGCCAAATTCACTTCACCAATACAAAGTCTAAACAACCCTGTACATTTATATAGTCAATTGTAGTCAAACCTCATCCCTAACTAGAAAGTCAACACTGGTCAAAACAACAGTCAAACACCTCCTTCAAATCTCGGTCAAAGGAAGTCAAACTCAGCCTCTAACTGTGGTCAAAATCAAGTAAAAAAGTCACAATTTTTTTGTCAAACTTGTTCAAGTCTGTGGTCAAATAGTCCTATGGTCAACATAGGTCAAACAACCCATAAAACCTTGATTTCCATGTCAGGCAATGCAGCCTAAGAAAATCAAAATTCTTCCCCAAAAACTGCAGTAAAAAATTGTCAAGATCATGTCAGTCAATGCTAGTCAAACATTCTGAAATTATTCAATTTAGCCCAGAAAACTTTGACCTTCTTGCGACATGTGAGAGAAAGAGAGGATGCCCAATAGATGTAAGAACCAATTTGATGAAGAGAGATAAAAATGTGTGAGTTACGGATGTCCAAATGAGGTGTGAGGTCTCTTGTGTTTATACACTTCATTGTGGGTGAAGAGACACATCCATTTGGTTTCTTGAGCCTAAATAATGATGAAGCCAACCTGATCAATTTCCACATGAGTGGGCATAAATTCAAAATCACACTTCTGCTTTTCTAGATGACATCATCTTTATATCAATATTGGACCTATCGAAAAGAGGAATCCAATGCAATCATCATCTCCATAAAAAGAGTTGTCCCAAGGTCGAATTTGGCCCTAGTTTCCAATTTTTAACAAACTAAGGTTAAATTCTTCCTAAAAATAGGCACATGCATCACATTATGAATTAGTTTAACATGACCATTAGGTAATGTCACTGATATGTCACCATACCATTTATTTCATGTACATGATCATATCCAAGATATATGTTTGTACCATTATTAGTTTCCTTAAAGTTCTCAAACCAATGCTTATTATAGGACATATAAATGGAGGCTCCAAAATAAACAAACCAAGTATTTTTATCATATATTTTAGTAGATAGTGAAACATCTATAACACACAATCTAAAGGTTTTGATGTCATCATTTATTATTTCTCCTTTATTAACAAAATTACTAGTGTGCCTCTTATTTATATGTCTAGACTCATGTTATTTCCTTTTCGTGCAATCTCTAGAGTAGTGTCCAAACTTGCCACAATAATGAAATTTAATATCAACCTTTGGAAATGCCATACTTGGTTGTGGTTTTTCAAATGGTGGCTTACCAAATCATGGCTTTCCATGTGGTGAATTTCCTCCTTTATTACCATCCTAAGGCTTCCTCTTGAATGGTGGTTTCCTATTTTCCCTTAACACCAAATCAAAACTTTGAGATTTAAGGATCCTTTGCCTTTCTTCCTATTGCATAAATATACCTACCAAGTGATAAAATGTGGGAGCCTTCTCCCATTTTTTAAGTCCTATGATGAACATTTGATACTCATCTAGCATTCCATTTAAGGTTATAGTGACTAGGTCAGTGCTAAATATTTGTTCACCTATATCTCGAAGAGTATATTAAAGTCCTTAATTTATGAAATAAAATTACTAATGCTTTTATTTTCTTCCGTTTTATAGAGAAAATATTACTCTTATAGACAAGAGTCAATTTTTATTCTTCAAGTGATACAAATCCTTGCGTGTGTTGCATGTCTCATTCAATGTATTTTAATCTTTGATATGCATTATAATGTTTTCTTTTACCAACATTCTCAGTAGCATTTTCACCATAGTCTCTCTCTTATCCCATTCTTAAATTGATTTAGTTGTAGGTCCTGTAGCTTCCTCTAGATTCACTTCATCAACACATGCTATCAACCAAACATTGTATCCTTCAATCAATGTCTACATTTTAAACTTCCAATTCACGTAATTGGTGCCATCCAGATTGTTTTCTTTATTTATATATGATTATGATAAATAATTATCCTTATAGAGATTTCAAATCAATCAACTATTTTTAAGGCCACGCCCAACAATGGACTATTTAAAAAGAAGAAGAAATAATTTAAGAAAATTTCAAATAAATTTAAACCAAGTTTATGAAATTTCATAGCAGTTGATTCTGTAGTCGCTCCTCACTTACTTCCACACCTTCATTCATCAAGGATAAAACATTTTGCGATAATTCCAATGTGTTCACTCTTCAATATGTATACTCCTCTTGAATGGTGGTTTCCCTTTTTCCCTTAGCACCAAATTAGAACTTTGATATTTAAGGTTTCTTTTCCTTTCTTCCTCTTGCATAAGTATGCCTACCAACTCATCAAATGTGGGACCCTTCTCCCTTGCTATAAGACCTATGATGAACATTTGACACTCATCTAGATTCCATTTAAGGTTATAGTGATTAGGTCAGTGACATATATTTCTTCACCTATATCTCCAAGAGTATCTTTAAATTACTTCAATCTTGAAATAAAATTGTTGGTGCTTTCATTTTATTCCATTTTAATAGACAAAATCTTACACTTTATAGATAGGAGTCAAATTTTATTCTTCAATTCATACAAATCCTTGAGCATTGTCTAGGTATCATTTGATGTCTTGCAATCTTTGATATGCAGTATAATATTGTCTTTTACAGACATTCTTAGAAGAAATTTCACCATAGTTTCTCTCTTCTCCCAATCTTAAATTGATTTAGTTGTAGGTCCTACACCTTTCTCTGGTTTCACTTCATCACCACTTTCTATCAACCAGAAATTGTATCCTTTCATCAATATTTTCATTTTAAACCTCCAATTCATACAATTAGTGCCATTCAACTTGGTTTCTTTGTTTAGGTATGATTCTTATAAAAACTAGCCATATCCAACTTTCAAATTAATGAATAGCTTTTGAGGCCACACACAACAATGGAATATTTAAAAAGAAGCATAAAAAAATTAAGAAAAGTTAAAATATTGTCAAACCATGTTTATGCAGTTTTGTAGCAGTTGATTTTGTATGATCTCCTTGCTTACTTCCACATCTTCATGCATCAAGGCTATAAAATTCTATGATTTGTGGAGTCTGGTCACTCTGCGATATACATAATCCACAAATGGCTTGCAACTTTATATGTAACTATGTTTTCAATTTTTTTTTATTTTTATATAGAGTTAACGTGGAGTGAAAGACAATGGCCTAACATTGTGAACATCAATATGATGACCTAGATATATACAAGCATCCACTAACACTCTAGTCCTAGACCTTACGAATCCCACAATTTAATGGAGATTTAAATAAAAAGCACTACAATGGAATCTATCCACAAATATGCGTGAAGGAGTCTGACGTGAGTTCACGAGCTAATCACACAATTTTTTTCCAATTGTTTCATTTATATTCCCGATCTCTTCTTCTCATTCACACATTCTTGTTGGATGTATATACAAAAAGAAATAAATATATACACCTAAATACCACTTTTGTTTATGTGTATATAATGTTCTTCTTTATTAGATTGACAGGGATTTCAAGAACCCACAAGGATTTAAACCCTCGCTTTGGATTCTAGCAACATATCTTGAGGAAATAAAAAATGGCATTGTTGCATGACCATCAACATATTGTAAAGTTTCATTTTCCATCATCTCAAAAAATAAATTGATCACTCATCTGCACACAATATCTTAGCGAACATACAACATCCTCATTATATAGTAGGCATCTCCACTCTTCACATAACACACAACACACTCCTCACAAAATCTCCCAACATTTAGATAATCAATGTATATGACTCGATTTAACTAGATAAACAACCCTTGTTTCGAGCCATCTAAATAGATGTAAGCTCACTTCACATGGATCGCATAAACTTACTCAACCGTTATTTGCATCTACATACACATTTAATGCACTTGTTCACAAAAACAACAACTTGAGTTTATCCAACACACCATTAACATGGTCGACCCAACTCTAAAAGTTGAATAAATGGTTAGAATGTACAATCACATTGGCTAGCATAGTCAATGGACTAGTTAAAGTACCTTCCTTCTAGGCTTGTATTCATCCTGACACCTGGATCAAATTCTCTACCATGATCAGTATCAATCATCTTCAACTCACCAAAATATACATAGAAACCATGCCTTGCACTATCCTCCACACATCTCTAAGAGGTGAGTCACACACCACATTCACAATAGCCAAACTAAGCTCCAACCTCGCAACCCTCAATGTGGCTCTGGTACCAACTCATAAATGGAAGACCAAATATGAGAAAGGTTGCAACTCACTGGTGAGACAATCCCTCACTCAAGAGGCTACACCACTCAACACTATATTAGGGTCCAACCCTAACCATTTATTTATGTAATAAGCCCAATAGGTGAAATGTTCAACACTATTACCTTTTCCTTCTTGATTTGTCCTTCTATCTTGATGGTTTGAGGAGTGGTAATTCCCACCAATGCATTACAAGATATGGTCAGATTTATTTGTTCTTCATCTAGGCTTTGTTCCTGGAATATATCCTCTTCTTTTGACCTTCCTTGCTCCTTTTCTTCTTCCTCTTCACAATCTATGTAGAATAATTTCTTCTCAGCACACTTATGACCTTTTGTGTATTTTCTATCACAATTGTAACAAAGCCCATTTGCTCTTTTTTCTTCCAATTGTTGTGGTGTCAACCTTGTAGGTTGTGGAAGACTATGGGCAACAACACTTCCGTCTTTATAGTTGTGAATGGTATGTTTCCTAGTTGCCATAATTTTGCTTTCCATTTTTCTTGCTAACTTGAATGCCTTCTCTAATGAAGCAGGTTCCCAAAGGCGCACATCATGTTGGATATTATCCTTTAAATACCCTATGAACACATCACTCCTGTGCTCCTCTGGAATATCTTTTACCCTTATGTTCAATTTTTGGAACTCCTCAATGTGCTCCATTATTGAACCCTTTTGTTTGAGACTTATCAACTGGCTAAAAAATGTGTTGCTTTTTGTATCCTCATAATGTGCTATCAATTCTTCCGTAAAAATTTCCCAAGTGATAAATTGTTTACGAGAGCAAAGCCATTGATACCATACAAACTGATTTGGTTCCAAATATAAAGTTGCCATACGTACCTTTTGTGTGTTTTGCACATTATTGAGATCGAAGAACTGCTCCATCTGTAATATCCATGTGGCGGGATCCTTGCCATCAAACTTCCGCATATCGATTTTTCGAATATGGTGGGTCTTCGATCCAACATTAGAGTCTATGGAATCATGATTAACATTTCTTTTGTTCACATCATGAGTTTCCTTTACAGCCTTTTCACCATTAGTAAGTTTTTCTTGTAGAAAATTTGTCAAATCTTTCTTCAAATCTGCCATGTCTGTCTTCAAATCTGTCCTCAAATCTGTCTTCAGATCATCCATCTTAGCTTCCATGCCCTTTATCTTAGATTCCACGCCATTTATATTAGATTCCATGCCATTTATCTTAGCATCTGTTAGCTTTTGTGAGCGTGACATTTGTTGCACTTGTTCTTGTAATTTTGATATATCATGTAGCATTTCTTCCTCTTCTTCATGAGTCATGCTAGAGCTTTCAGGTTCCTTACTAGGTGTTTGCATTTTCTTTCCTCGGGGAATCAGTTACCGATAATAATGCTTTACTATGCCCTTTGAATTCCTTCAAACCAAGCTTATGCAAAAATTAAAAAAAAACTACACACCCTTTTTTTACTTTGTAGAAGCCTGATATTGAATCTGATGTATCTCTGTAATTTCGAATCATCCAGTTCTAAAACTATGACTTGTAGTAGCCTTCTATGTCCTCTTTCCAATGCCACTAGTCTGATCCAAATTGGATTCTCCAAGAGAGAGTTATGCACAATCTCCCGCAGTGACCTGATTATAGACTAGTTGAGTAGAGTGAACTTGTATGAAGTGCCACGTGTTACTGTTCCAACCTATGACTCTGAAAAATATATAAAAGAAAACTACAGTCCGTCCTCTTTCTGTACCTTCTTACGAAATTTCAATCCGATGCTCAGAAAGAAAGTTATGACGATTTTCCCCAGGTCACCTGTTTTGAATGTAATTCAGGAGTCTGCAAAAATACCAACTTCCTCAGATCATATCTCCGAAAATGTCGCGCGAAATGCTCTGAAATTCTGACCCAAGGTTTAGCGTGGTGTCTTCTCAAATGGGTTTTTTTTACGACTTCTGAAACGTCACAGAAAAAACGTTATAGCGAAAGTGCCACGATGACCTGGTTGGAGCAGCGAAACCCTAGAATCCAAAGCTCTGATACCAAATGTTATGAAACCAGCTCAAGAAAAGATAGAAAAGAAAGATCAACGCCTTAGAATTCAGCATCTTCAAGGGGGAAACCTCCTTGACATTACATAAATGAAAAATTCTTCGATGATACAAATGACAAAACCTCCTTTCTATATATAGGAGTCTAAGGAGTCACAATATAATCCAGCCGACCTAACAATAATAATATAAAGCAACAAAAATAACAATAGAGGGATTCTAAGGGGCACAGAAATAACAATATGGGGGTAATAGGGGCACAACAATATAAATAAGGGGTATAACTACAATAGTAATGGGGTAATCACTAGTATTATAGGGACCCAACACGAAGCCATAGTCACTATTAGTTAGAGAGTAAATAAAGCCCGCATTAATAATTGTAATTGGTTGACCCACATTAGAGAAAACGGACCACAATTAGTTTAAAATGTGCAACGGTTAATAAAATAAAGTGGTTAACCCGATTTATGCAAGAGACCACTAGTAGTTAGGGTTTTGGATTTCATTTACCTATAAATAGTCTTAGTTAGTAAAGGAAAGATCATCAATTATTATTGTAATCGAGCTCTACTCTGCTGAAGGTTGCCACCTTGAAGAGCCAAGTGAACATCGAATCTATTTCTAAATAATAAAATACTTGTTGTTTCTATCATTTTATTCTCTGTTATAGGTTATATTTATTCACATTTCTGGTATTGTGGGATTTCTTGCAGGTTGAGAGCATAACAAGTGGTATAAGAGCACTTTCCAAGGCTGGTTGTACCTCCAATTTTTGTAGATATATTTCTTTAGCCCAGAGACGTGTTCGACATATTTAAACCATGGGATCTATCATTTAGCGCATAAACCTACGGATTTGCGGAGGCATGCAAACAGGAAATACGAGAGGTGGTCATGCTTGTTATACTTCTTTGTAACCATTGTGGGTACCCCTTCGAGTAGTATCGCATTAGACGGGACCATGAACGGACCACACTTCCATGTACCCTTGGGTATATCAGAAGCCCCCTAGGCTCACCTGAAACCTAGCATTAAATCAGTCATCGACCATCTTATTGCTATAGTACACTGAGAACATCACTCGAGGAAATTACTCACATGTACTATAGGGTAGTCGGGTAGTACAGCTAACGGTACAGTTGGTCCTCCTTAGTTAGTGCCCTGAAATATTGGGCCGAGTACTATTGTCAAACCCCTCTGTATTTTGCAATCTATAGCACCTGACACTCCTTTGTGACCCTAGCTCCCTTTGCTATCTGAAAATTGCCGACTACCTTATCTTCCATATCAGATCCAACAGTTGGGGTTCTGTCACCGTAATGCAAATAAGATCCAACAATTAGATTTCTACCATTACTGTACAAATCAGATCCAACAGTTGGGGTTCTGCCACCACCGTGCAACTCACATTCATCAGTTTGGGTTTGTAGTGTCAATGAAACCCTTTGTGCAGTGAGTCTTGATGCTACTACAATCCAGGCCCTATTTTCACAAGACATTGCTCAGGATCAATTTTTTCGGAATTTGGCCACTACAGTATTGATCAGCGGGGAGTAAAACTTGACGCTTGCAAGAGACTTAGCACATAAGCTTTAGGACGATGAGCAAATCACAGTGGTACCATTCACTTGTCAGCCTCAATTTTCTGGCGGTCCCAAATTTTTCCGAAGTGACTTTGAGTGATCCCCACCAATAGATTCCTGAGATCGTCATCTTTCCAAGAAGCCTACTCTTAAGTAATTGACCAGGTTTTGTGTATGGTAGGTACCAATCTCAAGTCGTGGCCTATGAGAATATCGAGAGCCTTGAAAAAAGGTTAGATGAGTTCTAGGGAAATATGGAACAAATTACCTCACAGCTTTCACTGCTCACCAATATGATGTAGAGGCCTCATCGGGAGGATCATAGTGTTGATGAACACCTCGAAGGAGAATCCAGCCATCACATTCACTTCCATGGAAATCACCCACATTCCCACCCTTGGCCACCCAAGCTAGACATGTACAAATTTGATGGCTCTAATCCTACAGTATGGGTACCACAAATGGAACTATATTTCTCCCTTAATGGTATCTGCGAAGATCAAACTAAACTACATGTGGAAGACCTTATTTGGACAAAAAGAGATAGAAATGGTGGTAGTTGCATAAAAAATGTTATCCCAATAACATAACTTGGCACATGTTATCAAAAGCTGTATGTGACTGCGTTGACAGGGAATCTAATTTTTTGGGTTGTCTTACTAAGCTTTGGCAGACAGGCACAGTAAAATACTACATTGAAACCTTTGATACATTGGCCATTAAAACTGACAGTCTAGGAGATGACTTCTACTTTGAGTGCTTCATAAGTGGTCTCAAAGAAGCCATCTAAGTCCATGTTCGAATGCACCACCCAGGTACGTGGATGGATGCCTACCAAAAGGCCATCGAGGTGGAACTAGCCTTAGCTTTTGAGTCCACACGTCAAAATTTTGTAGCCAAGGTGCATCCCACCGAAGCTGAGGGCCCTACATGGACACTTAATGTTCAAAAGGTGTCTCTAGAAGAAATGGCTGATAGAAGAAAATAATGATTGTGCTACTACTGTGATGAAAAATACTCCTCAGGGCATAAATGCAAGGAAACAAAATTATTTCAAATTGATGCTACTAATAAAAACTCATTTGAGGAAGCCTAAACCCTTGGTGGGCTCGAGGATGAAGTTGAGGAAACCTAGCCTAGCAATGATCTCACAGCTATGCTAGATGAACCATTTATCTCACTACATGATTTGGCAGACATTTCTTCACCTCAAACTCTGAAAATCCGAGGCTTTCTTAAACATCGACCAGTAGTGGTATTGATTGATAGTGGAAGTACTCATAACTTTAGCCATAAGCGAGTCATCGAAGTTGTTCATTTTTTTGTTCAGGCAGTCTCTAATTTCCAAGTCCTTATTGCTGATGGGGGAACCATGAAATATGAAGGCCACTACGAAAATATAAAGCTTCAGATGGGAAACTACCACCTAAGCACCCACATGTTTTCTATTGAAATTGGTGGTTGTGATATTGTCTTGGGTGCTGAATGGCTTCGCACATTAGGCCCGATCACAATGGATTTCGAGGAGTTATATATGAGATTTAAGAAGAACGACCACATTCATACATTACATGGACTCCAAGTAGGTGCTCACATCGAATGGAAAATATTTTGAAAAAGGGACATCATGGAGTCATCGCCCAATTTGATACCATCCAAGCCATTGACTCCACTACTCCTCATATTCATCCTAAGATGCAATAGGCCTTTGACCGTCACGAGTAGGTATTTGATAAACATAAAGAGCTTCCACCCTCTAGTGGTGAACATGGTCATAGAATCCCTTTGGTCCCGGGGGCCCAACCACCTAATGTGCGCCCATACCAATATCCTCTAACCCAAAATAATGAAATTGAAAAACTCATCAAGGAACTCCTCAAAGGTGGTGTTATTCATCTCAAGATCAGTCCTTATTCATCACTAGTGGTCATGGTGCTAAAGAAATATGGTGAATGGTGCATGTGTCTAGACTTTCGGGCCCTCAACAAACTCACTTTCAAAGACAAATTTCCTATTCTTGTTGTTGATTATCTTCTTGATGAACTACATGGTGCTCAATTCTTTACCAAGCTAGATCTTCGCTCTGGCTATCACCAAATATGCATGAAGGAAGTAGACATTCCCAAGACTACTTTTCGAGCTCATGAAGGGCATTATGAATTCTTGGTCATGCCATTTTGTATTTTTAATGCTCTATATACTTTTCAAAGCCTCATGAACCACCTACTGTAACCATATCTCCGAAAATTTGTCCCCGTCTTCTTTTATGACATTATCATATACAGCCTAACCTCAGACAAACATATTCAACATGTAGACCTGATCTTTCAACTACTCTCGAATCGTAAATTATTTCTCAAATTGTCCAAGTGCTCTTTTGGAATGGAATAAGTCGAGTATTTGGGACACATTGTGGGTCGTGAAGGAGTGAGGGTTGATCCAAGAAAGATATAGGAAATGCAAGATTGACCCCAACCAAAAACCTTGAAGAGTTTGAGGGGATTCTTGGGTCTCACTGGCTACTATCGCAAATTTTTCACAATTATGCTCGCATTACTATACCCCTCACTAATATTCTCATGAAAAAATCATTTCTTTGGACTCATGCAACTCAACAAGAATTCGTGGCTCTCAAACATGCCATGTGCTCCACTCCCATATTGGCCCTACCAGACTTCACCAAATATTTTGTGGTTGAATGTGATGCTTCTAGTACTATTATTGGTGTTGTATTAATTCAGGAAGATCGGCCATTAGCCATCACCAACCAACAACTGAGTGGAAAACATCTAGGTCAATCTACCTATGAGAAAGAAATGATGGGCATCTTACATGCAATACACACCTGGAAACCATACATGTGGGGGTGACATTTCCAAATCTGCATGGACCATCAAAGCCTAAAATATTTTTTGGAGCAATGTCTATCATTGCCATAGCAAAATAATTAGCTAGCCAAACTACTGGGATATGATTATGAGATAATTTACAAGAAAGGGCCTGACAATGTAGTAGCTGATGCTTTATCGTTCCAATTTGAGGATGAAAGCACCATGCTATCAATCTCTCTTCCCATATCATATTGGATTGAAGAGCCTCATAAGGAATGATTATCACACCCGTCTCTCTCCCAAATTATTAATAACTTAAGAGAAGATCCTAATTCCTCAGTTGACTACTCTTGGAAGGATGATATTCTTCGCTACAGGGATCGAATAGTTATATTATTGGAATCCACCCTCAAAACCTGCATTTTGGAAGAGTTGTACTCATCTCCAACTACAAGGAATTTAGGATTTTAGAAGACTTATGCTTTCACATCGTTCTTTCTTTTGGACTCACATGAAAAATAGCGTTCTTACTTTTCTAGCTAAATCTGATGTGTGTCAATGCAACAAAGGAGAAACAATCAAGTTACCATGATCCTTACAACCATTTCCACTCCTTGCTTCCATCCAGATGGATGTTTCCATGGATTTCATCACTGTTCTCCCAAACTTGGGCAACAAATCCGTCATCATGGTGGTTGTGGACAAACTTTCTAACTATGATCGTTTTTGTGCTCTAGCCCACCTATTTACCCCCACTTTGGTGGCTCGAGATTTCATGGACCATATTTTCAAACTACATGGCATGCTGACTTCCATTGTGTCTGATCGCAGCCCCACTTTCAAGCTACAAGGCTCGCAACTCCAACTATGTACCACATATCATCCCCAAACCGATGGTCATACAGAAGCAATCAACAAATGTTTGGAGACACATCTAAGGTTCTTCACTTTTGAAAAGTAGCATCAATCAATACAATGGCTAGCTTTGGCTGAATGGTGGTATAATACTAACTATCATTAAGCCACCGAGATGACTCCATACGAGGCAGTGTATGGCCAACTCCCCCCTTCACCTATTTATTATATCCCTGGATGTTCTAAGGTGCACACAGTTGATCAACTCCTACATAACCATGCTACCATGATAGCTCATCTCAAAGATAATCTACATCAAGCTCAGAATCAAATGAAGCAATAAGCAGACCAACATCATTTCAAGAGCACATTTCGACAAGGATATCAGGTATTCTTGTGACTATAATCATATAAGAAAACATATCTCAAAGAAAAGGGCTACCAGAAACTAGCACCAAAATTCTATGGACCTTATGAGATACTTCAGTGCATTGGAGTAGTTGCCCACAAACTAACCTTGCCACCAACTTCAAAAATCCATCTGGTCTTCCATGTATCATGCCTCAAGAAAGTGGTGGGAAACAATTGTAGAATTCAAACCAGTTTACCTGAATTGGATGAGGAAGGCTCACTCTGGCTCCACCCATAACAGATCCTTAATACTTATGAAAGACATCTTCGTGGTCGCACGATCAAGGAAGTCCTCGTAAAGTGGAAAGACAACTCTCTAGAAGATGCGACCTGGGAACCAACCACTATTCTTCATAAGTTTCCACAACTTCATCCTTGAGGACAAGGCTACATTTGATGGGGGAGGGGATGTTAGGGTCCAACCCTAATCCCTTTGTTTATGTAATAAACCCAATGGGCTGAGTCATAGTCATAGTTAGTTAGAGAGTAAATAAATCTCGCATTAATAATTGTAAGTGGTTGACCCGCATTAGAGAAAAGGGACCACAATTAGTTGTAAACGGGCCATAGTTAATAAATAAAGTGGTTAACCCGAATTATGTAAGGGACCACTAGTAGTTAGGATTTTCGATGTCATTTAGCTATAAATAGTCTTAGTTACTAAAGAAAATATCATCAAGTCTTATTGTAATCAAGCTTTGCTCTGCTAGAGTTTTACCCCTCAAAGAGGCAAGTGAACATTGAATCTATTTCTGAATAATAAATACTTTCTTTTTTATCATTTGATTATGTGTTCTGGGCTATATTTCTTCGCATTTATGGCATTCTATCATTTCTCACAGGTCAACAGCATAACACACTCACTTGCATTCACTAGGACAAAAAAATCTTACATGTATAGGATTACATTATTATTGAAGAGATTCTTAGAATATAAGATTTGATAATTGATCAATGATTAATTAGGTAAATATTTCTAACAATACATAATATCTTCTAGTTATAGGATAATCTTATATGTTTATGCATTATTCCAATAGTCACAAGTCATGAATGATGTCAAAGGTAACTAAGGTTGTTGGAAAATTGGTGCTACTTGATTTTATGGTAGCATAGATGTATCAGGGAATGGATAAAAAAATCAATGGAAAAGGTCTCATTGATTCGATGATTGAGGTGTGTAGATAATGCATCCTCTACAAAGGTGTCTAGGGATTTCTATGTTATTTTGGATTTGGGTATGTCAACTAGGAGGCAAGTTATTTCTATGTGTATTTCATGGATTGACATGGTGATGGGAGGTGAGGAGGAGGAAAATCTACTATTGCATAATCTATGGGTCGGCAACGTATTTGACAAGATGACTGAGTCCACGCTTATGGAAACCTTTGCTTGATTTAGAGAGATAAATAGTATAACATTGTACCTGTAATGGAAATACTATGTTTATGTATTTCAAGTGGCCAAGGAGGGCTTTATTAAACATTTGTTTGATGCCTAGTGCCTTCTTCCATCTCTGGATTGCATGAGAAATGACTACCATGGATGCAATCAGAGCATGTTATATGTGGATACTAATTAATATAGACAGGAAATAATGTTTGCGAGGATTGTTTTTGGTTAATCAAACTACCAAGAGTAGAGTGTGTGTTTGTAAGAAAATCTTGTTTCATTATGAGAGTTTTTTGTCTCTTTTATTTTGGATACATTTAGTAACATAGATTAGAACCCACATGAAGGATACCTATGAGAGAAGGAAAAATAAAATTTCCTAGGTATGTAGCTATAGCTACATGTAAAATTCAAGTGGAGCCATCCTTCAAAGAGAGCCATTGTGCAACCCGCATGGAGGAGAATCCATGTGTAGGGGAAAAGTTGTCTACTATGATGTCTTGAGTCTCTCATTTATCAATCCATAAGAGGATGTGACTAAGTTCTCTTGTGAAGCCACAAAAAAATTGCTAGAGTAAATGAAGATCATCTCGGTAATTGGATTTGTAAACTCATGGAAATGGCCTGAATTCAAGAGTCCAAACAATGTCCAAAGAAAAAAAATGATCATATTTATGGATAATTCCATGCTCATAATAAAGGAAAGAATCATAAATGAAGGTCTAAGACAATTTTTTATTGTGTGGATAAAGGCACACATGCTGAATAATTCGCAAATCCAATGTATGGAGTCAAAGTTGGAGAGTATGGCACATTGAAAAAAACTTCATAACTTCAAATAAAGATTTTTTAAATGTTTATGTGGGGTTTTTTCTTGTCAAGAGGAAGTTGAGTCATATTACATGTCTCAACATGAAAATTTGTTGGGGTGAATGATTGGTGTTACCAAAATCTCAATTCTAAATTTATAATGAAGTTTTGAAATTTCTTGAAAATAAACAATATTTCATGTCATTAAAATACATTATGGTAAATTTGGTTTTCATTGTAGTGACATTTAGTATGACCAACTATTGTCACATGTTTGAGTCTATTTTGGAACTAGTCATTCTAGCAATAGAGAAGTTCTATTATAAGAATTGTTGCGTAGTAGATATCATGAAGATATGAAGAACTATGCGAAATACAAAACCCTCATCATGTGAAACGAAGATACAAATTAAGACACCAAATATGTTCATGGTTGTAAACGAAGAAGATGTTTTTCTCGTCATGTATATTATGCATATTTTGTTTATTTTTGTAGTACTGCATGGGAGCACCATTTATGAGTCACATAGTAATAAGTGTTGTAGCTAGAATTGAGTTTTAGCTATATTTTTTTGTTCCATGGGCTATATGTTGAATGTTGCACTATAAGTCCATTTTTTCATGTGCATAGAGAGTGTAAGATTGATATGGATACATCCCATATCCAAACTACTTTCTTAGATAAATGGTGAGTACAATGGATGACACCCATACATCTTGGTAGATGGAAACAGGTCCATCGGATGGTTAGTTAATCAATGATCATGGTCATATTGGTGTTGAGTTCTAGAGTACAACAAGTTCCCAATTAAGCAGAGGTATTAGAGGTATGGTTTTTTTCCAACTGATACAAGACATAGTTTTGCAGTTGAAAGGAGGAGCCTGGGAACCTTATGAGGTGGAATTGAATTGCATTGTTCTCACTTGGGAAAACCAATTGTTGATTATAAGGCTGCTAATTTTTTGGAGTGGAATGATGAGTTTGTATTACGGAGGACATATAGGTCCTAAGATATGATTAAGAACACATTCAAGTTTGGTCCAAGGAAGTAAGTGACAATGCTTATGGATTAGTTATGAAAATGGTGAAGATCGAATAGTAGTGGACAAGTGAATGTAAAATATTAAGTGGTGTAATAAAGTATAACCATGACCAGGTTGTAATGTGACCCACACATTGCAACCATAAGAAATCCTATATGTCATGTGAGACTTGTTGTATTAGCATTCAAATACTTATTGTACCTAGTATCTCCATGAAATGGAGTGTGTATATATCTGGATATATGTAGCATCTAAAGGTCATATCACTGTAAAACCTCAATAGGCATGCATGCCCTTTTTGTCACGTGTCCTTCATGACTTGGTAGTTTGTTTACTTTAGTTCAGTAACCTCTATTTGGGAGTTCTCTAACACTTGAAGGAGTATGCCATGTGATGGCAAGATGCTCCATGAGTGGACCACATTGTTGTTATAGGCTCTAAAGGTGACATTTTACATTTAGGGGGATTTCATCGATAGGTTGAATGAACCATGTACACAAAGGACACCCTAGTAGACCAATAGTTGCAACAAATAGGTACCCATGAATTTTGGTGGATGGTTCTTCATTTATATGGATATCGATAGTTTGGTGATGAGAAAATAAATAAGGTATGAAATGAAATTACTAGGTTGGACTATGTTAATTTTTATGTAGCATAAGGAAGTACTCCCAAATTCTAAGTTGCCTCCCAAATCAGTCAAGAAAAAATCTGAAAAATAAAATTAAAAGTTAACTTTTTGGAGTTCATGTAGGCTCTAGGTTGATAGGTTGTCCCCACCATCAGTGGGTGTGACCCTTGGTCAAACCCATTTCAAAAATATAAATAAATAATAAGTCATCATCATTTCGACCAATCCAACAACAACATCTAAAGTTTCACTGATTTTGACCAATATATGACTATTGACTGAGGTTGACCACATGCAGTTTTTACCATAGACCTTGCCTAAATATTGACCAAAGGCTGAATTTTGACAATTGACCAACGTTGAATTTTCTAGTTTTAGGTGATATTTGACCAGGTTTGACTAGTATATGGTGTATGGTTTTTGGCATAGATTTCTTAGAGAAATTTAATGTAATTGTGAACCTTTCTAAAGAGAAATTCTCCTAAAAAAAATTGTGTTTCTCCCAAGTTTGGGTTTCCAAGGGATATGTGTTGTCTCTATTATGCATGGTTATCTCTTTAAGTTCCTATTTTTTTTCTTTCTATTATTGTTGAGGCTTTTCTATGTATAATTGCTCAATGATATCAATGAATTAAAAATTTAATGCGAATAATTAGGAAGTAATTTCCAAATCATAAAATCAGATTCTACTATTCATTCTTATAGAATATTCAACATGGTTTCAGAGCCTTATTGAAAGAGTAGCCACTAAGTTAGCATAACAGATAAGTTTTCAACAACATGATTATATTTATCTACTACTCAAGATTCACTATGAAAGGCAAGGTTCAAAAAGAAGTTATTCTAAAGTCAGATGGAGCTAACGAGAAAATATTTGTTTGTGCTCTTTTAGGAACTATTAGAAAATGCAATGATATATGGTTAGTAGACAATGGTGTCTCCAGGCACACAATAGGTTTTTGTTAGGTCTCTATACTACTATTGTATCCCTTATTGTTATTAGTGCAACCCCCTTATTGCATTATTTTCCCCATATAGCCACCATGTTGTTATTATTATGCCCCATAGAAGCCCACTATTATTATTGTTGTGCCCCTACAATACTATTGTTATGTAGGATTTGATTGTATTGGGACCCCTTAGACTCCTGTATATAGAAACGAGGTCTTGTCATTTGTATCATCGAAGAATTTTTCATTTGTGTAATGTAAACGAGGTTTCCCCATCAAAGTGGCTAATTTTTAAGTCATTGATCTATCTTTCCTATCTTTTTCTGAGATGGTTTCATAACATTTGGTATCAGAGCTTTGAATTGTAGGGTTTCACTGCTCCAAACAGGTCATCATGGCAATTTCGATATAACTTTTTCTCTACGAATTTTAGAAGCTAAAAAAAAACATATTTGAGATACAATCGTTCTAAACCACTGGGCCAAATTTCAGATCTTGTCTCACTATAGTTTCAGAGATATGATCTAAGGACATTAGGGTTTTTGAAAGCTCCAGAATTCAATCGCAAATAGGTCATCGTGAAAATTTCGCTATAATTGTTGTTCTAAGAAAGTTCAAACTCTAAAATTAAATCTCAGTTGAGCCAAAATCTTGATGAATCTTGGGTCCAAACTTAAGATCTTGTTTCACTAAATTTTTTGAGATATGTTCCAAGACATTTATGGTTTTTGCAAGATCCTAAATTACATCCCAAACAGGTGACTTGGGGAAAATCATCATAACTTTATCTCTGAGAATCAGATTGAAATTTCGTAAAAGTTTATAGAAAGAGTATGGAATGTAGTTTTCTCTATATTAGTTTTAGGTCCTAAGGTTGAAACAGTGACACATGGAACTCCGTACAGGTTTGCTCTACTGAACTAGTCGATAATCAGGTCATCGTGGGAGAGTTAACATAACTAATCGTTGGAGAATCCAATCTTGATCAGACTTGTGAGGTTGGAAAGAGGACTCAGAGGGAGACCATAAGACTCATTTCATACCTTGTAGATCCGAAATTATAGATATGCAACAGATTTAATATCGAGCTCCTACAAAGCGAAAAAAATGTGTGTAGTTTTTTTTATGTTTTGCATGGTTGAAAAATTAGTTTGAAGGAATTCAAAGGGAATGGAAGCTAAAATGGATGGTATAGAAGAAAATATTAAAAGAAACGTGGAAGGTTTGTAGGCAAATTTGACAAATTTGTTACAAGAAATTCTTACTAATGGCGAAAGGATAGTAAAGGAAACTCATGATGAGAACAAAAGAAATGTTAATCATGATTTCATAGACTCTAATGTTGGATTGAATACCCACCATGTTCCAAAGATCGATATGAGGAATTTTGATGGTAAGGATCCCCTAACATGGATACTACTAATGGAGCAATATTTCGATCTCCATAATGTGCAAAACACACAAAAGGTATGCATTTCAGCTTTATATTTGGAACCAAATCAGTTTGTATGATATCGATGGCTTTACTCTTGTAAACAATTTGTCACTTGGGAAATTTTTACAAAAGAAATGATAGCACATTATGAGGATACAAAAAGAAACACCTTTTTTAGCCAATTGATAAATCTTAAAAAAAAGGATTCAATGATGGAGCACATTGAGGACTTCCAAAAATTGAATATAAGGGTAAAAGATATTCCAGAGTAGCATAGGATTAATGTGATCATAGGGACCTTAAAGGATAAAATCCAACATGAGCTTCACCTTTGGGAACCTGATTCATTGAAGAAGGCATTCAGGATGGCAATAAAAAGGGAAATCAAAATTATGGCACAAGGAAGCCTCCCACTCACAACTATAAAGATGGAAGTGTTGTTTCTCCTAGCCTTTTACCACCTACATGGTTGACACCACAGTAATTGGAAGAAAAAAGAGCAAAATGGATTTGTTACAATTGTGATAGAAAATACACTAAAGGTCACAAGTGTGCTAAGAAGAAAGTAATTTACATAGATGGGGAAGAGGAGAAAGAGAAAGAACAAGAACGTCAAAAGAAGAGGATATACACAAGGAACCAATCCCAGAGAAATAAGAAATGAATATGACCATATCTTGTAATGCATTGATAGGAATTACCACTCCTAAAACTCTCAAGATGGAAAGGCATATCAAGATGAAAAAGGTAATAGTGTCGATTGATTCGGGTAGTACCCATAATTTTATTCATTGTAATATAGCCAAGGAATTGAATTTCTTCCTATATCCAGCAACAGAGTGTCAAGTAATGGTTTCAAATGGAGGAACCATAAATTGCTCTGGAAAGTGCCAAATATCAAGCTATCCATGGGATAATATGTCTTGAATAGTCCAATTATTTCCATTCCAATGGGTGGTGCAGATGTGCTACTAGGAGTCCAATGGCTAAAATATTTGGGTAAGATAGCTTTTAATTTTCAAGAACTTTTCTTGAAAATTTTTTTGGGAAGGAAAGGAAGTTTAATTAAGGGGTATCAAAGGGAAATCGGAAAATATAATTAGCTCTAACAGCATGAAAAATCTTCTAAAGAAAGAACAACGAGGCGTAATTACACAATTATTTTCACTAGAGGTTCCCACATCGAAATCATCTATCTCTCCAGATCTCCAAAACATGTTTGACAATCATTCCAAGGTATTTGAGACTCCCAAATGCCTCCCACCTACTCGTGATCATGATCATGCTATTCATTTTATTCGAGGAAGTGTTCCCGCAAACATCATGCCTTACATATATCCATATGTCCAAAAGAGTGAAACTAAATGTATGGTTGCAGAAATGCTAGAGGTTGGTATAATTCAACCTAGTCAAAGTTCTTTCTTTGTTCCAGTGGTATTGCTACACAAGAAGGATGGATCATGGCGCATGTGTCCACATTATAGGGAGCTCAACAAGCTTAATATTAAAGATAAAATTCCCATTCCTATCATTGATGAATTATTGGATGAATTACATGGAACAATTTACTTCACAGAGTTGGATCTTCGTCCAGGATATCATCAAATCAGAATGAAGACTCAAGACATTCCAAAAACAACATTTAGAACTCATGAGGGTCATTATGAATTTTTTGTCATGTCTTTTGGCCTTACCAATGCACCTTCTACATTTCAAGGTTTGATGAATTCCATTTTCAAACCCTTCCTTAGAAAATTTGTGTTAGTATTTTTTGATGATATACTAATCTACAACAAGTCTTCGAAGGATCATGTTCAACATTTGGACAAGGTGATCAAACTACTAGAGGATAAATGATTATATTCAAAAAGCTCCAAATGTTTCTTTGGAGTACAAGAGGTGGAATATTTGGGTACGTAGTTAGCTCATAGCTCATCTTATCATCATCAATATGATGGGAAAACTGCGATAGTGAACAAATTTTTGGAAGGATATCTTCGTTTCTTTGTATCTGATAAACAAATAGAATGGGTCAAGTGGTTTCCTTTGGGTGAATGGTGGTATAACACTTCCTTCCATCTGCAACAAAAACGATCCCAATTGTGGCACTTTATGGATATCATCCACTATCCATCACATCATATTTAAAAGAAAATTCTAAGGTTCAAGCAGTGGAAGATCACATCGAGCATCAACAACAAGTTCTCAAACTCTTAAAGGATAACCTCAATTTGGCACAGAATAGAATGAAACAACATGCAGATCAACATCACAGTGAAACAAGTTTTGATGTAGGTGACTGGATATTTCTACGACTACAACCATACAAACAAATGTCCCTCAAGCAAGCTAAGAAGGATAACGAATTATCACCAAAGTATTATGGTCCGTACAATGTGTTACAAAATATTGGTACTAT
The DNA here is from genome assembly GCA_031772625.1 of Pinus tabuliformis. NCBI lineage: Eukaryota > Viridiplantae > Streptophyta > Pinopsida > Pinales > Pinaceae > Pinus > Pinus tabuliformis. The sequence goes on from CM062818.1 coordinate 520,723,408, forward strand.
GGCATACAAATTGGAGCTTCCTGCATCTTCCCGAGGGCATCTAGTTTTCCATGTTTCATGCTTAAAGAAGGTTATAGGTGAGAAGATCCCAGTTCAAACAATATTACAGAACTTGACGCAGAAGGAAAAATCATATTGGAACTGAAAGAAATCACAAAAACAAGAAATCAATAGCTACGAAATCAATCAATTTTAGAGTATCTCATCAAGTAGAAGAACTTACCTGTTGAAGATCCCACATGGGAGGATTAGAATTTTATACAGAAGCATCCAGAACTACTCAATTGTTAAGGAAAACAATTTTTGAAGTAGAGGGGCATGTTAGATCCTTATACTACTAGTGTAACCCCTTATTGTTATTAGTGCAACCCCCTTATTGTATTATTGTGCCCATATAGTCCCCATGTTGTTATTAGTATGCCCCATAAAAGCCCACTCTTCTTATTTTTGTGCCCCTATAATATTATTGTTATGTAGGCTCTGATGGTATTGGGACCCCTTAGACTCCTATATATAGAAAGGAGGTCTTCTCATTTGTATCATCAAAGAATTGTTCATTTGTGTAATGTAAAGGAGGTGGCCCCCTCGAAGAAGCTGATTTTTAAGTCGTTGATCTATCTTTTTGTGAGATGGTTTCATAATAGTTTTTGAAAGAAAGAGACTTAGCATTAAAGGTTTAACTTGGAGACAATATCAAGTATGAAGAAGAATTTGTTCTCTATCTCATCATTGGAAGAGAGAGGCTATAGGGTTGCATTTTTGGTTCCAGACAAGTTATTATATGGCATAATAATTCAAGCATAGAATCAGTAAAAGTAATTGGTGTTCGAGAAGGAATATATAGGCTGATAGGATGACCAATACAAGCATTGATCCATAATACTATCAATCTATGTGAGCTATGGCATCATATAATTTCTCACTTACATTACAAAGATTTACCAACATTAAGAAAAATGGTTACATGTATTCCAAAACATTAGATTGAGTTTGATGACATTTGTAAGGGTTGTGCATGTAGTAAAAATACAAATAGATATTTCCCAAGCAGTGATAATAGATCTATGGGGATCTTTAGTCTAGTACATTCAGATATATGTGGACCAATGACAAGAACCTCCTTGGGTGTCCACTTGTAGTATGTAACATTCATTGATGATTTCTCCCAAAATACTTGGATCTACTTTATGAAAACTAAGGAAGGAGTCTTCAATAAGTTCTAAGAATCCTAAGAATAAGCCTAGAGAACCTAACAGGAAGGAGAATCAAGCTCCTAAGATTAGATAATGGAGAAGAGTACTCATCCAAAGACTTTAGATATTTTTGCAAGGAATCAAGGATTAGAAGGGAATGGATCGTTCCTTACAATCCTTAACAAAATGGCGTAGTATAAAGAAAGAACAGAACAATTGTATAAGAAGTGAAGGTGATGATTCATGATATAGACATTTTGATGTTCTTATGGGAAAAATATGCAAACAAAACCGTTTATGTTCAAAACCAAAGTCCTATCTAAATATTAGAGGAAAAGGCACCTAAGGAAGAATTCACCAAAATAAAAGCTCAAGTGAGTCATTTAAGAATATTAAGTTGTCCCATATATGTTTCGTTAAGAAATAGGAGAGATAGAATTTGGAACCTTCTAGAAAGAAAGGTAGATTTGTATAATACAATGCAACTTCAAAGGCATAGCGAATGTACATTTCAGAAGCATGCCAAATTGAAGTTATTCGAGATGTTACCTTTGATGAAGAAGTAGCCTTCAAGAAGTAGATAGAATCTCACATTGAAATTGATGATGAAGAACATGAGGATCCAAAGAATGCAGTTATAGATCCTTCTAAAAAAATCATTCGTTCTTCAAAATATCAAGAGGAGTCAAAAAAAGCATCAAAACGGCCAAAGCTTATGAGAGAGACTCTTGTAACAAGAAAAAAACTAGAATGGTGTTGTGATACTCTATAAGTTTTGTAAGGACATGTAGCTCGTAAAGGTACATTCATAGAAAGTAAACAACCTCAAATATACTTCGACGATATGACACTAATCAACCACATCATTGATTTTGAGCCCCCTAGTTATGAAGAAGCACTAGACAAGTAAGTTTGGAAATATGCCATGATGGAAGAATATCAGTCGATCGTGAAGAAAGATGTACAAGAGATAGTTCTGAGACCGGAGAAGTTATAAGTGGTGACCTCCAAATGGATCTATAAGATAAACCATGCAACAAATGATAGTATTAAAAATTATTACTTTCATTCCTTGGACTATGAATATTTTCTCTAGGACATTATAAGGGAAATTTTTATCTAGATTATTTTTCCTATAAAATATAAAGTTGATAGATACAAAATGACAAATTGTGATCTAATTTCTCTTAGATTTAATGTCATAGATTTCAATACAAATGCATTAATTGAGTGAGCCTATCATATGATGTTGAGTGTGAGGAGAAGCATTATTTTTTATATAACATGTTATTCCTCTAACCTCGCTACGAGAGAATTTCTTATTCCATGTTAACCATAAGACAAATCCATCTATGTGAGGGAATTTAGATGAATCATACTTCCATACTTCAACAAGAAAAATCAGCTTCACTCAATATCAAGCTTAACATAGGACCTTTAGAGCATGGGAAGTCATAATAGAACTTTAAAATAGGATCTACGATATTCCAAATTACTATTTATTACTTTCTTTTTGGTCTCTATCACTAACAATAGCTTTCCTATTTCTAATGATTTCCCATTTTCCTTCTTTCCTTCCTTCATTTACCTTTAGAACCTCCTTCCTTAACTTAGCTTGGTACCATGGAATGAGGTCCTCATTTATAAAGAATTTTGTCACTCGTAAGATTGTATATTTACTGAGTATTTTGAATTTATGGTCAATATATATTACCTTGACATGAACCAATCTATTTTTGTGCTTGAGTATCTTTCCCAACCTTCTTACTTCAATCAAATAATTTTTTTCAATTTGTAACTTATTTTTTAATTCAACTGTTACTAATGTTATTGTTCCCTAATTGTTGGGATGGGGTCCTTGGGTAAATTTTGTTGAGTTTTGAGTCATTTTTGCAATATAATTTTGTAGCGAAGGTAAAGTCTCCGTGAAATGTGGAAAGCGAAAGGTGGAGATAAGTAGAGTCAAAGGGGCTTTAGTCCCTTAGGTGGGTAGGTGATATATCTGTTTAGAGACCTGCCCATGATCCGCGGACCATGGTATTGTAAAGAAAATGCTATAAGTAGTTGAGTCATATCAAGTCTAGAGAATAACTTTAATTGAAGAATCATTGTAAGGTCAAGCCAATAAGACAGGAAATGTTTGTTTCTTGTACTTAGGGAAAAGGGGAAAGCTCATATAGCTAAGTGCATGGATACCTTGGTAAGTCCGTAGCTGAGTGCGCAGACCCCTGCAGTTGGGTGCGTAGGGATAAAGAGTCTGTATATGAACGATTATAGTTAATAAAGACTGTTTGGATCAAAATTGATGCATCTATGTTCTTCTATTTACTTCTGTAAAGTTTATGTATCTTCACTCTGTAATCTATTTAATGTGAAATAATGTTCATTTACTGTGCGAAACTGGTAGATTTGTAATCTTTATGTATGATAAGTATAATTAACCACCTTCATGAAGATTTGAAAGTCATTTAGATAAAGTTGTCGTAGTTGTCTATCAGAAGGATTAGATCTGCACAAAGGTAGATCTAAGTCATAAGAGCTTTAGGAAACCATCACATAAGCCTCTGGATGTAGAAACCTAGTTCTAGCATCCCCCAATACTACTTGGGGTGAGATTGCAAGCTACGCTACGCAGGTTGTTGGCGGAAGGTCCAGCAGTTTGGGTTTTGTTGGTTGGTGTAGTTAAAACTGCACCTGAGTCAGGCCCCATCAAGCCAACAAATGGTTCTGTTGCGGGGACCAGGATCGATCTCAGGAATGTGTGATGTCAAATAAGTGGTTTCCTGTGAAGAAGGAAATTGAGAAGTGGATCGATCGAAAGTTGTATGTGTTTGAAACTCAGGAGAACAAAAACCCTCAGTTATCCGAGGAACACTGGTTGAATAGATACCTGTACACACACGAGACCGAAAACTTTTTCTTTTTCTTCCCCTGCGAATTGCATAAGAGGCTGTCTGGATTAACAGATAGTTAGGGTACGTGGAGACTTGACGGCCCTATTGTGTGGACCCTAGAGTTGGTAAGGAATTTGGAAGCTTCAGAAAATAATATTGTATAGGTTGTTGATCATTGGATTGATCGCATAGTTGGAGGATTTGTCACTGAACTTGCGATTGATACGTCCATCAACTATAGCAAAGGCTCTTCAAGGGACCATGAGGTAAGTATTTAAAATCTCTGAAAACTTGGATTAAGATGATGTTATGTGAAAAACAGTTTATGCCATCACCTTGATGTTCGGGACTACACGAAGCAAAAAACCCTTCAGAAGAAATAGAGAATCAGGTTCTCAATATAGTCTGCTATTAGGATCCTCTTCGAGTGGCGATGGAAGGACTACTATGAATACAACACAAAGTGTGTTGCAGTTGGTAAGTCAGAGTATCCCAAGGATACCTTATCCATCCACTCCTTGTCCACCTCCACCTTTCCCACATAAACCTACACCTTCACCTCCACCTCCACCTACACCTCAACTATTCAACATGGTAAACGCAATGAAGATGTTGATCTTTAAAGGGGTAGGGAGTGAAGACCTCAGGAAATTACGGTTTGTTGCAAATGTTGTATGGACAATGCCATGGTAAATGAGATACAACAAATGGTAAATGAATCCTTATGGGATTTTGATCACAGGCTGAAATGCCTGATCTGGCAAGCTAATATGAACATCTCAGATGATCAACACAAAGACTGGTACATCGCTTCGTTGTTGCCTCACCTAATATTACCATTATCACAATAGAAGATAGGAACATAAGCAGAAGTTGTGGAAATTGTGATGAGGTTGGAAGCCTCACCAATACAAGATACGAACATTAGATTACAGTAGATTCACTTGCAGTTGACAAGTGTGAAAATGGAGTTGCAGAGTTTTAAAACAGGAAAGGAGCCCCAGCGTGAGGTTAACACAAAATTTTGGTGCTTAAAATGCAAGGGCCATGGTCACGATAAGGACCATTCCCTGGTTTATCAGAATTATCTTACTAGGGGAGGGCTTGTCCCTCGGAAGCCAAAAAATATTGTTGGACCAAGCACGAGAGTACCATTATGATGCGTTATCTATCCGATAGCTGGGAAGCATGCAACTGATAATTGTCACCTCTTGAAAAAGTTTGTTTAGACACCACAACAATTGTTTTGTACCTTCCGTAAATTAGTTGGAAATGATGAGTGAAATTTCCAAAGCTGCATATTGATGATGGAGCAAACCCCTACCTATCGAATGTAGGCAGAAAATTGGCCTCAGGATTAGGGCATGGGTGCAATGCATGGAGGATTCCAAGGTCATGGAAGAGGAAGAGGAGGAAGGGCTGGCAGAGGTCGTGGATAAGTTATCTATTATAACTGTGGTGAAGCTGGAAATTTTGCGTGCAAATGTCAGAACCCAATGCATCCATCTTGTCAATATTGTAGACAGTTCGATCATGTGATAGAAGACTATCCGGTGTTGATTGCCAAGATGCAGGAGAAAAAGACACAACAACCTACACATAACATCAAAATGATGAGGGCAGAGCCTCGTGAAGAGGACCATAGTATTAATATCGTAATGCACAGTGGTATGGCTACAAGAGAAGATAAAAGAAAGCAGGGAAAACCTTAGGGATGAGTGCACAAGGATGTTGAAAAGGAAGTTTGGTTTGACCTCAACCGGGCTAAAGAAACTTTCATGGAAGATAAGAAGAACTTTTCTGTGGCTTCTGCATCAGGGAGTCACAAAAAACCAGTTGGAAATAGTGAAGTGCAAGATCTGGATCCTTCATTGTTAACCACATTTCTCAAAACTTGTAAGAAGTTCTTTAGGTATCAGAAGGCGATAGAAGGGATCGAGGAGTTGTTTCACCATTGTACAGGAAAAATTAAGATTCCTTCAGAACAATGCGTTGTAAGGAAACCATGTAAACAAAATAAATGGACTGGGCATGAGATGAGGCTAACTGCGCAGATCAAGGAGTATGAAATGAACCAAGTCATCCTAATTTGGGTTCTAATGTGAACATACTGCCGATGTAGACATGGGAAACGATGGGGAGACTTGCGCTACAATGGTCTCATATAAACCTTCACATGTCTAATAAGTAGAAGATCATTCCTATGGGGCGCCTACTCCAGGAAAAGTTGAAGACACTCCAGCAAACTCAAACGACGATGCACCTCGTGATGGAGGGGCCAACTACAGAAAAGTTGGTGGAGGAAGTGCAACAGGCCATGGTACAGGGTTCTGATAACATAGCAGCATTGCAGGTCGAGTCCAGTGACCTCTGCAACAATATCAAGGTGCCATCTAAGTTACTCGAGCATGAGTCACCCAATTTGTGTTCGGGGCCTGTTGGGATGCGGTCCCTGGGGTCAATTTTTGTTGAGTTTTGAGTCATTTTTTTAATAATTTTTGTAGTGAAGGTAAATTCTCTGCAAAATGTGGAAAGTGGAGTGCAAATCTATTTAGAGTCAAAGGGGCTTGAGTCCCTTAGGTGGGTAGGTGATAGAGTTGTTTTGAGACCCACCCATGGTCTGTGAACCATGGTATTTTAAAGCAGTCACTATAAGTAGTTAAGTCATAGCAAGTTTAGAAGATAACTTTAAGTGAGGAATCATTGTAAGGTCAAGGTGCTAAGCAAGGAAAGGTTTGTTTCTTGTACATAGGCGAAAGGGGAAGTCTCCTGCAGCTAAGTGCTCAAAGACCTTGCTAAGTTCGCAACTGAGTGCATGGGCCCCTGCAGTTGGGTGCACAGGGATAAAGTGTTTGTATATGAAAGCTTATACCTAATAAAGACAATTTTCAGATGAAATCGATGCATCTGTGTTCTTCTATTTAGTTTTGCAAAGTTTATGTATATTGGCTCTGTAATATGTTTAATGTGAATTAATTCTTATTTACTGCACAAAACTGGTAGATCTATAATATTTATGCATGATAAGTATAATTAACCACGCTCCTAAAGATCTGAAAGTAATTTAGATTAAGTTATCGTAGTTGTTTGTCGAAAGGATTAGATTTGCGTGAAGGAAGATCTAAGTCGTAAGAGCTTCAGGAGACCATCACACTGGTCTTTGGATGCAGAAACCTAGTTCTAGCATCCCCCAATACTACTTCAGGTGAGACTGCAGCATGTTCTGCACAAGTTGTTGGTGAAAGAGCCAACAATTAGGGTTTTGTTGGTTAGCGTAGTTAAAGTTGAACCTGGGTCAAGCCCCATGAATCCACCACTAATATTTCTACCCTTTTGTGCTAGGAATTACAAAATTCAAGGATTTCTCTTTATGCTTGTCATCTAGCTCAAGTAGAGTGTTCATTTCCTAAATAATGGGTTTTACGTCTAATTTTTTTCCATACTACTTAACGTGGAATTATTATTTAGTTTTTCTTTTAATTCTTTAACCTCACCTTTCAAGGTGAAGATTTCTTCAACCATTAATTGTTTCTAGTTTTTCATTTCTTGGAATCTAGCTTCCATTTCTTATAGTTGAGTTTAGAACCCTAATATTTTATTATCTAGCTTCTTCGTTGACAATTTAAAATTATTATCAAGCATTGTCTCAAAATCTATTTTATATTCTGCTTGTCTTTCTTCTCTCCGTGTTTCTAACAAATTTATATGATCATGGAGACTCTCTAAGGTGACTTTGTTGGGCCTCCACTTACTAGGTTGAGCATTTGTAATCTATGTGGTGAAGCGTTCATAATTTTAAAAATAAGTAGAAAGAAAGAAAATAAATAAAATGAACTTTTGCATCTATATTATGAGTATATTGTCATAAATTTCTTGGTGTAAAGTTCTTACTTGTATATGGCCCTATGTTATAGAGTATATATAATTTATTTATTTCCATAGACCACCAAGTGCATATGAATAACCAATTTCAATGCTAATTCACTCCAATAAGATGTCGCTAGTAGCAAAGGATATTCACTTAGTGAACTTGTGACATAGCACATGTGTTCATGGAATATTAAACAATATCCCTCATTTCACTAACCATTGAGAAATAGCTCCAAGAATCCTTTTCTTGATCCCCCCCCAATACATCGTTTAGACTAAAGAACCCCTTATTTTTACTAGATACATTTTTTGTTCCTCTCAATCCCTATAAAACCTATGGTACTGTCCACCTTCCCCTAATACCTACAATATATTGAGATTATTTTTCAAAATTTTAAAACCCCCTTTATGAAAGAACTTGGTAATATATTGATCAACAAGGTGAAACTCTAATGGTTGGTAGAAACCCATCCCACCGAAAAGGCTCAAGTGTAGCAATGTGTTAGAATACCCATTAATTTTTAATCCAAATTCAATATGGAAAACCCTTACTCGAAAAAATCACCTTCATTAAGTATAATTCATCACAACCCAAACATTCATAGCTTGATTTGGACAAGGTTAATGGAACATTTGCTCCTATATGATTCATTTATTTGGGTTAAATGACCATAATCAAGATTTTTGGCATTATGATATAGGTGTTGTCCTTGATGGCAACTCACATAGATGACAGTTCATTGCAACAGGTTAACAACAAAGGATTACCAATCAGACTCCATAAATGGTTTAAGAAGTATACATTGGTTCATTTTTCCAAGTTGCGTATACACGTGGGTTAACAGAACAAAACGAGTGTACACATATGCACACACTTTCACAGAAATAAAAGTGCATATGGGATGGAAAATCAAGTTTTTGGTCCAAGGTATTGGTCCAAGGTATTTGGTTCAAGGTATTGGTCCTAAGTGGTTTTGGTCTGAGGTATTGAGAAAGGTCTAAAACTATATATGGAGGAGAAGATCAAAGGGATAAGGGTGGAAGTAATGAATATCTTGTGAAGAGGAAAATCAAAAGAAAATATGCACATTATGGGTTTCTGGTGCTTTGTTTGATCTGAACTAAGGATGAACCTTAGTGGTTGATGAAGGATGAGATCTAATGAGGGATCAGGATCATAAGACCTGAAATGAATTATCATTATGTGGTTTGATCATGGATAGTCTAGATCTGAATGCTAACGAATGATTACACTATAAATGTTCTGATCTGGGTATGACTGAAGTTTGGAATAGTTGTGATGTTTTAAGTTGGTATTTACAGATTTGTATATTGGTTTGCTTTGATAAGAGCGTGTATACACACTGTTTTGGCACATCGAAGTAGCGTATACATTATGAAATATGATGTTTGAAGTTGCAGTTGGTTCTCGTTATTGATGCAGAGTTCTAGGATATGCTCTGTGTTCTAGTGACTGTGTTCTACTGACAGTGTTCTGGGTTTAGATCTGAGTACTGGTAACAGTGATATGTCTATTCTAGTTGATTGGTTGAATGAATGGTAGATAAAGTTGTGTCAGAGGTTTAGTGATTGTTTGATTCAGTATGTCAGAGGTTTCAGTGATTGTTTGATTCAATATGTCAAAGGTTTCAGCGATTAATTGATTCATTTGTGGTTGATTCAGATATTGATGATTGAGTTTCAGTGATTGGTTGATGCAGATGTATTTGATGGTTGTATTACAGTGGTGATTTATTTCGAGCTTCAATGTTATTGATGGGTCTAGTCTGAAAATTTATGAAACGTTGTCCCTGGACGATGCTGAGGGTTGGATCCTTCAATGAGGAAGAAGAAGCTTCCTACCAATAGTGGCTGGTGATTTGATTAGGGGGTTGGAGCTCCCTTCCAGTAGCAGCTGGAGCACGAGTGAAGGTTTCATCCTTCTGTAGGTCGGTGCCTACGTACTAGTAAACAGATCGGCTAGTATTAGAGCTAGGGTGTTGGAGCTCCCTTCCAGTAGAAGCTAGAGAATGAGTGAAGGATGGATCCTTCTGTAAGCCGGTGCCTACGTATTAGTAAACGGATCAGCTAGTACAAAATCTAGGGGGTTGTAGCTCCCTTCCAGTAGAAGCTGGAGAACGAGAGAAGGTAGTAGCCTTTTGTACGTGGGTGTCTATGTATTGGTATGAGTATGCACCAATGCAAGATTGTAAACATGTTTTTCTTATATTAAAAGAAGACAACAGTAGGTGGTTTTTGTCCCGCATTGGGTTTCCACCTTAAATCTTGGTGTTCATGTGTGTTGCTCATGTGTGATGGTTTATTCTATTATTATTACACATGGTTATTGTTTATATGATTAATGAAGTACTGATGCAATGGTTAAAATACAACATATGATGAATTAACAAAATCATAATTTTGTTGGATATATGCTGGTTGCTTTAAAGACAGTTGCATGTACATGCGAGTTACCTTCATTGAAGTAGCATATATAAATTTCAGTATGAAAAGAAAAAGTTTTTGATTTGAATAATACTGATTCATCTCCCCCTCTCACTATTATTTCCAACAATTGGTATCAGAGTAGGTCCTTTGGCAGAAGCTTGATCGCTTGAAGGAGATCCGTAGAAACAATGGGAAGGAAGCTAAAGAAGAAAGCACCTAAGAAGAAGAAAACATCTCAAAGGAATAGTGACAACAAGAGATATAATGGGCCATCCGGTGGAAGCAAGTATTCACATTCAGAATCACCTTAGATTGAAGATGAACAAGCAAAAGAAGCATCAGGTACAAATTTTAGGTCTTCTGGTGATACTTTTCTCTGTTCATGCAATGTTGAAGATATTGAAAGTGATAGTGAAATAAATATAGAGGCAGAAGTTAAAAGACTCACAGATAAAATTAGAGATCAACAAGATCTATTTAACAAAATGGAGTGTGCCTTCAAAGAAGAAGTTACCATATTAAAAGCTCAGTTGGAGGAAGGAAACAAAGTAAGGGAGCATTACAAGGAAAATGAAGATCAATGTCAAAAGCTGCAGGATGAAGTGACATCATTAGGAAATGAAGTAAATCAAAAGAGTACAACAATCAAGATACTTAAAGATAGATCCAGTTACTATGAAAGTCTTGAAGCTAAGATCATCTCTCTAAAGGAAGATCCTGACAATTCAAACAAACAGAATGAAGAAATACCTCAAGTAGATGAAGAACAAGAAAATAAGATTCTCAAATTAAGGCAACAAGTGGAAGAAGGAAGAAAGACTAAAGAAACCATGAAGAAGCAATATTTGGAAAAGGAAGAGAAATATCAAGTTGAGGTAAATATCTTAAAAGGTAAATTAGAAGAAAAGGATAAATTGTTACGATTTCAAGATAGTACTAAGATTTTGGATAATATTCTTAGTAGTCAAAGGTCTCCTACCATCAAGACTAGTCTTGGTTTTCATGAAAGTGTTGAAGGTGAATCTAGCTCACAAGATGAGGCAAGAAACTTTAATGCAAAATCTGAAATTCTCAACAAGGAGATAAGATGTCAACCCTATCAACAATCAAGGAAAGAATGTCTTCAAAGGAAATCACTTACTCCTTACTACGGAAGTGATAGTCGGTTATTTCCGATGATGAATAATGTTAAATGTTTTGTATGTCATAATTTTGGACATGTTGTAGCCAAATGCAGAAGTAGAATGGTTCAAGCTAATAACTATCACACAGAAAAATCATCAGCCTGCATGTACTTTAAGGGATATTGTTTTTCTTGCAATATGTTTGGTCACAAAGCCATTGACTGCTATAGAAGGAATATGAAACATGTAAGATGTTATGCATGTAACGAGTTTGGACATATAGCAAAGGAATGCATGAGAAAATTTCAACCACCATACCAAAAGGAGAAAACATCATCACGCTCGAAGATATGAAAGAAGAAGGAAGTACAGTCAGAAAGATGTGGCATAGCACAATATATAGACATATCATATTCAGGGGGAGCTGAAAGTGTAAAACTTTAGTATTCCAATTCTCATACATAGTTATCAAGAAGAGAAGTTGCGTATATATGTGAGTTAGAAGCTTCACAATCGTGTATATGTTGTTTTGAGGAAAAAGCAGCGGGACAAACTCAGGAAAGAGGGTTTGATAAGGTTCAGTCAATTATCAATTATCTTTTCTATTTGATGATGATTACAATCTACTGATGATATGTGGAAGTGTTTTTGACCCTCATAAGTTTTTGATAATTTGATGAATAATTGGTTGATGATGATGCCTTGATGATTCTTACTAACAAAAGCAATGATCAGATCTGACAGTGAACATATGGCACAAGTTCAGGGGGGAGCATATGCTTCTAATAATGCATTGTTGGCATCATATTAGAAGACCTTGGTACATGATGATACTTATATTGCTTGATTCACATAGTTTCTTTGATTCAGATGACTCTTTTGATAATGGACATATATAGATTTTTGATCTTGATGTTGCTGAAATATGTTGATGGTACAGATCATATATGGTGTATGATAGTTGTTGATGACTACCATGGTATTGTTTAGATTTTTGGTCCTTGTTATAAATGTCATGCATATCATTTGATGTAAAGGTCATGAAAATACCTAATTTGTAACCCTGCTATGCATGGGAAGGATGATGTATAATTGTTATTTCAGTCATGTATAAACATTTGGTATACCCCCACTTTGTTGGGTGGATGAGTCAAATTCGGTGTATCCCCACTTGGTTGGGTGATTGATGTATGTATGATTCATTGGTCTTAGGGGTGTAATACTCACTTAGTTGAGTTATAAAGCCATGTTATTCTTAAAAAAAAAAAAAATTGCAAACTCTACATGTACTCAAGGGGAGCATGGACAACATAATGTATATCAAAGGGGGAGAATATCTTGGTCTTCCCTTTGCCCTTGATGTCAAAGGGGGAGAGTATGTTGGTGTTGTGGTTGCCATCATGTCCAAAGGGGGAGATTATTAGCATTATGATACAGGTGTTGTCCTTGATGGCAACTCACATAGATGACAGTTCAGAGTGCAACAGGTTAACAACAAAGGATTACAGATCAGACTCCATAAATGGTTTAAGAAGTATACAATGGTTCATTTTATCCAAGTAGCATATACACATGAGTTAACAGAACAAAAGGAGCATATACATATGCGCGCACTTTCACAGAAAGAAAAGCACGTATGGGATGGAAAATCAAGGTTTTGGTCCAAGGTATTGGTCCGAGGTATTTGGTTTGAGGTATTTGGTCCAAGGTATTTGGTCTGAGGTATTGGTCCTAAGTGGTTTTGGTCCGAGGTATTTAGAAATGTCTAAAACTATATAAGGAGGAGAATAGCAAAGGGATAAGGATGCAGGTAATGAATATCTTATGAAGAGGTAAATCAAAAGAAAATATGCAGGTTATGGGTTTTTGGTGCTTTGTTTGATCTGAACTAAGGATGAATCTTAGTGGTTGATGAGGGATGAGATCTAATGATGGATCAGGATCATAAGACCTGAAATGAATTATCATTATGAGGTCTGATCATGGATAGTCTAGATCTAAATGCTAACGAATGATATACACTGTAAATGTTATGATCTGGGTATGACTAAAGTCTGGAATAGCTGTGATGTTTTAAGTTAGTATTTGCAGATTTGTACATTGGTTCTCTTTGATAAAAGTGCATTTACACACTGCTTCGGCATATCTAAGTAGTGTATACATTATGAAATATGATGTTTGAAGTTGCAATTGGTTCTAGTTGTTGATGCAGAGTTTTGGTGCTGCTCTGTGTTCTGGTGACAGTATTATGGGTTCATATCTAAGTACTGGTTACAGTGATCTATCTGTTGGAGTTGATTGGTTGAATTTGATTAAGATTGAATGAATGGTAGATTCAGTTGTGTCAGAGGTTCAGTGGTTTTTTGATTCAGTATGTTAGAGGTTTCAGTGATTGTTTAATTCAATATGTCAGAGGTTTCAGTGATTGATTGATTCAGTTGTGGTTTATTCAGAGATTGGTTGATGCAGATGTATTTGATGGTTGTATTGCAGTGGTGATTGATTTTGAGCTTCAATGTTGCTGATGAGTCCAGACTGAAAATTTATGAAACGTGGTCCTTAGAGGATGCTGAGGGTTGGAGCCTTCAATGAGGAAGTCAAAGCTTCCTGCCAATAGTGGCTGGTGATTTGATCAGGGGGTTGGAGCTCTCTTCCAGTAACAGCTGGAGAACGAGTGAAGGTTTGAGCCTTTTGTAGGCCGGCGCCTACGTACTAATAAATGGATCGGCTAGTACAAGAGCCAGGGCATTGGAGCTCCTTTCTAGTAGTAGCTGGAAAATGAGTGAAAGTTGGAGTCTTCTGTAGGCCGGCCCCTACGTACTAGTAAACATATCAGCTAGTACAAGAGCTAAGGGGTTGTAGCGCCCTTCCAGTAAAAGCTAGAGAATGAGAGAAGGTTGTAGCCTTCTATAGGTGTGTGCTTGCGTACTGGTATGAGTCTACACCAGTACAAGATTGTAAACAGGTTTTTCTTATATTAAAAGAAGACATCAGTAGGTGGTTTATGTCCCGCATTGGGTTTCCACCTTAAATCTTGGTGTTCATGTGTGTTTCTTATGTGTGATGGTTCATTCTGTTATTATTGTGCATGGTTACTGTTTATATGGTTAATGAAATACTGATGCATTGATTAAAGATCAACATATGATGAATTAACAGAACCATAAGTTTGTTGGATATACATTGGTTTCTTTAAGGAAAGTTGCATGTACACGTGAGTTACCTTCATTGAAGTAGCGTATATAAATTTTAGTATGAAAGGAAAAAGTTCTTGATTTGACTAATACTATCTCACCCTCCCTCTCAGTATTATTTCCAACAAAGATTACAATTTTAAAACTTCATAGGAGTACCATGCCTATGCTTGTGATTTCAATAATTTGCAAGCTTGTGAAAACATTTTATAGTTTGCATATTAGGTATTAGTGAGAATCGCCAATGTTTTTAAACTTGAAGATAATTTTCCATCATTAAAATTTTCCCGTGTGTGAACACTGTGAGCAGAGTAAATGTCAATACAAACACAAGCATACATATATTATAATTAGGCCACTCACATAAAGTTGCATTCCATTGTGTTTTTGTAATTTAATTACATTAAGAAATTACAATGCAATACATAGATGAGTTCAAGAGCTTAGCGATGAGTTAAGCAGAAAAATAGAATATTCATTTTTTAGTAAATTTTTTAATTTAAATAATTTAAATAATTAGGTATATTTATAAATATAGATTTTATTTTATAGAATTAAGATTTTAAAAAGTTAATTTTTTTAATAAACTATTATTTAAAAATAAGAGATAGTGGATTGAGATGTTTACATATTTTTTAATTTGGGAAAAAGTGTCAATGCATATTGCTGTAGATCATAGTTATTTTTACATTAGAAAATGAATTTGGTTAATATTAAAGTGTACATAAAATTAATCAGTGAATATTAATTAATTAATTATATAGCCCATGAATAATGTTTAAAGCAAGTATAAAGTTTTGAATACTGTTTAAAAATTTATCAACTCATGTGTGATAATATCATAAAGGTGGATAACTTTGATTTCTTCATTTATTTGTCATTCCAAAAACTTTTTCTATATTTAATTGAAATTTAAATGCTTGTTGAACTGATGCCACTTATTTAGTTTTTGTTGTATTTTCTCTACCTAATTTATGCATGATTTATAACTGTTTTTTATGCATTTCATAATAAAAAAATTTAATTGAGATAATTTATATAATTAGATATATTTATAAACATTGACTTTATTTTGTAGTTAGGATTTTAAAAAGTTATATTTTTTAATAAACAATTATTTAAAAAAAATAGATAGTTGAATGAGATGTTTACTCAATATTTTTAATTCCTAAAAAAAGTCAGTACATATTATTTTAGATGATAATTATTTTTACATTAGAAAATTAGTTTGTTGAAGATTAAAGTGTACTTAAAATTAATTAAAGAATATTAATTAAGTAATTAAGTAATGCATAAACATTGTTTAAAGAAAATATAAAGTATTGAATTGTCTAAAAATTGATCAATTTATGTGTCTGTTTTTCAATCCAAAAGCATTTTCTTCAATTATTTGAAATTAAAATGCTTATTGAAAGGTGTTTGTTATTTCTGTTATATCATGATAAACATTAACTTATTTTCATATGTTGACTTGATTTTTGCATGATTTATAGCTGTTTTTCTAATGCATTTTATAGTAAAAGTTTTTAATTTAAATAATTAGGTATATTTATAAATATAGGCATTATTTTATAAAATTAAGATTTAAAAAAAGTTAATAAACAATTATTTAAAAAAATTGGATTGCTGATTAAGATGTTTACACACATTTTTTTTATTTGGGAGAAATAGTAGCTTATTGCTTCAAATGATAATTATTTCTACACTAAAAGTTAAGTTTGGTTAAGATTAAAATATACATAAAATTAGTAAATGAATATAAGTTCTTTTATGAATATACACTATGGTTATCCAATTATTGGTTTGAACACTGGGTGATGATAGGTTTGTCCACTTATATATATGGATGGAATTAAAATAGATAGACACTAGTTAGATTAATTATAATTTGGAAAAAAATAATATCTAAAAATTTTAAAAATATTTTAAATTAATATTTTAATTGTCTTATTTTACCATAAATTACTAAACTAATCTTTCGCTAAAATATTGATTTGTTAGTTTGATTATGAATTGTGACATTAATCTCTTTCACTAAAATATTGATTTGTCAGTTTGGTTATGAAATTAATCTCTGACTACCACAGTAACTCTTTCCATATCTCCTTTACCATAACATATCATCCAGTTATTATTGAATCATCCGTAACCTTATACGGACGCCCATCTTGAAATGGGATTCGATTAAAATAATAATAATACTACTTTTTGAGTGGAGAAATCAAAATGCCTACCGTGCATATTTCTGAAATGTGCACACAAACTACCGTGCGTATTCAATCATTTTCTATATTATTTGGGATTTCGAACTTTCGTCCTCAAACATATTCTTCTTCCTTTCACCTGACAATGAGTGAATTGTTGAGTCTCAGAAGTGGAGGAGAGCTTCTTTTACGAATAGCAAATCACACTACCCGGAACGGAAGTTGTACCGCCACGTCAATCACCGTCCGTCAACGAAACGGAAGTTGTACCGCCACGTCAATCAACAGACCAGTGATTCTAATGTGCACGCATTTACCACACACTGCGTTATGGCGGAAACTGGAATACGAGTATGAACATTCACCGAATTTTTAGATGAATCAGAATACGAGTATGAACATTCCAAAAATCAAAATCCGTTAAAAAAAATTAACATTGCCTAGATTTTACATGGGTAAGGTTTTCTGTTACACCAAAATTCTTTCTTCTCATGTTTTAGTAAATTTTTAAATTATTATTATTATTTTTAGAGTGGTTTTAAGGTGGATTTTAGAGTGGCGGTTACATGTGATCAGTTAGAGTGGCGGTTACATGTGATCAAGTGAGAAAATCCAATATTCTCTCTCAAATGCAGAAAGGGAATCCTGGACCAAAGCAAATACCATGTAAAAATTTTTGTTACAACAAACCCATAAGCTTTAAATAAACTTCCAAACCATTATCATTACATTAATAAATGATCCCAAAATAAATTTAAAGTAACAATTAATCCACTTAATTAATTCTCAACAAAATAAATGTAAAACTCCAACCACCTAAACTAGTGTTTCCGCGCCTACGTAGACGTAGACCAAGATCTGGACCTAATTACCTTTGAAAATGCAAACGTTGGATTTTCTTTGACATCTATTCTGAGAAAATTCGGCGTCAAGCAGCCTAGTGCATCCCTCTCCTTCTTCTTTTATCCGCTGAGTTGGAGGCATCCGACTGCAAATTGAGTTGCCACAAAAAAATCCAAGGATAATGGTTATCCTCATTGACACACTTTAAAAGAAGTCAATCATTATTTTTGTGGTCATCCCACAAACATGTTCTATTTGGGAATGGTTATCCAGTTCCATAAAACAACGCGTAGTTAGTTTCAATGGCACTCCATAACATTAAATAAGAAAGGGGTGTGTGCTATTTCAAAGATGGAGTGTAAGGGAAGGCAACGCTTCCAAATCTGACCAATTCAATCACATGTTTGATGAGTGGAATTGTGGCCAGGCATGCTATTTGGATTCGTTGAAAATAGTTCAACTCCAATACAAACTCGTGGGCTGAAATTGCAAGATTGGTGGTGACAAATAGAATTTTGATTTTTTTTTAATATCTACAACACTCTCCTGATAGTGAGGTTGGTCTTAACCTGGTTTCCTAATTCATCGTTGGTAATTGTGAATCCTTTAAGGTAAGATATTTCTTCCTTTGTGGTGATATATTTCTTTTTGGGTGATACAAATATATAGATACGCTAGAACTGGAACACACACGCAAGCTTCGACCCATCTAAACCTTGGTGTAATATTTAGCTTGAGTACCAAAGTCTCTGAGTATGGAACCAGTGCCCCTTTCCTTAGTTGTGAAATTGAAAATAAATGACAACAATATTGGTGGTTAATTCTTTTATACTTTTGACTGAGTCTAATATAACTTGGATTAATGTTGAGGGAGTTTAGTGCATCACACTTTGTGATCGATATCATAATATCTTCAGAGGCATAACTCCTCCTTTTGGCGAGACACTAGACTTGTCACCAATTCTCGCGTTCTTTTTATTGGACATTGTTACAAGTGTTGTTTCTAGTCTTCTGGCCGAGCTGCCAAAGACGTAGAAAGCAAAGGTGGATTAGCAACAATTATAGGAGCCCCGTGAAGAGTTTTATTTTCAAGCGAATTCAGTCACAATTGAAAGGAGTTCTTTATATTCCATACACCCATATTGAGTTCGATAATCATGATGGGTTTCTTAGTTTAGTTAGAATTTTTTTTCTAGCAAGTGTGAGGTTTGTTTTGTGATGAAAGAAACTAGTGGTCGATGCAAATCTCCCATTTCGATCAGGAAAGGTAAATGCTTTCCATATTAGTATATGAATTAAAATATACATTTCTACATGATGGGCATACGTTAGCAAACTGCTGGCGAAGATTAGTTTTAATTGTAGTGCAACTAAATAACTTTTGTATGTGTGTGTGCATATTTATGTGATTACATGTTTGTGCTTACATATATGTATGCCTTTCATGTAGGGCTCATTTTTGTGGTTACAATGAACTGCTTTGGTACATTTACATGCATGGATGGATCAAAATTCTCACAAATTAACATGATTAAAAAACATGATTTAAGATGGTAGATATTTATAATCATTCTATAGGAATAAGCAAAGTTGGATTTAATCCTTGCACTTATATTAAATTTCTCAAGTCTTTGGATATCTATAGTACCAATGTAGGGAGGAGAAACCCAGAAAGGCTACACTAGAACAAATAATTCTGCAATGTTGAATTGTGGTGGAGTAAGGAGTAATGCAAAGAAATAACAAAATCTAACATGTTGATTATTTTTAATAAGCAGAAATGGTCAACCATCAATTGGTTACTTTTTATTGTGCCTACTTATTGAATGTTAAAAATTATGTGAAGATTAAATTTTTATTATAAGTGTGGAAGTTCCCCCAAAACATAAGTCGTTAAGGTGCAAATACTCTATACCATGATTTAAAATTGGTTTAAGATATTTACATAGTTTTAGATGTTCATAGTAGAGTGGGAGGAATGAACATTAAGAAAAATGGTTACATGTCTTCCAAAACTTCAGATTGAGCATGGTGACATTTGTAAAGTTTGTGCACTTGGTAAAAATACCAATAGATATTTTCCAGGTAATGATAATAGATCTAAGGGGATCTTCAGTCTAGTACATTAAGATATATGTGGACCAATGACCAGAACCGTCTTGGGTGTCCCCTTGTACTATGTAACATTCATTGATGATTTCTCCCAAAATACTTGGATCTACTTTATGAAAACAAAGGATGGAGCCTTCAACAAGTTCCAAGAATTCTAAGCATAAGCCTAGAGAACCTAACAGGAAGGTGAATCAAATTCCTAAGATTAGATAATGGAGTAGAGTACTCATCTAAATACTTCAGTTATTTTTGCAAAGGGATCGGGGATTAGGAGGGAATTGATCCTTCCTTACAATTTTTAACAAAATGGAGTAGTAGAAAGAAAGAACAGAACAACTGTATAAGAAGTGAAGGTGATGATTCATGAAATAGAAATTTTTACGTTCTTATGGGAAAAGCATGTCAATAAAACTGTTTATGTTCAAAACCGAAGTCCTAACTAAATATTAGAGGACCATACACATGAGGAAGCATTCACCAAAATAAAACGTCAAGCCAGTCATTTAAGAATCTTTAATGTCCAATTTATGTTACGTTCTGAAATAGGAGAGAAATAATTTTGAACCTTCTAGGAAGAAAGGTATCTTTGTATAATAAAATGCAACTTCAAAGGAATATCAAATGTACATTTCAGAAAGATGCCAAATTGAAGTTAGTCGAGATGTTACCTTTGATGAAGAAGTAGCCTTTAGGAAGTCTAGAGAGTCTCACATGGAAAGTGATGATGAAGAACATGAGGCTCTAATGAATGTAGGTAAAGGTCCTTCTAAACAAATCCTTCATTCTTCAAAATATCAAGAGGAGTCAACAAAACCATCAGAATGACCAGAGCCTACGAGAGAGACTCTTGTAACTAGAAAAATACTAGAATGGATTTGTGATACTCTATAAGTCATATAAGTACATGTAGACCCTAAAGATACATTCATAGAAAGTAAGAAACCTAAAATATACTCATATGATATGGCTAATAAACCACATCATTGATTTTGAGCCCCCTAGTTATGAAGAAGCACCAAACAAGTAAGTTTTAAAATATGCCATGATGGAAGAATATCAGTCCATCGTGAAGAAAGATGTATAAGAGATAGTTCTAAGACCAGAGAATATATAAGTGGTGACCTTCAAATGGATATATAAGATCAATCATGCAACAAATGTGATCCAAAATGGATATAGAATAGACTTCTAAGTCTAAAAATGTTCCTCATAGAGGAAAATGAAAGTCAATGGATGCTCTTGGAAATAATCCCATTTCATAGATCTCTTCAATCTAAATCTATTGCAATTTGAATGGACGAAAATGGACTTAGGATGAAGAAGTTATTGCAAAAAGAAGATTGTCCATTGTCCTTTGAAAAGGAGGCATTTTATTATTAAATGGGAATTAGGAGAAATAAAGGCTTTCTAAAGAAAATCGCATCAGAAAGGTGTAAAGGATGGAGCAGCAGACCTTAAGGACCCCCGACTAAAGACCTCCAATATATTGGATCGGAGGTATGCTGCCATGCGATATTGGGACCCTAGGCAAGCCAATTGCGATATGCGATGGTTGGTGATTGGCCATCGGCACACCCAAAAGGGAAGGACCCATGGCACTGCGATATGTTGATATGCAATCAACGATGATGCTGATGTGCGACAATGTTGACTTGTGATTGCGATGATAGGATTGGTGGATCGGAGTCGGCAATATGAAATCACATCGCAATGTTCCATGGTATATGGAAAGAACCCCAGGCCATAGCGATAGCGATATGCAATTTCCAATATCAACCATCGGATCAAAAAAAGAATGGACGGTCCTGATTTGTTCGGTGATCAGCGATCAGTGATCCCTGATACAAAGGGCCGATGCACATTGCGATATGCGACTTGCGATACGCCGATAAAAGGTGGACCCAATAGAGTTTATAAGTGCGATTTCATAACTTTTGAAATCCAGATTTATGGGATTTCTGTGTATTTCTCGTGTATTGAGTTTTTTGGCCATACGCCTATGCGATTGCGATTTGCGATAGAATGGCAGACCCTATAGGTTTATAGATGCGATTGCATATATTTGAAGTCTGATTAAACACACCATGATGCATTTTCCTATGTATTCTGTTATTTGGCTATTTCGGCTAGAGGAAGGAAAAACGACCGGGTTTCCTGCCCTCCTATTCTTTGCCATTTGTAAACAGATTCTTGTGATGAAATAGTCAGGTTCTTCAATGATGAAGGACTGTAACCGATGTGTTACAAGAGCACAGGGAGCTCAATTGACAAAGCAGCTAAAGGTTGTTGAGATTCACTTGGAGGTCGAGTGAAACATGAAAAGGATAGAGAGCCCAAGAGCTTGAGTGCCGAGAGCTAGAAAGCTTGAGAGCTTCAGAGCCAGAGGGCCGAGCATAGGCAGAGCCACCAGAGGTTAGAGGCAGAGCCAGACGGACATAGCCAGATAGCTAAGAGAGCCAGAGCCAGAGGAGCCAGAGAGCTGAGGGCCAGAGCCAATTAGCTAGAGAGCCAGAGCCGCAGAGCTAGAGAGCTCAAACAGACTTCTAAGAGCCATGGGCTGTAATGAAGTTCAGAACAGCATAGAGATCAAATGATCAAGCTATTGTTGGTGTCCAGAGTGTGCTAAAGACAAAAGAAGGAGTTCCAGAGACAGTTAAGAGAATTCTGAGTGAGTCAGAGAAGCCAGAATCTCAAGAAGCTTAGAGCACTAACTGAAGGAGTCAAGTCTAGAGAAGCCTAGATCGATCTGCAGAGTGAGGACAGCTAGGGGTAAGATGGTATTCTAAACCCATAGGTTCAGTTGTAAACCAATGGAGTTGAGTGTGGAACTTGTAAAAGAAAGATTACCATAATCCCAGAGAGCCTATTCGAGTTAATTAGAGCTCAAGGAGACATAACCCAAGATATCAGGGTGAAATCCATATTAAACTTGTTGTCTATGTGGTTTGCTTATTTGTTGCATCTTTCTATTATGTGTATGATGCTTATTTGCTGCATTGTATTTACTGTTATGTGTGTTTTACATCAGCATAAGAAAATGTACATAAGCACTTGAACAGTCTAAAAACAAGCACAACCATACACCTATTTCAAGTTATTTAATTCCGAAAATTATCAAGCATAAACTAATCTTGGGAATATTTAAGCTTTGGAGTGGGAGAGGTTCTTGTAAGCTTGACAAGAAGCCTTTAGGTTCCCATTTTATATCAGGTGGTATCAGAGCTAGTCATATCAGAGCTTGTTATTTCAGAACTTGTTATACTAGAGCAGATGGTATCATGATGCAGGTGGTATCAAGGGTGGATGCCTAATTGACAAAGCAATCTATATGCTTGTTTGACTTGAAAGGTGTTCAAACAGTGGAAAG
Source organism: Pinus tabuliformis (assembly GCA_031772625.1). Taxonomy (NCBI): domain Eukaryota; kingdom Viridiplantae; phylum Streptophyta; class Pinopsida; order Pinales; family Pinaceae; genus Pinus; species Pinus tabuliformis. The sequence continues at coordinate 520,746,657 of CM062818.1, forward strand.
AATTTAGTTGTTTGATTGTTTGTAAACTGACTGTTGTTTGAGTTTGCAAAGGTTCAGGGAAAGTTATTGATAGCTAAGTCCAGGAGAGGACAAGAAGGAAGAAGGGCTTAAGGCATTCTTCTTATCCCAAAGGACCTCAAAGCAATCCTTGAAGCATAAGAGGTTTTTTGCAAAAGGTTGCTTCAATAAGCTCTTTGTTAATCTTGTTTGAAGTTCTTTTGTTCATTTTGATAATAACAACTTCTACAAGTGAGTCCTCAAATTCTTCTTTCTTCACAAGATTCTTCAATGAAGACATGAAGCAAGACTTGTTCATCGTGATGGATATGGTGAGAGAAATGTATGAGGATGGAAGGAAGAGAATCTTACTTAGAGAGAAGTTGAATTCCATGAAGGAAGAGAAGCAGTTGCTTTCTGACAAATTGGAGGAAATGGAGAGGCAACTTCATATTGCAAATATGAACCTAAAAAGGATGCATGAGTTAGAGACATAGCTCTTTGTTGCAAAAGAAGCGTTGGTCAAGTATCAGCTTGAAGAAGAGGTAAATAATTCTAGTTTGTCTTCAATTTCCTCTAAGAATGTTTATGTTAGTTCTTTTGAAAAACATACCAGAGGCATAGGTTCCAAGTTAATGTCCAAGATGGGCTATGAAGGAAAAGGCTTGGGAAAACATGCACAAGGTACTGTTGAGCCAGTAATGGTTGAGAAAAAGCCTAGGTATTTGGGTCTTGGCTATGGATAGTCTTATGGAGAATGTTCCAAAGCTGCCATGAAGACAATTGAAACAGTTCCAAGAAGGAGTTTCATTTCAGGTCTTCTATCTCAAAAGTGTAAAGATTGTATTCACGGGGAGTGCAATAGCTTGAAACATAATTTTCAAGATGTAGGTGTTCATAAGCATACACTTGAACCAGAGATTTTTGGAAACTCTGAAACCATTGAAGAGGTTGATGGTGTTCCAAAGGGAGGTACTTCTTCATTCAATTCACCTCGTCAAGAAGGCAATTGAGGTGAAAGAGAAAGGTATAAATCTGGTTCTAACCATATTCCTTTTGATTATGTTCCGCATGGTAAATTTCCATATAAGCATTGGAAAAGCATTTCATGTTCCTTTTGTGGTTTGGATAACCATAATTTTTCTAGATGTTGGAAGAGAATGGCCACATACAACAAACTTTCGAATGAAAGGAAGCAAGAAGCCAAAGGTCCATTGGACAAGGCAAATCATGCTATCAAGAGGATGCACATGTGTTGCACTTACTGCCATAAGCAAGGACACATTGCTGAAAAGTGTTCGACTCTGAATCCAACAATGCTTCCACAAATCTTGAAGAAGGTGGAAAGACAAAATAGCGGGAATGGAAAGGAAGTTTCCATGATTGATGTGTTTCAAGATGATTCACATGTTGATATTAATGTGCAAACAAAGGTCCTACCTTTGAAATGGATTAGTAAGAAATGGTTAGAGTTCTTATCCAATTAAGGTTGCATGTCATTTGAAGATGCATTATATCAAGTCACATCTATTTGCATTTCTTTGTTAATGGAATGAAAGTTGCAAGATTTTACCAAGAAGGTTAATGGAAAAAGTTGAGTAGGAGACTCACTTTGTTGCGGCAACATTATATTTCATTTCAGCTTCGAAAGTATAGTGTACTTAAGCGAAAGTTGAAGGATGAAATGAATGCATAAGCTTGATATGCATGAACACAGGGATGTTGATGATTTCCTTGTATTTGAACATGTATGTGTAATTAACTTGAAGTGTTGATCGCTTTGATTTTAAGCATGCATGTAATGCAATATTGACTTGAGAAAAGTTGATTTGGTCTCCAAGATGGGGATGATGATGAAGTGTTTCATCTTTTGAGAAGAAGCCTTGGGATCTTTTCTACATGCCTGAACTGAAGGGTCAACTGTTTTAAAGGCATGTTTTGTTGGTTTGTTATCTAGTCAATCATTTGTATTCAGATGTAAAGACATGGAGGTGTCCACAAGATGTGAAAATCTGTTTCTTTTGTTGAAGCAGGAGTTTGGCCCATCCAATTGTTGTCTGTAAACCTGTTGTCGTTAACAGGTGTTGTTGACAGTATGTCAAATAGGTACAAATGAAAATTTTGTGAAGCAGTTGTAACTTCACATTGGTTTGAGCCACCTTGGATCAATGATCAAGGTAGAGAAGTTCAAACTACCTTCTGTGACCTTATTAGTAGGAGTTCTACATAAGGTCAAGGAGGAAGACAGTTCTTCCGAAGACGACCAGTACATCCAGGAAGGAAAGTGGTCAAAGGCTTTGGCTCAAAGGCACTAGCCATGTAGACAAGTGTATGAAGACTGAAAGAAGAGGGTGTTGTACTCTCATCTACTGTTCAAATCAGTATATTAGACTTTTGGAGACCAAAATATTTTTAGTGGGAAGGCGTGATCCAAAATGGATCTAGAATAGACTTCTAAGTCTAAAAATGTTCCTCACAGAGGAAAATGAAAGTCAAGGGATTCTCTTGAAAATAGTCCCATTGCATAGATCTCTTCAATCTGAATCTACTGCAATTAGAATGGACCAAAATGGACTTCGGGTGAAGAAGTTATTGCAAAAAGAGGATTACCCATTGTCCTTTGAAAAGGAGGCATTTTCTTATTAAATGGGACTTAGGAGAAATAAAGGCTTTGTAAAGAAAATCACATCAGAAAGGTGTAAAGGGCGGAGCAGCAGGCCTTAAGGACCCCCGATTAGCAATCTCCGAAGTATAGGATCGAAGGTAGGCTGCCATGCAATATCAGGACCCTGGGAAAGCCAATTGCAATATGCGATGGTCAGCGATCGGCGATCAGCACACCCAAAAGGGAAGGACTCGTGGCACTTGGATATGCCGATATGTGATCAGAGATGATGCTGATATGCGATAGTGCCGACTTGCGATTGTAATGATCAGATCAACAGATTAGCGTTGGTGATATGAAATCGCATCGCAATGTTCCATGGTATATGGAAAGAACCCCCGGGCCATAGTGATAGCGATATGCGATGTGCAATATCAACCGTCGAATCGGAAAAAGAATGGATGGTCCTGATTTGATCGGCAATCAATGATCAATGGTCACCGATACAAAGGGCCAATGAACATTGTGATATGTGACTTGTGATATTCCGATAAAAGGTGGACCCGATAGAGTTTATAAGTGCAATTTCATAACTTTTGAAATCTGGATTTACGAGATTTCTGTGTATTTCCCGTGTATTGGGTTTTTTGGCCATATGCCTATGTGATTGCGATTTGTGATAGAATGGAGAACTTGATGGGTTTATAGATGCGATTGCATATATTTGAATTTTGATTAAACACTCCATGATGTGTTTTCCTGTGTATTCTATTATTTGGCTATTTTGGCCAGAGGAAGGCAAAACGACTGGGTTTCCTGCCCGCCTGTTCTTTTCCATTGGTAAACGGATTCTTGTGATGAAACAACAGGGTTCTTCAATGATGAAGGACTGTAACCGATGTGTTACAAGAGCACATGGAGCTCAATTGACAAAGCAGCTGAAGGTTGTTGAGATTCGCTTGGAGGTTGAGCGAAACATGAAAGGGACAAAGAGCCTAGGAGCTTGAGCATTGAGAGCCAGAAAGCTTGAGAGCTTCAGAGCCATAGGGCCGAGCATAGGCAGAGGCACTAGAGGTTGGAGGTAGAGCCAAATGGACAGAGCCAGATAGCTAAGATAGCCAAAGCCAAATGAGCCAGAGAGCTGAGGGCCAGAGCCAGCTAGCTAGATTGCCAGAGCCATAGAGCTAGAGAGCTCAAACAGACTTCTAAGAGCCATGGGCTGTAATGAAGTTCAGAACAGCAAATAGATCAAATGATCAAGCTGTTGCTGGTGTCCAGAGTGTGCCGAAGGCAGAAGAAGGAGTTCCAGAGATAGTTAAGAGAACTTTGAGGGAGTCAGAGAAGCCAGAAGCTCAAGAAGCTCAAAGCACTGACTAAAGGTGTCAAGTCCATAAAAGCCTAAATCTGTCTGCAGAGTGAGGATAGCCAGGGGTAAGATGGTATTCTAAACCCATAGGTTTAGTTGTAAACCAATGGAGTTGAGTGTGGAACTTATAAAAGAAATATTACCATAATCCCACACAGCCTAGTTGAGTTGATTAAAGCTCAAGGAGATGTAGCCCAAGATATCTGGGTGAAATCCATATTAAACTTGTTGTCTATGTGGTTTTCTTATTTGTTGCATCTTGCTATTATGTGTATGATGCTTATTTTCTGCATTGTATTTACTGTTATGTGTGTTTTACATCAGCATAATCAAATGTACATAAGCACTTGAGCAATCTAAAAACAAGCACAAGCATACACCTATTTCAAGTTATTTAATTCCGCAAATTATCAAGCATAAACTAAATCTTGGGAATATTTAAGCTTTGGAGTGGGAGAGGTTCTTGTAAGCTTGAAAAGAAGCCTTTAGGTCCCCATTTCATATCAAAATGGCAATATTAAAAAGTATTACTTTCATTCCTTGGACTATGAAAATTTTCTCTAGGCCATTATAATGGAAATTTTTATCTAGATTAATTTTCCTATAAAATATAAAGTTGATAGGTACAAAATGACAAATTGTGATCTAATTTCTCTTAGAGTTTATTTCAGTGATTTAAAAACAAATGCACTGATTGAGTGAGTCTATCATATCGAGTTGAGTGTGAGGAGAAGCATCATTTTGTATATAACATGTTATTCCCCTAACCCCTCTACGAGAGAATTTTTTATTCCATCTTAAGCATAAGACAAATCCATCTATGTGAGGGATGTTATATCAATCATACTTCCATACTTCAACAAGAAAAATAATATCAGTTTCACTCAATATCAAACATAACATAGGACCTTTACACCATGGGAAGTCATAATAGAACTCTAAAATAGGATCCACAATTTTCCTAATTACTATTTATTACTTTTATTTTGGTCTCTATCACTAACAATAACTTTCCTATTTCTAACGATTTTCCATTTTCCTTATTTCCTTCCTTCCTTTACCTTTAGAACCTCCTTCCTTAACTTAGCTTGGTCTTATGGAATGAGGTCCTCATTTATAAAGAATAGTGTCACTCGTAGGATTGTAGATTTTTTGAGTATTTTGAATTTATGGTCAATATATATTACCTTGACATGAATCAATCTATTGTTGTGTTTTAGTATCTTTCCCAACCTTCTTACATCGATGAGATAATTTGTTTCAATTTGTAACTTATTTTTTAATTCAATTGTTACTAATCTTATTGTTCCCTAATCTTTCTACCCTTTTGCACTAGGAATTGCAAAATTCAAGGATTTTTCATTATGCTTGTCATCTAACTCAATTAGATTATTCATTTACTAAATAATGGGTTTTATGTCTAATTTGTTTTCCATACTACTTAACATGGAATTATTATTTAGTTTTTATTTTAATTCTTTAACCTCACCTTTCAAGCTGAAGACTTCTTCAACCATTAATTATATCTAGTTTTTCATTTCTTGGAATCTAGCTTTCATTTCTTGCAGTTGAGTTTAGAACCCTAATATTTTATTATGTAGCTTCTCCACTGATAATTTGAAATTATTATCAGGCATTGTCTCTAAATTTATTTTAAATTCGACTCTTCTTTCTTCTCTCGATGTTTCTAACAAATTTATATGATCATAGAGACACTCTAAGTTGACTTTGTTGGGCCTCTGATTACTAGGTTGACGATTTGTAATGTGTGGTGAAGCGTTCGTAACTTTAAAAATAAGTAGAAAGAAAGAAAATAAATAAAATTAACTTTTGCATCTATATTATGAGTATATTGTCATAAATTCCTTGGTGTAGAGTTCTTACTAGTATATGGCCCTATATTATAGAGTATATACAATTTATTTATTGCCATAGACCACCAAGTGTACATGAATAACCAATTTCAATGCTACTTCACTCCAATAAGATGTAGCCAGTAGCAAAGGATATTCACTTAGTGAACTTGTGACATAGCACATGTGTTCATGGAATATTAAACAATATTCCTAATTTCACTAAGTATTGATAAATAGCTCCAAGAATAATTTTCTTGAACCCCCCTCCTAATACATCCTTTAGACTAAACAAACCCTTATTTTTACTAGATTCCTTTTTTATTCCTCTCAATCGCTATAAACCCTATGGTATTGTTCAGCTTCCCCTAATACCTACAATATATTGACTTTATTTTTAAAAAATTAAAACCCCCTTATTAAAGAACTTGGTAAGATATTGGTCAACATGGTGAAACTCTAATGATTGGTAGAAAACCATCCCAACAAAGAGGTTCATGTGTAGCAATGTGTAACAATACCCATCAATCTTTTATCCAAATTCAATTCAATATTGAAAACCCTTACTCGCAAAAATCACCTTCATTAAGTATACTACATCACAACCCAAATATTCATACCTTGATTTGGACAAGGTTAATGGAACATTTTCTCCTATATGATTTTTTTAGTTGGGTTAAATCACCGTAATCAAGATTACAATTTTAAAACTTCATACCAGTACTATGCCTTAGATATTTTATATTACCTTACAAATACCATGGAATTTAAACCTAGAATTGATGAGGATAATGAAATCACGTTGAGTCTATAGCACATAATTGACAAAATGACTTTAGTCAAGTAACTTTAATTCTCAAGTTACTGCGTCACCAAAGACTATAAACCTTAAGTTATTGCAATATTAACTAAAATTGCCATTGAGTTTAAATTAAAATCACCCCAAGCTATTCCATTGAATCATCACAAATATTAAATCAAAATTACTACTTAAGTAGATTTTAATTTAGAGATGTAGAAAATATGTGTAGGTTAACTCGATAATGCAATATAAATCAAAGCATAATACTATAACCTACTTCTACTGTCAATTTGCGGAAGCTTAAAGATCGAGCTGAACAATATAACCAAAAGAAGAAGAATCAATGGCACAATACACATGAAAATACTTTTGGGGAAAGCCTCAGCTAAAAACCCCACACTATTGTATTATCATACATGATGGAAATACATAGGAATTATACAAAGCCTTAGCTCTCACAGCTAGCCAGCTCTTAGTAAAATCCTCACAGATGCTTGCAGGCAATCTTGGCTTCTCTCTATCCTTCCTCTCTGCCCTCCAAGCTCCTATTTCCTTACGTTGTTCCTTGTGGATGATTTGCCTTTACCAAGCGGAAAACCAATTCTCCAAAACTGCGTGCTCCTCAAGGATAAATCCTTGACTACATGCATGACTTTTCTCCATGAGAAAACACATGCAATTCATAGTACATTGTACTTAAACATTTATCTCAACTGGGTCTTTCTCATAATAGACATGCATGAGTTTCTAATGAGGGAATCCTCAGTTAACTGGAGTAGCACTAGTTGAGTGCATTAATGCATCAACTGACTGTTAACTCACTATTAGTTCCTCAAATAGTTTGGAACTAATTTAACTGGACTTATCTCAGTAAACTGAGTTAACTAATTACAACTCAAATATAACTCAATCTTATCTCCTTAATTTAAAAGATAACTCTTGGATGACTTCAGAAAGACTTCTAACTTGAATTTCTCCAACTAATTTATTTAAAATTAATTAATTAATTATTTCCAAGTAGTTGTTAAGACTAAATTTGATTTTAATTCACAATTTAATTTAGGGACAAATTAAATTGGAATATTCTTGTTGCCATATTTCAACACTCCTCTCAACAAGAAAGGGATTATCTGCCACCCTAATCCTGTCTCTATGGAACTCGAATTTACACTTTGACAATGCCTTTGTCAAAATGTCAAAATCTTGCTCCTCTATTGAAATATACTGCAACAACATGATCCTCCTCGCTACACAGTCTCTGAGATGATGATACCAAATGTCGATGTGCTTGGACCTATCATGAAATACTGTATTCTCAGAGAGTTTGATACAACTCTGATTATCACAATAGATCACATTTGGATCCATCCTCTGATCAAACAAACCAACTAGGATTTTCCCCATCCAAATGGCCTCACATGCTGCCTGACTTGCAGCCATGTATTCTGCCTCTGCCAAGTTGAGTGCAATCGACCTATGTTTCCTACTATACCAAGAAACTGCCGCTGACCTAAGGTTGAAAACACCTCCTGAAGTGCTCTTCCGATCTGATGGACTCCCTCACCAATCTGCATCAGTGAAGCCCCGTAGCTTCACTCCCTCTATCCATTTGTACCATAAATCACACTGAGATGTGCCTCTGAGGTATCTCAATACATGCCTTGCCGCCTTACAAAACATCTCGGTAGGCTGAACCATTGCTTGACTCAGCTGGTTCAATACATAGCACAAATCTCGTTGTGTGTTCACTAAGTACATCAATGAACCCACAAATTGCCTGTACACAGTAGCCTCTACCACTTCTTTTGAAGTAGAAACCTCCTTCCTCGAGTTACCTACTAGAGGAGTCTGCATGGGCTTGCACTTCTCCATGTGGAATCTCTTGAGTATCTCATTGGCATACCTACCCTGAGACACAAACAACTCCCCATCCTTCTACCACACTTCCATGCCAAGGAAGTAATGCATGAGACCCATGTCTTTCATCTTGAATTCTCTTGAAAGGTCCTCCTTTCAAGACACGATCAACTGATCATCACCAGTCAATATGAGATCATCAACATAAATTATGATGATCAACAACATACCTTTCACCACGATGTGGTACAAGTTCGCATTCGTTTCACTCTTTGTGAAGCCCAGCTTAGTGAAGTAGTTGTCTATCCTAGTGTACCAAGCACGAGGTGCTTGCTTCAGCCCATACAACACTCTCTTGAGTCGACACACATGTGACTCACGATCGAAGGTCTCAAAACCTTTTAGTTGCTCTATCTACACCTCTTCCTCAACCTGGCCATTGAGGGATGCAGTCTTCACATCCATCTAATGGATATTCCAACTCATCTGTGCTGATAGTGCCAACATAGGTCTGATAGATGAGTACCTTGTGATAGGAGCAAAAGTCTCATCATAGTTAATCCCCTCGACCTATGAAAAGCCATGGGCAACAAATCTTGCCTTATGCTTCTCCACACTACCATTAGTAGCTTTCTTTACCTTGTAAAGCCAACGGGAACTCAAAACTGACTTGTTCTCTTGTCTCGAAACCACGTCCCAAACATTGTTACGAACTATGGAGTCATACTCCTCCACCATAGCATCAACCCAAATTGGCTACTGCACTACTTCCTCAAAGGAAGAGGGCTCAGTCTCAACACATTCCCCAGCAAGGGAAATGTATCAAGTGTACCTCTCAAGTGACCTCCTCTGTCTGTGCTGAGAATATGGTGCTCCCACATTCTCTGTCGCATCCTCCAACAATCTTTCAGCTTCTCTTGTGCGCTTTCGTCCATCTCTAGAAGACTCTGCTTGAGTGGATGTCTCCACTCCTAGAACCTCTGCATGTAGTTGCTCCGCATCAGTCTGAGGCTCCTCCTCCTTGGGAACAAACAGTTCCTCCACATCCTGTAGTTGCAACTCCCTCTCAAGGGAAAATCGCATGGCCATCTTCTCAACTGTCTCGATCATGAAAGGAAGACTTAGTGTACTTTCCCAAGGTAAAACCTTTGCATGTGTCAACTTGCTCAAGTTTACCTTTGGGAAGTCATGTGGATATCTGCTGCATTATCTTCAAAGCCCCATGATGCAAATGGCCCAACCGCCTGTGCCACAACTTGCCAATGTCTAATATTTGCACCAATTCTACTTTCATACTCAATGTTGCACAATCATCTACCTCTAGCTTATAGAGATTCTTCACCCAAAACCCTATCCTCTTGGTTTTACCTGTGGTTATGTGTCTTAGGAACGCCTTTCCTTTACTGAAGACAACATTGTAGCCTTTTTCCTCCAACATCACGAACGATACCAACTTATTCTTTAGTCCAAGCACATACATCACATCTATCAAGGTAAGAGTAGCTCAATGCTCCCTCTTAAAAGCAACCGTGCCCACTCCTGAAACACTATACCTTCCATCATCACCCATCTCTATGTGCATCTTGAGGTCTTTCTCCTCCAAGGCACTGAATAAACTTTTATGACCGGTCATGTAGAATGAGGCTCCACTGTCAAGATACCAGACACAACCCATCATCGATGACACCATGCATGTGATGAGGGTAAAGTCCATTTTGAACTGAGAGGATAATTCCTCACCTTCTGATCCTTCCAAGGATCCCTTCTTGGACTTCTTCGATGGGAAATTATTCGTATAATGTTCCATCTCGTGACAATTAAAGCATCTTACTTTAGACATGTCACCCTTCTTACCTCCATGAGAAGAATTTGATTTGAAATGGGAAGCCTTCCCCTTCTCTTCCCTTACCTTACTTGCTAAGTCCAGATTTTCTTCATCATCATTCTTGGATGAAGAACCATCTCATGTGCTCCTCCTAATCTCCTGCTGCATAAGATCCAACCATAGTCGTTCCCAATCCGGCAGTTTATCCCTTCTATTCACAGAGTCATGGTAGCTATTCCAACTCTTTGGAAGGCCAAGGAGAGCGAGGCTCACCATATCATCATCGGCAGTAGTTACTCCCACACTATCAAGCTCATCTCTGCAAGGGGTGAGCTTGTTTAGATATGTGGAAATAGTATCGCCCTTCTCCATCTTGATTCTTCAAAGCTTATCCTTGAGTGCCAATTTCCTCTAGTTGCTACTATTTTGGTAGAGGTCCTTCAATGTCTTCCACATTGAAAATGGAGTATCCTTCCCATGGAGACTCGAGACAATATGGTCTCTAACTCCCTCAAGGATGGTATGTCTCGACTTCGCCACACACTTCTTCCACTCAACCAACTCTTGTGCATTAGTTGAAGCTGGCTTTGGGATTTCGCGATCAATGAATTCCTTCAAGCCATTATCTTCCAATACAGCCTCCATTCTATCTTTCCATGCTATTTAATTTGAGCTACCTTCCAAGGCATACTAGAGTCTCAAGCCATAGAATGCCATTGGCCAACCTTGAAGTATGATATGAATTCAATTTGCACCTGCAACCCCGAACTTCAAACTTCGAATTCTCTTCTCAGTATACTGTTCAAAGCTCTGATACCATGTAGAAAATCTATGTAGGTTAACCTGATAATGCAATATAAATCAAAGCAGAATACTATAACCTACTTCTACTATCAATTTGCGGAAGCTTGAAGATTGAGCTGAACAATATAACCAGAAGAAGAAGAATTAATGGCACAATACACATGAAAATACTTTTGGGGAAAGCCTCAGCTAAAAACCCCACACTATTGTATTATCATACATGGTGGAAATACATAGGAATTATACAAAGCCTTAGCTCTCACAGCCAACCAGCTCTCAGTACAATCCTCGCAGATGCTCACAAACAATCTTGGCTTCTCTCTAGCCTTCCTCTCTACCCTCCAAGCTCCTATTTCCTTGCGTTGTTCCTTGTGGATGATTTGCCTTTACCAAGTGGAAAACCAATTCTCCAAAACTACGCGGTCCTCAAGGATAAATCCTTGACTGCATGCATGAGTTTTCTCCATGAGAAAACACATGCAACTGATAGTACACTGTCCTTGAACATTTATCTCAACTAGGTCTTTCTCATAATAGACATGCATGAGTTTCTAATGAGGGAATCCTCAGTTAACTGGAGTAGCATTAGTTGAGTCCATTAATGCATCAACTGACTGTTAACTCACTATTAGTTCCTCAAACAATTTGGAACTAATTTAACTAGACTTAACTCAGTAAACTGAGTTATCTAATTACAACTCAAATATAACTCAATCTTATCTCCTTAATTTAAGGGATAACTCTTCCATGACTTCAGAAAGACTTCTAACTTGAATTTATCCAACTAATTAATTTAAAATAAATTAATTAATTATTTCCAAGTAGATATTAAGACTAAATTCTATTTTAATTCATAATTTAATTCAAGGACAAATTAAATTGGAATATTCTTGTTTCCATATTTCAACAAGAAATATTCTGTGAAAAAATATATATAAGACACGAATTAATGGGGATATAAGAAGCGCAACTCATAACATCCCTATCATCAAGTATCACACTTGGTTGTTCCTATTACAGTACTATCTTTTCATATATTGAACAAATTTAATTATGAATAGAAAGTTAAGTTTTATTACACAATTTGTACCAACCACTTCAATTATTCTTAAGTTACTTTTTATGAGATGAAAATTTGAAAAGCATTAAGTGGAATTTAATTCACTTATGCATACACAAATCTTAATATTTATGTCGATAGGCCTTCTTTTGAGTCAGTTTAGTAGTCTACACTTTCATTCTCTAATTGAGATCTGGCATATAGTTTTTTCTTTAACATCCGGCTACATATCTTCTACTATTTGACATTTGGATTTTGTTGTTTAACATCTGGCTACCATATTTATGTTGCAGAATTATGTTATCTCTAGTTCCAAATGATTTCTCGCTCTCCAAAACCACATGGCAACATTTTTTTTATGCCCATGACCTCTTTTTGGTTTCTGTTGCACAAAATCTGCTTCCATGACAATGAACAATAATGCTGACGTCTAGCCTTACCACTCATCAGCCACCCAACCCGTTATAGACTGTGTTGGTATAGTAGAGCGGCCTGTGTTCAGAAGTTCAATGCTCAAAATCGTGTTTAGAAGTTCAGTGCTCAAAATCTCACAGACAACCCACACAACCCAGGGAGACCAGAGAAGGAGCCCATGTTCAGTATAGCAGATTCACTAGAGGTGTTAAAGCCCTTTAGGTAGGCACTAAATGTAAAAATTTATCACCGGAATTTTTCACAGTTTGTCTGCAACATTCTCATTTAGTAGATTTACAAATTTACAGTTAAAGAAATGCAGAAAATTTTAAATTTTCATTCAAGTGTCCAGCATGGCCCAAGAGCTCAACCATACAAGAATAATGCTCTGATCTAGGTGAAATACCATAATCTCTATTCATAGTATTGAATTAGTACCACCCTTTGTTTATAAGGCATGCATGGCTGCAAGTAAATAGAACACCAACAAAGGTAATATATTCTAGTTTGTATGCCTGCTACTTGCATTTCTTGGAAGACTTTGATGGCCTCCTTACCATACCCATGTGTTACAGATCCATTTGGACACATCAACCCCAGCTTACAGATCGATACTATTAGGGCCCATCAACCCCTAATGCAATTGCTACATGCCCTAAAGAAGTTAAACATCATAATGCCTCACTTCCCAAGAAGTTACATCACTGAAACATCCAGAAACTGCCTCTAAGAAGATCAGTGCAGGTACGCCTTCATTAGGGTGTGCTGCAATGCAAACCATACACTATCATGGTGCTATGCAGTGCACTTTGTCCCTCTTTGGCCTGCACTGGGTGAATTTGAGTGAATTTCCATGAGGGTTTGAAAGATTCCTTATCCATTGGATGCCTCTAGAAGTTTCTCAAGGCTATCCACTCCTTTGAGTTCGTATTTGGATGAGGAAGGGAGTTAAGGAACATCAATCCCCTTGTCCCTTCTTCCATGGAACTGAATTCTAAATTTGGGAGGGCATTCATTATCACCATTCATGGCATAACTTCCTTCATTCACCTATAAAAAGACCACTCATCTAAGTGATCAAGGGCTGGAAATTATTGGATTGTAGGGAGATGTTGTTGGTATGAGATTTGAGTTGATTGCAAGTATTGTAATGATGTCAAAGTGTCTTTGTTGTTGTTAGGAGAGGATGGGATTGAATTGGAGGAGTGATGTTGAATTAGGAAAATTGGGTTGTAACTTTTCCTTTCACTAATAAAGTGTTCAAAGCTTTTTCCATATGCTTGTATTGTCTTTTGATGCTTTCATATGCTTATCATGTACTTGATTCCATGCTATGTTTAATCAAATAGATCATTATCATTTGGTTTGATCGGTTTTGGTTTCTGTCTATGTGCAGGTACTTCTCAAGTGGCTTGAGTACAGGAAGGAGCAACAGAATTAGTCAAGGGAGATAAGGAACAAGCGGAAGCTACAAGTAGTTTGTCTGTTCTCTTATTTTATCTATTGTTTATAGAAAAGGTAGAGAATTCTTTGTAGTGTTGTTTCTAGACTAAGCTACTAGTCTAGAGGGTTAGGCGTTTATCCAAGAACACTAAAAATTCCCAAAACACCATGCCTACCATATCCTACAATCATGGTAGTCCACGAGATGAGAACTCGAAGGGGTATTCTGTCAAACACATAACGCGGATATATTATGCTTCAAAATTTGACATACACGCCAATGAGAGCATTCATCATAGAGACCTTTAACTGAAATACTTTTCTAAGTATTTGGGCATGGACTTGCTTGCCATTTTGTCCACTAAATCTTAATTCTCTGGTGAAAATGGCTGGGAATAACACGCCTTTCATTCCCAATGTAAAATTCTTACGAATTTCTAGCATTAGATTCCAAATTTCGAGCTGGGAATTACTTTCCAGAGTTTGAATTTGGGGTTCTATGGAGGGTTTTAGCATTAATTTATGGATTTTACCCATCCTTTGCCACAAATTCTCAGCGTTTGTGGGAATTGTGGATGAAAAATCTCTTCTTCAGAGAAATTAATGGTTTAAGGCTGAGAATTCTGATGGATGTATGTCCATTTGGCCATTGTGAAATTATTGTGATTTTTTTTTGCTATGGTTCTAATTCTACTTCCCTTAGTTTAGAATTCAAAGAATTTTTCCATCATTTGAACGTAAACTGCTCTGGCTTCACCCCTATGGACTGTTGTCCAAAATGCATAGAGCATGACAAAAGCTCATAGTTTACTTTCAAATATTTAAAAAAATAACCAATCAAGCCCTCAAATCAAATTATAAAAAAAATTCAACAGGGTTATTTACTTTGGACTGAAGCTATAAGATCCACAACTCTACCACAACAAGTAAAAATGATTTTCAGGCTTTGAAAGTCAATAACAACTTCAAAATTGAATTATTAGTTTTATATCTTAGCATTGTAGCTATTGATAGGATTGCATTTTAGCCATGGTAAAGGAAACATGTTAGGTCACCTACCAAGGTTCAATTAGCCTCGAGCATAAATAAATATTTGGGGTAAGGAGCAAGTCCTAGCTTATTTTGACAGAAGAACATCCCCTATCAAAGCAGCTTAGACGCAAAATAAATTGTTATGTTGAGTAGACTACCTGTCAAGGACCATTTCACCAACCTAAGTGAGCATCTTGTGGTGCCACCCTCCTTGGACCAATTGTATGCTTCTCTGATTTTAAGAGGTGCTTTAAAGAAAGGAGCTGGCCAGGACAAGTAAAAATGATTTTCGGGCTTTGAAAGTCAATAACAACTTCAAAATTGAAATATTAGTTCTATATCTTAGAATTGTAGCTATTGATAGGATTACTGTTTAACCATGGTAAAGGAAACATGTCAGATCACCTACCAAGGTTCAATTAGCCTTGAGCATAAATAAATAATTGGGGTAAGGAGCAAGTCCTGGCTGATTTTGACAGAATAGCATCCCCTGTCAGAGCAGATTATATGCAAAATAAATTGTTATGTTGATTCGACTGCCCATCAAGGGCCATTTCACCAAAATAAGTGAGTAGCTTGTGGTGCTACCCTCTTTGGACCAATTATAACGCTTCTCTAAGTTTAAGGGGCACTTTAAAGAAAGGGGTTAGGTTTCTTAGAATTTTATGTGTGGGTTTCCAGCCAATTGTTGTGTTTCTCTCTAAGTTCACAAGGAGGCACTTTAAAAAAATGAAGCTAACTTCTTAAAATTTTATCATAGTGTGGAGTCGACCTCTTTAGCCCAATTAAAATGCTTCTCTCAGTTTAAAATAGTAGCACTTATTAAAAATTAAAACAAGAATTGAAGTTGGATTCCTAGAATTTTGTTACGGGTAGATACACTGGAAAGAATTCATCTCATTGACTGTCAAAATTTCAGAAGAACCACCGTCCTACTTCAATATTTCGAGGACTTTTCTTCTCCTATAAAATTAGCCCTCGTTGTAAGCGTTTAGATGGATATCCTCTAGTAATATCCACGTTGTCCAAAATGCATAGAGCATGACCAAAGCTCGTAGTTTAGTTTCAAATATTGTAAAAACTAATCAATCAAGCCCTCAAATCAAATTATAAAAACATTTCGACATGGTTGTTTACTTTGGATTGAAGATATGATATCCACAACTCTGCCAGGACAAGTAAAAATGATTTCTAGGCTTTGAAAGTCAATAACAACCTCAAAATTGAATTATTAGTTTTATATCTTAGCATTGTAGCTGTTGATAGGATTGCAGTTTAGCCATGGTAAAGGCAACATGTAAGGTCACCTACCAAGGTTCAATTATGACTAAACTTGTTATTGAGGTATTTTCTAATTTTAGTAAAGCTCGTAGTTCAGTTTCAAGTGATCAAATTACCTTTGGATTAGAAGGGTTCTCAAACTTCTGCAGCATATAAGCATTAGGAGTTTTTTCTACTATTTCCTCTACTTTTTGTACAACACCTTTAATACCCCTGGTAGGATCTGTAAGGACCAATTCAAATCGTTCTAAGAGTTTTAGAAACAACGTTATAGTTTTGAGAATGTTGAGACACATACCTTACATACATAGCATGGAATTTACATAAAGAATTTTTATTATGCAAAAACATGTTAAAAAATTCTGTGCTAAATGGTCAACCTGTCTTTAACAGTTGAGTGAATGGCAATTTCACTCTCATATCCTATGCCCTTATTATTATTTCACCATGAAAAGTTAGCCTTTTTAGATAACATTCCACTTTCCAGCAACAACATACATGTTTGAGAGCATCAAACATGTTCCAATGTTATATGGTTCCATATCAATGTGGTAAGTTGTTTATTAATTTCATTGCATCATCCATGTTCAAAACACCAGCAAGAAGATCAATCAAGCAGGTATTATGGTCTGTATTTAGCTTAACCCGTACTTGGCACATGCACAAATCATAGCTATCCATGAGACAACATGTTCGAGCAGATTCTGAGCATGTTATAAGAGTTTTAGAAACATTGTTATAGTTTTTAGAAGGTTTAGACACATACCTTACATACATAGCATGGAACTTTTACATAAATCATTTTTAATTTATGCCAAAACATGTTAAAAATTTATGTGCTAAAAGGTCAGCCCGTCTTTAATAGTGATGTGAATGACAATGTGACAAGCTCATGTGGTAAGTTGTTTATTAAGTTATCTGCCACATCCATGTTCCCAACACAGGCAAAAAGATCAATCAAGTAGGTATAGTGGTTTGTATTTGGTTTAACCGTGATGGGCACATGCACAAATCATAGTTGTCTATGAGACAACATGTTCATGTAGACTCTAAGCCATTATAATAGTTTTAGAAACATAGTTATAGTTTTTAGAAGGTTTATACACATACCTTTCATACATAGCATGGAATTTACATAAAGAATTTTTAATTTATGCAAAAACATGTTAAAAATTTCTGTGCTAAAAGGTAAGTCTTTGATAGTAGTGTGAATGACAATGTCACTATCATATCCTATGCCCTTATTATTGTTTCACTATGAAAAGTTAGCCTTGTTAGATTATATTCCGCATTCACATCACATATTTCTTTACTAAAATTTTGTGCTAGACAAAAGTAGGTAAATTCTAAATTTGTAATTTAACACATATTTCATTTACATTGGAAATTTTTTATTACAAGGACATTAGTAGAATTGAGTTTTCTAGTTATTTTGAAATTCTAGATCCATTATTTTACTCCAAATTTAATGAAATATGTGTTATTTGTTTAATTCAACTGTGTGAAGAGTAATTCTAATGGCATGAATTTATGATTATAGATTTAGGAATTCATGTTCTACACGCTTTTTATTATCAAACTGATATTATAGATAATAATTGTTTGTTGTAACTGACATTGCAAAGAAGGTCATTTCAGTTAACTCCATTGACTCAATGAAAATTGCAAGATGTAAACTTAATGTTGATTGTTGATAGATAGGATGACCTTTACCGTTCAGTTATTGAGATAATTTCTTTTTTCTTGGATTCTCTAAATTTATTCGATTAGGTTTCCTATCAACTCTTATACATGTAACTTTCAAACTTGCAAATGAGCTGAGGAGAATTATCATATTTATAATGAAAATGATTTTTTCAATACAACCCATTCCCAATGAGGAGGCAAACTGAGGCTTTCTAGATTTAGTAGATTCCTATGTATGCTCATGCATGTTATACTTGCTATCAATGTCACTATGACTATGCAGCATGTCTTCCTTTGCCTCTTCCTCCACGTCATGCAATACAAAATTTGTGTCCAGGACATACTTTGCTTCCTCCATTTTCTTACCCAAGCTGTTCAACATTGCATATATTCTCTCAGAT
Organism: Pinus tabuliformis; assembly: GCA_031772625.1. NCBI lineage: Eukaryota > Viridiplantae > Streptophyta > Pinopsida > Pinales > Pinaceae > Pinus > Pinus tabuliformis. The sequence continues at coordinate 520,765,083 of CM062818.1, forward strand.
TGAGGGTGTGACTTGTCTCCCACAATGAATCCATCGACTTTTTATTTTTTAACTCAACCAGACTGTATCCTGGCATCGTTTTAATGCCTCGGTCTTTCATTAGTGTCCTCACCTTTGAAACATTATCCCACCTGCCATCTACAACGTAAATATTTGACAAGGGTACATAATATCAATCTTTTTCAGTCTCCAATTCAAAGAGGCAACCATGCATGCATAATGTGCACTTTAGATGTGATGCAGTAATCTCGATTCATGCAATAAAAGTATTATCACTATGAAAGGCAAGATCATACCCCTTATGTTTCTCCTCTGTATCATGCAGCACAAAGTTTGTGTCAGGAACATACCCAGCTCCTTCCATCTCCCTTTCCAACCCCCACAAAGTCTCACGGATCTCCTAGATCTATGGGTGGAATTTATCTCCAACATGAAATTCATGCACTACATTCTTGGCCTTGATCCAACTGTGTGGTTGCTCCTTTTTTATTCTTCTATTTTTCATCAAGCTTCTCATCTTTGCTACAACATCCCTCCTACCACATGCAGCATAAATGTTTGATAACAATACATATGTTCCAGTATTTTGTGGCTTTAATTCAAAAAGGCACTCAACACCTATCTTCCCTAGCTCCAAATTAAAACATACTCTGCAAGCATTGAGCAAGGCTCCCGAAACAGAAGCATCTGGCTCATTTGACATTGTACTAATCAGCTCATGTGCCTCATCCAAGTGTCCATCACAACCCAAGAGCTAAACCATACAAGCATAATGCTCTGATCTAGGTGAAATACCATAATCTCTACTCATAGAATTGAAGCAGTACCACCCTTCGTTTATAAGGCTTGCATGGCTGCAAGCAGATAGAACACCAACAAAGGTGATATAGTCTGGTTGTATGCCTGCTACTTGCATTTATTGGAAGACTTTGATGGCCTCCTTACCATACCCATGCCTAGCGTATCCTACAATCATGGTAGTCCATGAGATGATTTTGCTAGATTTGGCATACAGGTCAATGAGAGCATTCATCAGAAACACATTTAACTGAAATCCTTTTCTAAGTATGTGGGCATGGACTTTCTTTCCATTTTGAAGGAGTGTCAGGCTAGCACAAGTAGCTAGAACACTTACAAACATATATTGGTCTGGCTTAACCCCTTTGGACTACATTTCTCTAAAGAAGAAGAGGGCTTCCTTACCAAACCCAACTTTGCCACACCCTATAATTATTTTATTCCATGAAATACAATCCAGTTCAGGCATTCTGTCAAAGGCTTCAAATGCATCCTCTATGCTTTCACATCTAACATGCATTTCTATAAGGGCATTACCCAATACATATTGCACAGTTGATACAAATTATGGTACGAAATTCATTTCAAATTTGGCTATTGAGCACAAGGATAGATCTCGAGCAAGAAAAACAATTTACACCAGAACAGATAGATCTTATTACATAATTGTATACCTTATTGTAACCCTACTTTATACTCAATAGAATAGGACTTTCATTTAGAAGGGGTATTACATATTCCCGTATTTTCTTAGTGAACATTTTGTTTCCTTCTCACTAAGTAATTCTCTAAGTCTAGAGGCTTGTAGCTTAGTTTTCTTGAAGATTTATGGTACCAAGAACCCTCTTGAGCCATTTTTCAACCTATACACTCGATGTTTTCTATTTCTGCATAAAGCATGACATTGTTGTATGAACACTTCCTTTTCCAATTATCCAATTACAAGGCACTTGCAAAGTCCAATTGAGTTTCCATGGATAACATCAATCTTATTGTCTTCATATTTTCCACAAGTGCAAAGGTTCATTTACAATTATTGCCATCCTTTGGAAAACCTGTTGTTGCTAACCTTGTTTTGTACTAACCAATTGAGTGACATGCTTTATATTGTCTTCTAAATTCTTTCCACTTTTCCCTTATTGCAAGTACATATGTTCCCATGTTTCCTATCCCTCTATGGAAACATATTCCTCTTGGGGTGCATTCCATTTTACATGTGCATCCTCGAAAGAAAGGGGTGCATATGAATACAATATTATACTTATTAAGGCCATCCTTACTTGTGACAAATCTGATTGTTGTTGTCTTCTTGACTTCTTGCCTCCTTAACTAATTTCAAGCAGTTCTTATTCCTTGTGGCTTATTTCCCTTCAATGTTCATAAATACTACTTTGTAACCCCAAATCTACATAGATAAATTCAGGTTTCAAAATCAAACATACATATCATATTTCCATGTAGATTTAAAGGTCATTTCCAACATCAACAGAAAAAGAACTAGTTCAGATTTTTGGGGCACTTACCGAAAACATTTCTAATCATATATGGATGGATTCCAAAAGGACGAACATCAGTGTTTCCAATAGCAACAGAAAAAGAAGTAGTTCAGATCTTTGGGGCACTTACCGAAAACATTTCTAATCATATATGGCTAGATTCCAAAAGTATGAACATCAGTGTCTACACCAGCACCCACAACAAATCTGGGCTCACTAATTGTGGAGAATGAACATCCGGAGGGCGTACTGTTTGAGATTAATTGCACTTCCCCTGGCTTAATAGATAGCATGCTAGGCGCGCTTACAACAAGGAGGGTGCTCCATTGACACTTATATGTCTGATTCTGGGCCTGTTCTCATAGGTTAATTTTAGGAGATTTCATGCACTAGTATTTTTGGTTAGTGCATTTCCCTATTGGTAAAGGAAAACCCCTTGCCCCACTCCTTGCACCTGCTACCCCAACAAGTGAAAGGTTATGGTTATGCGAGGCTTCCATTTTTTGGACAACTCAGTGTCTTACAGAGTAGTTCTTGATTTGAAGTAGTTGTATTAAAAAAATAGGTTAATTATTTAAAGTTTGATTTGAAGTAGTTGTATGAGACACCTAAGCTACACCATCTTTGTAAAGTAACTGGGAGCTTTAGATTTCTAATGGATGTAAGTGTTTACGCTACAACCATTCAGATGTAACTGTGTATAACTATTTTGCATAATGCTTAAGGTTCCTTTGTTTAGTCTATGATAATGGCCCTATGTGTGTATGCTACAAGAATTCATTATTGAAATAGATATGAGAATCTTTGCTTATGTTACATTTACTTTACATTTACTAAGTATTAAAGCCATGTTTACGTCTAAAAGATATGAGGGTTTCAGTTTTCTAATGAAAAATAAATTTGTGATTTGACAAATTTGTGTGGACCACTTTCTTTCTTCTTGGTAGAGTATCTGGATTTTGGTATATGTATGTGCATAATTCTTTCCAAGGAAATTTGTTCATGGAATTAGCTTGCTTCTCCCTCCCAAAGTATTGATTGGGGTTTGGTAGAGAAGCATTGTCAAACGGTAGGGAATAGTCATGGTGGTTATTACCTTGTCACTAGCAAGCTTAGTAGATGCTTGGCCATCTATAGAGGTTTCTTGATTTTGGGTAATTAACTTACTCTAAAATGAAATAAGACATTCAATGTGTTCCGTGTAATATACATATAAACAAAACATCTAAAACAAGGTTTTCCACAAACCAATTCAAAGTAAGTAGAATCTTCATTATAGTTTTAGTTGTAGCCTTTCAACATTTTTGACTTATTTGCTTATATCTAACATTCAGTATGTATTTACAAATCAGTGATTTTGGGATCAAATCCCACAAAGTAATTATATACCTGCTCTTCAAATTCCTTCAAGCCTTTGAAATTAAAACCAATGAATTATCAATATAATTTTACCAAAATAAAAAACAATTAGAAGGACTTTAGCTAGCTCATACTGCTCATCGGTTAGGCTTGACCCAACATCTCTTCTAAAGAAATTCAACAATTCCAATTTAATAATCCTATCGGCCTCTCTTTATACTTTTTGAAACAATTTTTAGTAATATTAAATTTTGATACAACCAAAAAGTTAACCATTACCTCGAAATAACACATCACTCCAAATTAAACTCTCATAAAAATTAATTTTTTTTTAATAGAGAAAAACCATTACCTCGAAATAACACATCACTCCAGGTTCAACTCTCATAAAAATTAACTTCTTTTAATTGAGAAAATCTCTTTTACACTATTAAGTACAACATTATTTAAGGAGAAAATCAAACCAAAAATGAATAGGAACACATTTAAAATACCCGCTCTTCTCCCTAGGGATAAACAAGGGTTGACCCCCAAATTTTTGCATTGAAGTTTTAATCATTGATAATAATTAAAGTATCCATCAATGTTCCAAAAGCACTGTGACACTATTAAATCCAACCTTTTCTTCTTCTTTTTTTAACTACATGGTGAATCGGTAACTACCAGTACTAAAAATCTAACTTAGTTTTACCAAAGTCAGTGTGACATCTATTAAATCCAACTTATTTTTTGCAAACGCACGTGCGGTCAAAATTGACAAAACTGTCCGTGGGTATTGTGTGGGTATCGTGGAAACTCGTGTTGCTGTAACATATTCAAAGTTCCGAGCAGGTATGGATTTTGATGGGTAAATATTAAAAACCTTAAATGAATTTTACTTTCATTCCAATAAATAAATTTACTTTTAAATAAAAATTTTATAATTAAAAACCTTAAACCAAGCTTTCAGACAAAGATGGAGGTTGAGGAAGGATATGTTTAGTAATAAAGCTAGTAGATTAGCCATATATGTGTGTTTTACGTTAAAAAAAAACACTGAGTTTTTAAAGCCCTTATATTAAAATATGATTTTAAGGTCAGTTCAACAAGTTAGATGTTGTAGGGCTATGGTTTATGAAGAATTCAACCAGCTATATGATTCACAAAAAACTATAACTTATATGCATATTGATTTTTTAAAATATGTAGTTTTTAAGTGCAATTTTTTTGGAGTTTGTAGTGGATTTCTCATAGAGATTTTGATTTGTGTTGTTTAAAATGTATATAAAGATTCAACACCCTTGAAAACCTCTAGGAAACTTCAATTGTGAAGATTTCACCTTTCTCCCAGGAATCTGGTTAAAACATTTGTGGTAAAATCTTGGTTTCTGTTGTTTAAAATGCGTATAAAGATTCAGCACCCTTGAAAATCTCTAGGGAACTTCGATTGTGAAGATTTAACCTATAGAACTTCTGATTTCAATGAATCTTTTGCTGTACAAATTAAATTGGAAAATAATAAAACTTTCCAAAACCCTTATATTAAAACTCTTATATTAAATTATAATTTTAGGGTCAAGTGTTTGATCCACAAAGAATTCAACCGAAAAAAATTCAAGTAAAAAATACGATAACCTATATGTGTATTAAGTTTTCATGACCCTTATACTAAATTATAAATTTAGAGTGAGGGTTTTGATTCACTAAACATTCAACCAACCACATGTTTTAGGTAAAAAACACTATAACACACACACACACACACATATATATATATATATATATATATATATATATAATTAATTTTAAATATCTTATATTAAATTATAATTTTAGGTCCAAGGCTATGATATGTATATGGATTTTTAAAAACCCTTATATTGTCTTAAATATGTTCATAGCATTTCATTACACCATGACTCCAATAATAATAATAATAGGCTAAAATATTAATACATTAAAATATTAAATTATAATTTTATATTACACCACAATTTACCTATAAGCTAAATCTCATCTCTAAATACAAGCATAAATATATTATAATTAGGTCACTCACATAAAGTTGCATTCCATTGTGTTTTTGAAATTCAATTACAGTAAGAAATTACAATGCAATACATAGATGAGTTTTCTTACTATGCAATACATAGATGTGTTCAAGAGCTTAGCGATATAGACTTTATTTTACATAATTAATTTAATTTTTTTAATAAACAATTATTTAAAAGAATAGATAGTGGATTGAGATGTTTACATATTTTTTAATTTGGGAAAAAATGTCAATGCATATTGCGTTATTTCTACATTAGAAAATGAATTTGGTTAAGATTAAAGTGTACATAAAATTAATCAGTGAATATTAATTAATTAATTATGTACCCATAATAATGTTTAAAGCAAATATAATTATTCTTATGAATCTCAGAGTACCCACAGTAATAATTATACTTGTCAACGTTTCAAATCCCAACAGGGATCCATCATCAGGACAATTACTTATTGTGGGTACTCCTAGATTCATAAGAAAATGAACCAGAGATGCCTGAAATCCAAAGATATAAATATTGTTTAAAAAATTATCAACTTGTGTGTTATAATATCAAAGGTGGATAACTTTGATTACTTCATCTATTTTTCAATCCGATTGTTTTTTCTATAATTAATTGAAATTAAAATGCTTCTTGAACCGATGTCACTTATTTAGGTTCTGTTGTACAAGATGGTGAAAAGTAATTTATTTTTCCCTACCTGATTTATGAATGATCTATAATTGTTTTTTATGCATTTCATATTTTTTTAATAAACAATTATTTAAGAAAAACATATAGTTGACTGAGATGTTTACTTGCTATTTTTAATTTGGAAAAAGAGTCAATACATATTATTTTAGATGATAATTATTTCTACATTAGAAAATGAACTTGTTGAAGATTAAAGTGTACATAAAATTAATTAAAGTATATTAATTAATTAATTAAGTACTACATAAACGATGTTTAAAGAAAATATAAAGTATTGTATTGTTTAAAAATTGATGAATTCATGTGTCATAATATCTAGAAAGGTGGATAATTTTGATTACCTAATTTGTTTTTCAATCCAAAAGTTTTTTCTTTAATTATTTGAAATTAAAATGCTTATTGAAATGTGTCTACTATTTAATTCTTGTTGTACTGGACCATGAAAAGTAACTTATTTTCATGTGTTGACTTGATTTTTGCATGATTTAGGGTTACTTTTTTATGCATTTTATAGTAAAAAAATTTAATTTTAAAAATTAGGTATATTTATTAATATAGGCATTATTTTATAAAATTAAGATTTTAAAAAAGTAATTTTTTTTAATAAACAATTATTTAAAAAAAATTGGATTGTTGATTAAGATGTTTACACACATTTATTTGGGAGAAAGAGTCAATGCTTATTTCTTTAAATGATAATTATTTCTACATTAAAAGTTGAATTTGGTTAAAATTAAAATATACATAAAATTAGTAAATGAATATTCGTTTTTTTATGAATATACATGATGGTTATCCAACAGTTAGTTTGAAAACTCCCTGATAATTTGTTTATCCAATTATATATATATATAAATAAATATAATTAAAATAGATTTATACTAATATATATAAATCTCAAATTAAAATAGATTTATACTAATTAGATTAATTTTAATTTAAGTAAAAGAAAATATCTTAATCTTTCAATATTTATTGATTTTTTTATTTGTTTATAACTTTTGACATTAATCTGAAAATATTGATCTGTTAGTTTGGTTATGACTTGTGAAACTAATCTCTGACTACCACAGTAACTCTTACCATATCTCCTTAGCATAACATATCATCCAGATATTATTGAATCATGCGTAAGCCTTATACGAATGCCCATCCTGAAATGGGACTCGATTAAAATAATAATAACACTGCTTTTATGGGGAGAAATCAAAATGCCTACCGGGCATATTTCTGAAATGTGCACACAAACTACCGGGCGTATTCAATCACTTTCTATATTATTTGTGATTTCGAACTTTCGTCCTCAAACATATTCTTCTTCCTTTCACCTCACAATGAGAGAATTGTTGACTCTCAGAAGTGGATGAGAGCTTTTGCACGAGCTCAAATCAAAATTCGAAGAGCAGCATTCTAAAAATGCTAGGCCTTTTACTGCGAATAGAAAATCAGTGTATTTGTCTCTGTCAATGGCTGGAGTTAACCCGCCATATATTGGGTATTTAATGCCTTCAGAGTAGTACGTCACTTATCCGATAACAGGGGAGCAGGCAAATATTATTTAATGCCGAATTTGTCCGTTCCCGTATTATCGCTTTAAGTCGCGTGCTGCTCTGAGAACATTAAATACCCAATATATGACTGATTAGCTCTTTCCTCTGTCAATCACCTTCCGTCCTCTTGGGATATTGAGATTTTAAACGCAATGGAAGTTGTACCGCCACGTCAATCAACAGGCCAGCGATTGGTAGAAAATTTGCGCGACTTCGAATGTGCACGCATTTACCACAAACTGCGGTATGGCGGAAACTGGAATACGAGTATGAACAATCACCGAATTTTTAGATGAATCAGAATACGAGTATGAACATTCCAAAAGTCAAAATAGGGAAAAAATTAACATTCCCTATATCTTACATTAGTAAGGTTTTCCATTATATCAAAATTTTAGTTAAATTTTTAAAGTACTATCATTATCTTTAGATTCTCATGTTTTAGATAAATTTTTAAACTATTATCATTATCTTTAGAGTGGTCTTAAGGTGATCCTAACGTGGCCATACATGTGATCCATTCCCAACAAAGTAAGTGAGAAAATCCAATACTCTCTTTCAGATACAAATCAGAATGGAATACCGTTTTCTGTTACGCTAAAACCCTTAAGCTTTAAATAAACTTCTAAACTATTATCATTAACTTTATGGGTGGTCCCAAAGTGAATTTCAAATAACAGTTAATCCACGTAATTAATTTCCAACAAAATAAATATAAAAATCCAACAAACTAAACTGGTTTTTCGTTGCCTACCTAAACTAGATAACGACTTTTAGATAAACATCATAGGGAGTTACCTAAACTAGTGTTTCTTCGCCTACGTAGACGTAGACCAAGATCCGGGCCAAATTACCTTTGAAAATACAAACGTTTCATTTTCTTTGACACCTATTCTGAGAAAATTCGGTGGTCACGCAGCCTACGCAACAAATCCTATTAGTGCCCTATACGCGTGCCTTAACCAAATCAACTCTGAAATGAGTGCACTTTTTCTATTTTACAACTCTTCCAAACCAAGCGGTCAACTTCGCATTGAACCCTATGGAATATCGCATTGAACCCTATGGAATCAAATCTGTTTTCAGACTGTTCAACCTAAGTTCTAAAATTCCATAATACGCGCACGTCAGCTCACGTCTAACAACATATCTCAAAGTTTTCACTTATTTTTCGGTTGTGCAAATTTAGGCTGGTCCATGTTGTAGAGAGGTTGCTATTGTTCTTTTTGGATATGGATGGTGTATAAGACTATTTTCAAGGTATTGTAAGTTAAAAAAAAAATAGGAAGATGTTTGGAAGATGAAAATACAGAGATATAAGATATTATGAATTTTTTTTTAAAATATAAGTTAAAAGATTAAATTGTTACATGTTTTTGTTGTTTGGTTAGTCAAGAAAAGTTATGTTTGATGTAAATATTTTATTATTAAATAAATAAAGATAAATTATTTGTTTGGGTAGTGAGACACCAAGAGATGAGGTTCTTGTGAAATGAAATTTCATTGGTGAATGGGAATGGATAATTATTTCATAATAGGACTTTTAGATCCAATTTTAGATAAGCTTAATGGATTTGGAGATAAATATCCATTAAGTTACTTCAATGGAGGAAGATGTTAAGTTTAAGTAAAACATAAAACCCTTGTAGGAGAGAAAGGCAAACTTTTATGGGAAAAGCCTGGCAAGAGAGAAAGATGATATTTTCCATGAAAATCCTAGGAAAATGGATAAAAATATCCACCTAAAAGCGGGACGCCGCTAAAGGAAACCATGTCATGAAAGAGAGTATTAAATACCCATTGAAGAGATCAACATAAGGCAGTTGATCCATGGCCAAAACTCTCGGCTCAGTGGTGAACTGGAGGTAGCCAGTTCTAGGTTGGGTGGCGGTGCTTGATTTTCCAGGTGACCTTCTTTTAGTTATCTTGGTGTGATTCAATTGCTTGGGATGTATTGTATGTTGCTTCTTACTCTTTATGTGTCACATATTTAAACTTATGTGCTATCTCGGTTTTAAGATTATGAATACTTATGCATGGGACAATTATGTATGATGAATAATTATGTTCTTATGGTTTGAAATTGTATAGCATGTGGTTTAGGTTATCTATGCTATGAATTATGCATCATGGGGTGAATTGCATCCACTGAGGCACGTTTAGTTATTTATTCACTATGATTTGTATTGCAAAAGATCTATGTCAGTAATACTTTCGATTATGACAGTAGGACTATGATAATGATATATGGCAATGCTAGCTACAGTGTGTTTATAAGAACGTTTCCATTAATACTTTTATTGAGCCATCAAAGGAAATGAAATCCGAGTGCATAATATTATCATGTTGAATGCCCATGAATTATTCCTTTCTCCAAGTTGTATTGTATGCATGAAGGGTTGATTTCGAATGCAATAACTAAGCCTATTAATTGAACCTAAAATCCCACATCGAGGATCAAGCGGAGCATTGTAGGTAGGTGGTAGTATTGTTCCAAGTGGGTATGTCACAAATGGTATCGGAGCTCTAAGTTCAAGTATTGCGACCTAAGGGCCACTCACCTCTGTAGGATGTGGAAAGGGTTATAAACTGTGTTTCATAACAATAGAGGAATTCGAGATTGTAAGTCAATGTAGTCTCTAGTGCATTAGAACGTATGCGATAATTTAAACCAATATTGAAGTGTGATACATAACGGGAAAGAATAGGAAGCAAAAGGATATAGTTGAGAAGTAGAGTTGTAACGTTCCCCTATCCCAACAATGAAATACAAAAGAGTGGTATGTTAGTAGAACTTTTAGTAAGAGCTTGGAATAGGTGAAATAAAGAAAATTAATGTAAGATCAACATAGCTTGCAGTGGATTAAATTGAGTTCTCAGATCCTTAGTTGTCAGATAAAATAGTGTTAAGTAAATAAATTCCAAAAAGGCTAGAGGTAAATCCACCCTAGTGACTCATTTCACTTGTAAATCGATATTTTTAAGAAAATTGGAAAGGGAAATTTGAATAGGGGATAAAATTCCAATTTCATCACCATTGTGCAAAAGAGAAACCAATTTAAATTCAAGCATAATTTAGTGAATGACAGTAAAAATCGAATCTAAATTGTGAAATGAGGTATGGTGAAAGGTATAAGAACTATGTGCATAGAAAGGGCTCTCGGCATGCCTAAATTGTGAATCACTTGATGGTGATTTGTTCTAGGCTTCTCTCACAATGTCGAATCGTACTTTGTATGAGAGAGTAGTGCCACTATTCTACTCATGGGGTTTCTGGAGATTATTGTGTTGATGCCATTCCATTTATTCATAAATGGTATGGTGTGGATAAGGGTGTCGAGGTTCTTAGTCGTTACATACATTCTACTGTCTCACCTAAAGCTTGTAGAAAAGATTTAATGAATATGAATACAAGCTCATTAACTTTAAGGACCCTCATATTATGAGGGTAATTAATAGGCCTGCGAGGACTTTCGAGTTGCCGATATTTTCTATCCCACGTACCTTAATGATTGAAGTTGCATTCATTGCACTTGGCTCAAGCATTGAGGATCCCTACAAAAGTGTAATGGAAAATGTGAGTCACAAGAAATATGATGAATTCGATGAGGTATGAAGTTAATAATGTTCACAGGGTTAAACTTTTGACATCTTGTGCAATGCTAGGTATCATTTATCTTCTACTAAAGAAGAGGATAAGATTAGAATGGTGTATGGTTATCCATTTTGGTAGTTGATTTGGGAATGCCAATTACCTTGATCACTTTATGATGCAATCACTGAATCTGGTCACCTAGTTATGTGGGGTCATGAAATCCTCAAAGGTGGTATGTGGGATATTAAGCATGGTCTTTTGCCGAAACAGAGATGGAGACACATTGTGGAGACTCCCATGCCTTAACCTGACTCGACTGCTAGTTAATAAAAATCCCACATGACTTGACCTGAGGATTTATAAAAATTAAAGGGCGTGAGAAAGATCTACGGGTTCGTAAAAGAGAGAGAGTCAAGGGTTTTGAGTGACAATTTCTGGCTCCCCACAATGTGAATTGAAATATAATGAAGAATTATTGGAAGTCGATTCCCTCTGCCAGGATTGATATTCTATCAATTTATGGATGACTGACACTTGTGCTATCCAATAGCAGCTCTAAGAGTCGAGAAGCCATGATACTTATGTGTTGGTGGTACCAATGCTCGTGTTCAAAAATGAGAGGGTATTGTTTTTTTAATTATTGACTTCTTTCTTGTTATGAATCCCATTAACTTTGTAAAAACATAAATGGCGCACCTTTAAAGAATGATTGGCTATGATAGCTTTAGGAATTGTTTCTATTACTGGTACTTTTAAATCTCAACAAGCACCTTCCCAACTCGATTGACGGAAAAATCATAGTAAGGGACTGTTGTTTCTCTTTTTTATCTCTAATATCGCTCTGTTTTCTCGCCTTATCCACTGAGTAGGAGATGTTTCCATAAGGAACATACCTGTTGGATAATCGTTATCCTTAATAATAGGCTCATAAAAGCATTTAGAGGATGATGGTTATCCTTGTGTTTATCCCACTAGTACAAAATGGCTAATTAGTTACTAAAACAACGACTAAAATTTGCATACAAATGAATTTTTTTTAGTCGGTGACTAGTGGTAGCTAATTTACAGTATCTTATAAAGCAACCAACTTTTAATCGTTTTTAGCTTAGTCATTAATTGATTATCTCAATTTTATCATCTAGCAGTATATTTAGTCATAAATTTGGTCATTAATTTAGTTATTGATTTAGTCATTAATTGCCACAAGTAATGACTAATATACAACAAACTATATTTCTATATGATCATTTGAGAAAACCAATTAGTGACCAAATAAATATGATCAAAATGTTGGTCGTGTTATAAGATACTGTAAATTAGCTACTAATAGTCATGTATATGCAAATTTTAGTCATCGTTTGAAACCAATTAATGACCAAAGAAATATGACTAAATTTTTGCCATGTTATGAGATACTGTAGATTAGCTACTAATAGTCGTATATCTACGAAATTTAGTTGTCATTTGCAATGAAAAATTAATCATTTGCAGTAGTCAATTATATTTTTTTGGTAGTTTCATATTCATTATATAAATGATTAATTTAGTAGTTTATATTCATTTCATTTATTTTCATTAATAATCATTATAAATGACTAATTTAGTCGTATATTTATTTTATTTGTGTTCATCATTAATCAATATAAACTACTAATTTAGTAGTTTTAGATTGATTTTATGTGTTCATTATTAATCAACATAGATTAATTAGTATGATTTTGCGACTAAATTAAAAAAACATCATACAATGTGAATTGGTTCATCTAATATGAAAATTCAAAATTACATATGTGAGTTAAAATACTAAACAATATCAAGTTCAACTATAAATAATTCCAACCACAGAAATTACATTATATGAAATGTCAAGTATTACAATATGAGTTTCCAATTTAACATTGGTTGGAGTACAATTTACACATGAAATGTTGTTTCATCACCATAAAACATTATCATTGTGTTGTCAAGTCATTGCAGGGGAATTCACCAACTATGAAGACTTGAACATTAGTCTCTATGTGTGTGTCTTATGTGGGATATTGGCTTTAAGGGTACCACTAGACTGATTCTCTTCTCTCTCTTTTTGCATTTGTCGCTCCACTGTTAGTGATCTCTTCTTTCTTCAAATCCTGCTGCTTACTATCAATACTAAGTTCCTTTTCGAGAAACAAAAGAACCTAGAATGCAGATTGTAAGACATGAAAGACGATGAACACTAGAATATAAATGAAAGTATACTACAAAGGATTTATATTACATATACCTCAACATCAACAATGTTAAAGCCATTCTTCCCCATAAAAGTAAGAAACTTGAACAAGTTTTCTTCAGTTGAGCGATAGTGGCCACTATGTAGCTAGATGACATGTATAAATAAATTAAAGTCACCATAGAAACGAACACCTTAGTAAATTAGTATTCAACCTTCAAGGAAAGCTTAAGCACAATCATGCCAACCAAGTTACATGCTAAAAAGCGCAAGCTGTAAATAAGTTGTTAAAACAAATAATCTGAGGTGTGATGTCTAGTCCTTGTCATTTTATTAGCAACAACAATTTGTTGTCTAATGCATGAACTTGGTCAAGTGTATAAACAAGATATTCTAAAATAACAACATGAAAGCAAAATTTTATAATAATCATGAAAATATTTCAATACAGAACAGTTAAAAGGATTTCAATCAATATTATGTAATATTATGATCTAAAAATCACTCGTGAATGATCTCAGTTAATTGATGAAGGTATTACAGACCCATGTGCTGGGGTGTGCCTATGTTATTTTAATCAACGGATTGATAATATTGCGAAATGCACAGGCACTTGAAAGAGTAAAAGAAACACAGTAAGCAAATACAAAACACAACAAATTTAATAAGGAGTTCACCCAATCCTCCTGGCTACGTCTTCGGGTCCAGCCTTCAGTGGTGGCCTTTTCTATTGTGTCTTAAAGCAGAGATTTTACAATAAGGAGCTCAATTTGAGTCTCACTTAATAGAGTGATTAGTAGGATTCTACTTGGATCCCTCAAGTCTCTAGAGTACACAAACTCCCCTTACTGAATCTCGACCTTGATTAGTCTCAGTGGTATGAGTCTAATTTGGTACTCAATACCTGACAAGTCTACACAGAGGAGTTGCTTGAACCTATCAAGCCTTCTCTGGAGTTCACAGACTCTTGAATACTCTCTGTTCTGTCTGCTCGATGCTGCCTTTTCTCTGCAGGTCATCTCAGCTTCTCTATTCTCTGCAATTCACTTCTTTCTCTCTACTTCTATCTCCTCTGCCCTTTGTCTGTTCGTGGCTTAAAGCCAATATGCTCCCTGACTGTTCATTTCTGATTCCCAGCTCTCTGGATCGCCTGCCTCTGTCCACTGGAATTCCCTTGCTCTGCATCATCATCATTGTGTAACGCTTCATAGAGAGGTGGCCACCTGTTTCCTCACGAACTGAGTGTAAGTTCTCTTTGAACTGTCATTATTTCTGTTGCTCCAAGATTTCCTGCAAAATTGTTCCTCCGCCAACTCATTGGTCATGTCGAACCTCAAATCTCATGTACCTCAATCTATTTCCCTGTCAAATCCGGTCTTCCCACGGGTTGATTCTCCGCCATTGATCTGGAGCCTCCAGATCCTACGGTCTCCGTCCATATCACACGGGTAAGTTGCTCGACCATTACTCACGCGATGTAAGCCGTTTTCTCTCACAACCGCTGGACGCGTGTCACTTGGTGTGTGGCATCGTGTTAAACTCGGCCAAACCCACTTACCGCTCAATGTGTGATATCCTGTCAGTTTTGGGCATGGGACCCACCTTCTAATGGTTTCCTTATGGTTTCCTATTTTCCTCGTGACCAAGTGCTCGAGGCTTTCCTTCACTGAGAGTTTTTCCCTTCTTGTGCTAATCGCGTATCAGAAAATGCCTCTGTTTTTGGATCTGGGCTTCTGATTGCCAATTTGCATCCATGCACGGTCTGCATGGGCCAACGGTCAGCGTGCTTTGACATAGGGTCCTCGTCATTCCATGCTGGCCACAAATTACCATTGTCAAGAGGTCATTTCGGATAAGCTCGTCATTCATAAGATTTTGAAGCCTAAAATAATTTGAAACAGTCATGGAAATGTTTAAGGATCCAATTCGGATCACGACCTTCCCACTGAAAAAGCTTTTTGACCACCAAAATTTAGTTTTCAAGCATCGACTAAATGAGGGTATAGCTGCCTCACTTGTCCAATCTCTATCCATTTTGCACTGCTTGGCTTTGAACCCTTGAGTCCAATCCTGAGGTACACAACATCTCCCCTGCACGACGTCCTCACCTTCCTGTATAGAACTGTGTCTTCCTGCAATTCATTGAGATATTCAGGTAACAGATCATCAATAGAAGGCAATTGACTCTGCTCTTCGGGATCTTCAATTAATAAAGGTTCAAATTGTCTCAAGTTGTCTGCATTAATGACTGAGTAGATGTGCATGTAAGCTACTAAATCAAAGCAAAAAGCGTTCTCACCAATTTTCTCAAGTATCTTGAAAGGTCCATACCTTATTGTCTTTGCTGATATATAGCCAGACTTGATCATCAACTTGGAACTTATGCTCCATCTGATGCTTGTCATGCCTTGCCTTGTATTTGGCTTGGCTCTTTTCTAGTTGTTCCCTTACTACCTGTGATATCAAAATCACCCTTGAGTGAACTCAATTAAATATTTATTGAATGAAGGTATTACAGACTCATGTGCTGGTGTGTGTCTATGTTATTTTAGGCAATGGATCGATCAGATTGCAAAATACACAGACACTGGAAAATGGAAAACAGTAGGAGAAATACAGTAAGCAAATGCAAGAACACAACAATTAATCAGGAGTTCACCCTATTCTTCGGGGCTACATCTCCGGTCCAGCTTTTAGCGGTGGCCTTCTCTTATTGTGTCTTTAAAGCAGGGGTTTACAATGAGAAGCTCAATTTGAGTCTCATGAAACAGAATAATGTTTGGTAGGGTGGTTCTTGGATTTCCCAAGCCACTAGGGTGCACAGACTCTGTCCTTACCAAATCTTGACCTCCCTGGTCTTTAATGGGAGGAGCCCAACGTGGTGTTCAATTCCCGACAAATCCTCTCAGGGATTGCTTGAACCTCTCAAGCATTCTATCTACTCGATGCTGGCTATGGTCAGCTCGGCTCTCTGTTTCCTACCTCTTGCTCCACTGTCTTCTTTTGTCTCTATTCTCTTCCTTTTTTTTCCTTCTCCCTTTCACTCTCTAGCTGTTCATGGATAAAAGCCAATCTGTCTCATGACTGCTCACTTCCTCTTCCACCCTTTCAGTTTTCCTACTATTGTTCGCTTAGAGTTCCCTACCTATGCGTCTTCACCAACGTCTCACAGGGAGTGGCCACTCGTCCTCTCACGAACTACGACAACTCTTCCTCAACAATTCAGTTTTTCAGTTACACTGTGGAGTGAGTCATCCACCAACTTAGCGGTCAAATCAGATGTCAAACTTCTCTATGTCATGGCTTAATTCCCCTGTCAAATTCAGTGTCTCCATCGGGCGAAATCTCCATCGTCAGATTTGGAGCCCACAGATCCTACGACATTTGCTCATTTCACGCGGTTGACATGCTTGACCGTTAGCACATGATGAGCGACAGTTTTCTCCTTCATCCGCCTGCCATGTGTTGGGCACTGAATGGAATCGCTCGTTTTTCTCCAAATCCACTTACCGCCCAAGATGCCCCCGATATACTACCGGTTTTGGACCATGGGACCCACCTTTCACCTTAGTGCTTTCACCATGGTTTTCCAAACTTCCATGCGATCGAGCACTTCGGGGCTTTTCCTTCTCGAGGGGTTTTTCCCAACGATGCACGATTAGCGCTAATATGTGAGGGTACAACTATCTCAGTTGTCCAATCTATATCCACTTTTCACTGCTCGACTTTGGACCCTTGAGCCTAATTTTGCGGTACTTAACATCTCCCCTGCATGTTGTCCTCACCTTCCTGTCTAGAATTGTTTCTTCCTGTAATTCATTAAGATATTCAGGTAGTAGGTCATCAATAGAAGGCAATCGACTCTTCTCTTCGGGATCCTGAATCAGTGAGGGTTCAAACAATCTCAAGTAATCTGCATTTACGACTGAGTAGATGTGCATGTAAGCTGGCAGATCAAGGAGAAAAGAATTCTCACCAATCTTCTCAAGTATCCTGAAAGGTCCATAGCTGATGGGCTTTAGCTTTTTACCTTCACCTTACATCCTGTCCTTACTGATGTACAGCCAGACTTGGTCACCAACTTGGAAACTATGCTCGATCTGATGCTTGTCATGCCTTGCCTTGTATTTGGCTTGACTCTTTTGCAGTTGTTCCTATACTGCCTGGTGGATCTCTTGGATCTGTTCAATGAACCTAGTTTCCCTTTCCACATCACTGTGTCCCTCAACTGTGGTTTCTTTACCAAAGACAAAATCCAAAGGAGACCTTCATGTGAAACCAAAATAGGTCTCAAAAGGAGATTTCTATGCAGAAGAATGTTTTTCTCTGTTGTAAGCATGCTGCACATAACACAAGTGTTCATCCCAAAGCTTAGGATGTTTGCTGCAATATCCTCTGAGTAATTGAATCACTATCCTATTAACTACTTTTGTCTGGCCATCAGTTTGTGGATGAAAAGCTATCCTTTTCTTCAGTTTGGTGTCCATCATCTCCCATAGACTTGACCAAAACTTCCCCACAAATCGAATGTCTCGATCAGATATAATGGAAGTGGGTAATCCAAAATGAACCCATACATGTTCAAAGAATAGTTTTGCAATTTGTTCAGTTGTAATATGTTTATTACAAGGTATCAAAATACACATTTTGTTGAACCTATCCACAACAACATATAGGTAATCATGACCTTTCCTCGATTTAGGCAGTCCTCCAACAAAATCCATGGAAACACTTTCCCAAGGATGAGAAGGAACTGCTAATGGAGTCTACAAGCCTAGTTTTCTATTGCTAGGCTTGCTTTTAGCACACATAGTACACCCTCTTACATATCTAGAAACTGTCTCATCATTTTTGGCCAATAACAAAATCTTTGCAGTTGTGTAACGATTTTCCTTACCCCAAAGTGACTTGATATTAGAGAAGTGTGTGCTTCTCGAATGATCTTTACTCTTTCAGTTTGTGGAATGCATAACTTCCCACAATGGTATAAGAGTCGGTCCTTTACATGATAGTCCAATTCTTCTATTCTTCTGCCTTGACTTAAAGTTGCATATACATCTTTAAAGTCTATGTCTTGAGCATATTGTTCAATGTAACTTTCATGTAACACAAAATTATGCTTAAGTATAGTAGATGCACTTATAATGGCTCTAGATAACATGTTTGCAACTTTATTATGTATGCCCCTTTTGTATCTGATGACCAAATGAAATTGTTGTAGAAAACCCATCCATCCATAGTGTCTTGATTGCTACAACTTAGTTTGGGAGTGTAGATATTGAAGTGGTTGATGATCTATATGTATTACTATCTCTTTGCCCATTAAGTAATGTTTCCACTTTTTCACACTCTGCACTAATGCATACAATTCTTTATCATATGTAGGATAGTTAACTACTGCGGAATTAAATGTCTCAGAATGATAACATATGGGTTAACCATGATGTGTCAGCA
The DNA here is from genome assembly GCA_031772625.1 of Pinus tabuliformis. Classification (NCBI taxonomy): domain Eukaryota; kingdom Viridiplantae; phylum Streptophyta; class Pinopsida; order Pinales; family Pinaceae; genus Pinus; species Pinus tabuliformis. The sequence goes on from CM062818.1 coordinate 520,784,267, forward strand.
CTGCTCCCATGGCATAGTCACTGGCATCTGTTTGGATTTCAAATGGTCTTTGAAGATCAGGCAGTGCTAGTACAGGTGTTGTACTAATCTTTTCTTTCAAGGTGTCAAAGGCTTTCTGTTGTTTTCCTCCCCACTGAAACACCTTGTTCAATCCTGTTAAAGCATGTAAGAGAGCTGCAATTAAGGAAAAGTTAGAAATGAGCTTTCTCCAATATTGTGTTGCTCCTAAGAAGCTTCTAACTTCTGTAGTAGTTTTAGGCCAGTTCATAATGACTGCCACCTTAGAGGGATCTATCTTCAATTCACCACCCCCTACTATATGACCCAAATAATTCAGAGATGTTTTGCAAAATTCACATTTTGAGAGTTTAACATAAAGTTTTTCTCTTTTCAAAACATCTAGTGTCTGCTTAACATGCTTTAAGTTTTCTTCCCATGTTTTGTTAAATATCAAAATGTCATCCAGATAGACAATAACAAAATCATCAAGAAAAGGTATGAGTACATCATTCATTAATCTCATGAAATTAGCTGGAGCATTAGTTAAGCCAAAAGGCATAACCAGCCATTCATACAATCCCTGCTTTGTTTTGAAAGCAGTCTTCCATGCATCTTGTTCTGCAACTTTGACCTGATGGTATCCACTGTGCAAGTCTAACTTGGAAAAATAAACGACTTCCTTTAATTGATCTAAAATATCATCTATGCGAGGAAGGGGATAACGATTTTTTATTGTTATCTTATTCAGTGCTCGATAATCAATGCACATTCTCCACGAGCCATCTTTCTTTCTCACCAAAACTATTGGTGACCTACATGGTGATGTGCTAGGTCTGATGAACCCTTTCTCAAGAAATTCCTGCACCTACTTCTTGATTTCAACATTCTCTAAAGCAGACAACCTGTACATTCCAATGTTAGGCAATGGAGCATCTTGCTGCAAAATAATATCATGTACTATTTCCTTTTTGGGTGGCAGACCTTTATGTTCTTGAAACAAGATATCATACTCTGAAACAACCTTTTCTAAATCAGCTTGCTGTTCAGCATTACAACCCTCAAATACATTGGTTTTATCAGGTTTCTTTTCCTTTATAACCATCAGTAAGAATTGTTTACATGAATTTATCATTCATTTCATCTGCCCTGAGTTTATGAGAGTATAATTATTCTTGAGCTTATGAGCTCTTACAAAGTATTCGATTCCATCTTTAACAAGTAGATACTTGTTCTCAGCTCTATAGAAAATAGATTTTCTGTCATACAAGTAAGGACTTCCTAAAACAATTCCACATATATCCAAAGGAATTATGTCTCACTCAACCTCATCTACAAATGCTGACCCAAAAGAAAACTTGAGTTTGCAATGTCTAGTCGCTTGTAGTTGTGCTTTATCATTCAACAATCCTAATGGGTATGGTCTCTTGTGAGGTGTAGTTACTAATCCCAACTTCTTTACAATTGCTTCAGAAATTAAATTTAGTTGTGAGCCACTATCAAACAAGGTATCAATTTTTTGATGCTTGGAAATAACTCGAATATGAAAAAGCTCATGCCTTTTTCTCTCATTTTCTTTATCAATAATAGATTGTGCAGAATTACTAGTAGATGCTTTAGAATTCTAACCTTTTATACCTGTGGCTGCAATAGTTGTTTCATCTCCTGAGTCTGACCCCAAATCCTTCTAAATAGCTGCAGCAGTCTTCTTATTCTTTCCCTCGAACTTCCTAGGTCTCAGCTCTGGATGCAAAATCCAACAGTGCTCATCATCATGCCCATCCTTTTTACAGTGAGTGCATGAAGCCTTGTTGTTCTGTGCAGTGTTAGCCTTCCTTACTTTCCATTTCTGCTTTATTTTCTCCTTATTCTTGCTTGCAGTGGGTTTGGATGGTCCCCCAACTTCTGGACTTCCATTCTTTCCTCTAGCTTCTAGATGAGTAGCTTGTACAAATACCTCATCTATACTAGTGGGATTAAACATGAGGATGGTATGCCTCATGTAGCTGTGTAGACCACCAATGTACTTCAACAGAGTCTCAGGTGAGTCTAATGAGATTCCTAGAATCAATGCTCTCTTTCTAAATTCTTGAGTGTGCCCTTGCACATTTTTCCCTTTCAACTATTGAAGAGTTTGCCAACTCATCATGGCTTGTTGCATGTAGGCTAATGGATAGAACTACTTTTTGACTATAGAAACAAATTCACTCCAGACAGAGATAGTCTTACCATGTCTCTTCATGTCAGCTTAGGTCCTGCCTTCCCACCAAACCAAGGCAGTGCCTCCAAGGTGTAGGCTTGCCAGCTGAATCTTGCGCTTGTCTGAATCAATACTCTACACTCTGCAATAAACATCAATTTGTCTAATCCAATTGTTCAACTTTTTTGCATTCAACTCTCCATCATATATAGGTAAATCAAATTTAACATCTAGTTTGATCAAAGATGCTTTCTTTTTATGTTCAAGGCCATTAAGAGGTGTTAGAAAGCTTTCCTCTTTCCCTTTTCCTTTTGAGTGGTCATGGAAGTGAGACTCATCTTCTCCTTTGTCTTGCTTGAAGCCTAATGAATCTTCCTCCTTATGTTTTCTAAAGTCCCTATACATTTCCTCTACCATGGACTTTATGGCTAGGAAATTGTCTATGAATTGAGGGTCTGGTCCTACAGAACTTTCTTCTAACATTGTCTTCTGAGGATAGACTCTCCCAATTTCAGGATTAGTTTCAACCAACTGTCCTTCCCCTAACTTGAGCTTTGATCTAGTTAGCATTTAATAGTTAAACCAACACAAGCTTGTCTAACCTTAACAGCCCAGAGCTCTAATACCACTTGATCTAAAAATCACCCTTGAGTGATCTTAGTTAAATATTTATTGAATGAAGGTATTACATACTCATGTGTTGGTGTGTGTCTATGTTATTTTAGGCAACGGATTGATCAGATTGAAAAATACACAGATACTAGAAAATGGAAAACAGTAAGGGAAATATAGTAAGCAAATGAAAGAACACAACAATTAATAAGGATTTCACCCTATTCTCCAAGGCTACATCTCCGGTCCAGCTTTCAGGGGTGGCCTTCTCTTATTGTATCTTTAAAGCAGAGGTTTACAATGAGGAGCTCAATTTGAGTCTCCTGAAACAGAATAATGTTTGGTAGGGTGGTTCTTGGATTTCCCAGGCCACTAGAGTGCACAGACTCTGTCCTTACTAAATCTTGACCTCTTTGGTCTTTAATGGGAGGAGCCCAACGTGGTGGTCAGTTCCCGATAGATCCTCTCAGGGATTGCTTGAACCTCTCAAGATTTTTGTCTGCTCGATGCTGCCTATGGTCAGCTCAGCTCTCTGTTTCCTACCTCTTTCTCCACTGTATTCTTCTGTCTCTGTTCTCTTCCTTTTTTTCCTTCTCCCTTTCGCTCTCTGGCTATTCATGGCTAAAAGCTAATCTATCTCATGATTGCTCACTTCCTCTTCCGACCCTTCGGTTCGCTTGTTGTTGTTCGCTTGGAGTTCCCTGCCCCTGCATCTTCGTCAATGTCTCATAGGGAGTGGCCACTTGTCCTCTCACGAACTATGCTAGCTCTTCCTCAACGGTCCATTTTTTCAGTTACACTATGGAGTGAGTCATCCGCCAACTCAGCGGTCAAATCGGACATCAAACTTCTCTATGTCGCGGCTTAATTCCCATGTCAAATATGGTTTCTCCATCGGGTGCAATCTCCACCGTCAGATCTGGAGCCCCCAGATCCTACGACATTCGCTCATTTCGTGTAGTTGACTTGCTTGACCATTAGCGCACGATGAGTGGCGGTTTTCTCTCTCATCTGCCTACCATGCATCAAGCACTGAATGGAATTGCTCGTTTTTCTCCAAATCCACTTACCGCCAAAGAATGCCCCTGATATACTGCCAGTTTTGGAGCATGGGACCCGCCTTTCCCCTTATTGCTTTCCCCACAGTTTTCTTGGCTTCCATGCAACTGAGCACTTTGAGGCTTTTCCTTCTCAAGCGGTTTTGCCCATAAATGCCCTCTGTTTCCCAATCAGGGCTTCCCAAGTGCCAGTTTTGCCTCCTACATGGTCTCCATGGGCCTCGGTCAGTGCGCTTTGACCGAGGTCCTCGTTGTTCCTCGCTGGCTGCAAACTGCCATTGTCCAAAAGTCTTCCTAATCACTCTATGCTCATAATTCGAAGTCTGTGTTGTTTTGATACAACCATGGCTCTTTAATATCTTCATGGATCCAATTCGGATCAACCTGGTGAATCTCTTAGATTTTTTCAATGAACTTGGTTTCCTTGTCCACATCACTATGTCCATCAGCTGCTATGTCTTTACCAAAGACAAAATCCAAGGGAGACCTTGGTGTGAAACCAAAAGAGGTCTCAAAAAGAGATCTCTGTGTAGAAGAATGTTTTGCTCTTTTGTAAGCATGTTGCACATAACAAAAATGTTCATCCCAAAGTTTGGGATGCTTGCTGCAATAGCCTCTGAGAAACTGGATCAATGTCCTGTTGACCACTTCTGTCTGGCCATCTGTTTGTGGATGAAAGGTTGTGCTTTTCTTTAGTCTTGTGTCCATAAGTTCCCACAGACTCGACCAAAACTTCCCAACAAATCGGGTGTCTCGATCAGATACAATGGAAGTGGGTAATCCAAAATGAACCCATACATGTTGAAAGAACAACTTTGTAGTTTATTCAACTGTAATCTGTTTATTTTTGTTGTATATATCCACAACAACATATAAATATTCATGAACTTTCCTAGATTTAGGCAGTCCTCCAACAAAGTCCATGGAAATACTTTCCCAAGGATGAGAAGGAACTGGTAGTGGAGTGTACAAGCCTAGTTTTCTATTTCTGGGCTTGCTTTTAGTGCACATGGTACACCCTCTTACATATCTAGAAACCGTCTCATTCATTTTTGGCCAATAACAAAATCTTTGCAGCTGTGCAACCGTTTTACTTACCCCAAAGTGACCTGATATTAGAGAAGTGTGTGCTTCTCGAATTATCTTTACTCTTTCAGTTTGTGGAATGCATAGCTTCCCACAATGATACAAGAGTCGGTCCTTAACATGATAGTCCAATTCTTCTACTCATTTTCCTTGACTTAAAGTTGCATATACATATTTAAAATCTATATCTTTAGCATATTGTTCAATGTAGCTCTCATGCAGTACTGAATTATGCTTAAGTATAGTGGATGCATTTATAATAGGTCTAGATAACATATCTACAACTTTATTGTGTATGCCCTTTTTATATCTGATGACTAAATGAAACTGTTGTAGAAAACCCATCCATCTATAGTGTCTTGATTGCTGCAACTTAGTTTGGGAGTGTAGATATTGAAGTGGTTGATGATCAGTATGTATAACTGTCTCTTTGCCCATTAAGTAATGTTTCCATTTTTTCACACTTTGTACTAATGCATACAATTCTTTATCATATGTGGGATAGTTAACTACTGGAGAATTAAATGTCTCAAAATTATAACATATCGGTTTACCGTATTGTATCAACACTGCTCCCATGGCATAGTCACTGGCATCGATTTGGATCTCAAACAGTCTTTGAAGATTAGGCAGTGCTAGTAGTGGTGTTGTACTAATCTTTTCTTTCAAGGTGTCAAAGGCTTTCTGCTATTTGCCTCCCCACAGAAACACCTTGTTCAATCCTATTAAAGCATGTAAGGGAGCTGCAATTAAGGAAAAGTTAGAAATGAACTTTCTACAATATTGTGTTGCTCCTAAGAAGCTTCTGACTTCTATAGTAGATTTGGGTTTAGGTCAGTTTACAATGACTACAACTTTAGAGGGATCTATCTTCAATTCACCACCCCCTACTATATGACCCAAATAATTCAAAGATGTTTTGAAAAATTCACATTTTGAGAGTTTAACATAAAGTTTTTCTCCTTTCAAAACATCTACTGTCTGCTTAACATGCTTTAAATGTTCTTCCCACATTTTGCTAAATATAAGAATGTCATCCAGATATACAATAACAAAATCATCAAGAAAATGTCTAAGTACATCATTCATTATTCTCATGAAAGTAGCAGGAGCATTAGTTAAGCCAAAAGGCATAACCAGCCACTCATACAATCCCTGCTTTGTTTTGAAAGCAGTCTTCCATGCATCTTGTTCTGCAACTCTGACCTGATGATATCCACTATGCAAGTCTAACTTGGAAAAATAAACAACTTCCTTCAATTGATATAATAGATCATCTATGCAAGAAAAGGGATAACAATTTTTTATTGTTATCTTATTAAGTGCTCAGTAATCATTGCACATTCTCCACGAGCCATCTTTCTTTCTTACCAAAACGATTCGACTTCATCCTCTTCCAACACATCCATAAAAGGTGAAATTGGAAATATGCTCGAAGATTTCAGGAGTGAAATGTTGCAAACCCTTGCCTTACAGATGGACACTATGCACATCAAGAGAAAGAAGGAGGAAGCATAGAGCGCATTAGCCACATTCTTCCTTAGATGCACAAGGAGGCACCCTATGTGTGAATGTCCATTAAACCTGATTGAAATCTGCTTGGTCTATGAAGAAAACCACTCCACATATAAGTTTCCTTCTCTACCTAGACTAAAATCTATGTATTAGGGAACTGACAGGGTGACTGAACATCTCTTCTACATAAATCAAAGGAGAACCCATGGGCCTTGGCCATACCTATAGGGCATGCAAGGGTCATCCCATACATATTACAACCCTAGCCAAAACACATCCATTCCCTCTTGGGGGCCCCCTGCTCATCCCTCCTGGTCTACACCCCATCCTTGGTCTTTTGCACCTTAGTACCATTCCCAGCTGACCAGCCAGTCATTTCAGCCATACACTCCACAAAACCTTGGTGGAATGCACCACCGCAGGGGTGGAGGCTCCCATACAACAATGCTCCAGCTTTATTACCTTTAGCCCCTACTCAACCAAAACTTTTACACCCTGCTCCACCTAAGTAACCTTAGATGCCTACCCATCCAAAACCGAACCTGAACAATAGACAGGCACAATAGGTATATAGTGGAGAGACATCATACCCTACTTATGTTGTGGAGATTCAGGAAATCAACCTAAGGTCTGGGACAGTACTCCCAGACAACCAACCTCCATTTCCACCTAGGGAGAGTGAGGAGGAGAGAGAGGAAAGCATTCCTAGAGTGAATCATCCACCTTTTATTGAAATATTAACTCATCCATCCTAAGGCCAAGCTTAGTGGTTATTCTCTCATACTTGGGAGGCCTTGGTTAGCCACTGCTGATGCTTACATCAACTGTACGGCTAGAAATATGACCATAAAAAATGGGCATCTATCCAAGAAGTTGGTCTTGTACCCTCCTGCTCAGCCATCTTTACCTGTATGGCTAGAAGAGGAGGAAGAAGATGAAATCTACTTAGCCCAACTCTATATCCTAGAAACTTACATGGGAGGAGGAGAGTTGGATGAAGATGATTTGATTAAACACATACTCCAAATTCCAATTCCCAACACCTTGTCCTTAGAGGAAGTAGTAAAGGAAACCAGGAGAAACAATCAGATTGATCTATGCTTAGCTAATTCAAACCCTACCCATGTCAAAACAATAGAATTTGGCCTTGAAAGAAGTTTGAAAATCAACCCCTCTCTTTCTGTACACCAAGAAGAAAAGTTGTGAAACATGCCAAGGGAACACCTGGATGCCTTTGCTTGGAATTACAAAGAAATGAAGGGAGTGCAACCCTTAGTGTGTACTCACCACATTTATATCAAAGAAGTTTGAAAACCAGTCTGACAACCCCAAAGGAGAATGAATCCAACTCTCAAGGATATAGTCAAAGAAGAACTACAAAAGTTGCTCGATGCAGGATTCATTTACCCTATCTCGGATAGTGAGTGAGCTTCTCCTTTGGTGTTGGTTCCAAAGAAAAATGGGAAGTGGAGGATTTGGTTCAATTACAAAGAGTTAAATAGAGCAACAATGAAGGACCATTTCCCTCTACCTTTCATTGACCAAGTGTTAGATGGCCTAGTAAGGAAAAAATTTTCTTCTTTCCTAGATGGGTTCAATGGGTACAATCAAATCCAGATTAGCCCAAAGGACCAGAATAAGACCACCTTCACCTGTCCTTAGAGTACTTTCACTTATAGGATCCTCCATTTTGGCCTATGCAATGCCCCTACCACTATCCAGATGGCAGTCCTGAGTATCTTTGTCGAGCTAGTCCATGATGCAGTAGAAATTTATATGGATGATTTTACACCCTATGGGTGTGACTTATAGGAGGCTCTGTCGAACTTGGGTAAGGTGTTGAACAAATTCACTTAAATGAACTTATCCCATAGTCCTGAAAAATGTGAGTTCTTGATGACTGCAGGTGGACCAAAATAAGATAACCATCATCCAAAGGGTCCCACCTTCGCAAAAAACAGGGGGATGTCAGAAGTTTTCTAGGTTTAGCTGGATACTATAGGAGATTTATAAAAGACTTCAGCAAGTTAGCTTCTCCTTTATTTGGGTTAGTGGCCAAAGAATCTGAACTTTTATGGTCAGAAAGTTGTCAACACCCTAAAGGCCAGGTTGACCAGTGCACCTATTCTTCGAGGCCCAAATTGGGCCCTTACTTTTGATATACATGTTGATGCCTCTCACAAAGCCATGGGAGCAGCTCTAGGCCAGATAGATAACATGTTACCTTATGCCATTTACTTCATCAGTAAGAATCTGTCAAAAGTCGAACTGAACTACACAGTGACTGAAAAGGAGCTCGTAGCTTGTGTGCATTCATTGAACAAATTTAGGCATTACATTATAGGTTACCAAATATTTGTGCATACTGCCCATGCTGCAATTAAATACATGATGAATAAACCTGATGTGAATGCCCGGATTATTAGATGTTTACTTTTATTGGAACAGTTTGATCTAACTATTATTGATAAGCCTGGCAAGGAGAATTGTGTTGCAGATTTTTTTATCTAGATTGACTTTGCCTGCAGGGGAGGAAGGAATGGTTGATGATCAGTTACCAAGTGAACACTTATTCGCCATTTCAGTTCTCTCTCCATGGTTTGCTAACATAGCAAATTACCTGGTGTCTACACAGTTTCCACTAAAGTTGTCCTCCAAAGAGAAAAGCAATATTGTGAGGAAGAGCACCCCATTCACTTGGATTAGGGGCAATCTCTTCAAATTAGACCAGGATCAAATTCTAAGAAGATGTGTCAGGGAGGAGGAAATATTTGACATCCTTATGACCTGTCATGATGGGCCTTGTGGAGGTCACTTTGTAGCCAAAATGACAGTATTCAAGGTGCTACAAGCTGGTTATTACTGGCCCACTCTTCACTAGGATGAGAGGAGGTATACTACTCAATGTGATCAACGCCAAAGGATCGGGAAACCTACCCCAAGGGATAAAATGCCTCTGCAACCTCAAGTGACTTTCGAGCAATTTGACAAGTGGGGCATTGATTTCATTGAACCCATTGACCCTCCATACATGCAAAATAAGTACATCATTGTGTGCACTGACTATTTAACCAAGTGGGTTGAAGCCAAGGCCATCAAAGCAGCAACAAAGGAGAAAGTGGCTAAGTTCTTAAGGGAAAATGTATTTTATAAGATTGGGTACCCTAGAGAACTGGTCACTGATCATGGCAGCCATTTTACATGTCACATGATTGAAAATTTGTTAAGCCAACACAAGATCAAGCATAGAACATCCACTCCTTACCACCCACAAGCTAATGGGAAAGTCGATGTAACCAAGAGAATGTTGCAAGGCATTCTAACCAAAGTGATTAATAGCAATAGAAAGGACTAGGTAGATAGATTAGTTTAGGCCACTTGTGCCTACAATACCACCTGGAAGACCACCACTGGATTCACTCCTTATGAGCTAGTCTATGGGAAGAAGGCCCTACTGTCCATTGAATTTGAATACAACACCTTAACAATGGCAGTACAACTAGATCTAGATCTCATCAAGGCACAACAAGAAATATTTCTCCTGCTGAATGGGTTAGATGAGTTTAGGATGTAGCCCCTCCTGCACACAGAGGTGACTCAAGTTCAAAGGAATATTTGGCATGACAAGAACATAAAGGAAAACCAGTTTCAAGAAGGAAAATGGGCTATGTTGTATGATTCCAGATACAAGGATTTTCAAGGAAAGTTAAGGACTAGATGGTTAGGGCCTTATGTCATAAAAAAAATTCATGATAATGGCTCAATACAAGTAAGAACCATTGATGCAGAGGTTATTCCTTTACTTGTCAATGGGTACAATTGAAGGTATACAAGAAGCCCTTGTCAAAGTAAGAATTCATCAATGGCATCAACAAGACAGTGATGGTGGTGGAGCAAGTCTTAGCTTCTACCCCATCATGTTCCTAAAGAAGGAGAAAAAAATAAAAAAGAGACTCAGGTGCAAACCTCCATGAGGCACCTGAGTCCCATTATTGGGTTGAAAACTTGTTGAGGTGGCCCAATGGTGTTGAAAATAAAGAAAAAATAAAATGATATTTGGGTGAAAAACTCTGTTGAGGCGCCCAGGGCAAGCATCTAGGATGAAAACGTCTTGGAGGAAGACTAATTGTTTTAAAAAACAAAAACAAAAAAAGAGAGAAAAGAAAATTTTCAAAATTTTGTTTGTTGGTCAGCAGGAGGAGGATCAAAGAAACTAGAGAGGAGCATAAGGACCTATACAATTCATATTTTCATTCCTCCATCTCATATTCTTCATTATCCCATCAATCCCTCCATTTATGAACTCCATCTCAGTTTACACAAGCTCTGTGTTTTCTACAGGATTCCCTGAAAACCTGCAGGAGTTTCCTGTAGGAATTACAGTGGCTTGGGAATCCTACGTAAAGTGACCCTAGAGCAAGAGGATGACGAGATTTTGTCAAAAAATAAAATGTTTAACCCACTACCTCATCACCATGCCTCTCACGACCATGTTACCCCTGCATTCATCCAATAAGTCAATTCCAAAAAGATTACAGTTTTCAAAGAAGAGAAAACAAATAGAAGAGGGTGAGAACAGAGGACACGAGGACAATACCTGAAGGCTCTACCTCTCACCTACCAATCACTAGACCCCTTTTCTATCCATGACAACAATCCTTATGCTCAAGAAGTGAAGAAAAGAATGAACGTTTAGGGCATAGGCAGCTACAGGACATCCTGTAGGTTTCTTATAGGAAATCTTGTAGTAGCCTATCCCATGAAAGGAAATTTCACATGGTTGCAATCATCTTCAGCATAGAGATCCTAATGTCAAGGAAGCTCCTCCAAATCTCAACAGCAGCAGCAATATCATCAACATCACTCTTTAGTACTTGCACATCGAAGGAAACAAGCATCAAAAGAGGCCAATACAAGAAAAAATATGCAGCAAATACACAACATAGGGACATCATTCTTCAACAAGAAGCAACATCAAAGCATCTTACCCATAGGTATGTCATATTGCTTATTCTCTCTCGTTAGCAAGATATGATAAAAAAGTATATTACTATACAAGAGTTGGTTTTATAACAAAAGTTGGCCAGTTAAATTGGCCACCTTCAGCCAGTCAACAAGGAGAAAACAATTAGACCACTCCACACGTGGCAGGAATCAAATTAGAGGAAAAAGGAGATAAGGCCAAGAGTGCTTAAATTATGGATGATTGAAGTGGGAGATGATTACTAGGTAAGGAGGACTGATGGAGTGTTAGTGGGACCAACGGTCCAAAAGTGGCCTGTTTTGAGGCTGAATTGTGGAAAAAACATCTAGGAAGATAGGAGAATACCCCTACTTGCCTCCCAATCCATCTGACCTTTCTCTGCCATATCTAACCCATTTGCCACATCACCAAGAGGATTTAGCATTCATATTTTTCAAACAAAAAAAGGGCAAAAAGGAAAAAAAAATTATTGTGTTCATTTACATGCACAACAGTAGAGTGTTTGGTTATTTCAGATTGCATGCCTAGGATAGTAGGATTACACACATGTTAACTTAGAATTCTTTTGAAGCAAAGCCTCTTAGAAATTAGTTAGATGAGTGGTGTGTTTAAGCATTTGATTTTAGTGGTGCAAATTTCCCCTTTCCTCATTGGTAATCAAGCTTCTTCTGAATCAATAGAAGGTTGGTTTGAGAAACCATAGTGGTCTATCGCTAGCATAGCAGTGACAAAGAAGTGACCCATCGCATCTGCTTGTGTATACAACAGTGTCACCTCCAAGTTTGTACAAACCCCAGGTTGATAAAGTAAAGTTGGTAGCCCAGGAGTTGTAGCATTCTTGCTGCAATACTAGTTCTCATCACTTTTTGGTGCCATTGCCAGAGAGATGTCTAAGTAAGATGTGATTTAAGCTTTCTTTCTTCCATTTCTTATCTCTGACATTCTACTATTAGCTTCATTTCTACAAAAGTAATTGTACGTTTGTTTGCTTTGTTTTTCATTATGCAAATGAGATTTCATTCAGGAATTAGTTTCCATTCAGTTTGTTATTTCAATTCTGCAATTAGTCACAAAACTTGAAAAATACAAAAAATAAAACAAAAACAATTCTTTCATGCCTCATAAGAATAGCGATAACCTAGGAAAATTTCTACCAAATACCCCCACCACCTCAAACAACCAACCTTCCCTCTTCTTCAATAGCTATGAATTGGAGGACCCCTTAGGCGAACAACCAGAGATATTTGAAGAACCTACAGGGGGGAAGAAGAAGAACCCACTCCAACTAACCTAATGGCTGAAAATAGAAATCACTGAGGAGATAGAGAAAGAACTGAGGGTGCCTTTCCCATTAGATAAACTAATGGGGATACCAAGATGAAAAACATAAGCCCCTCTCCTCTTCCTCATTTCCATGGCCTAACCTTAGAAGATCCAACTATTTTCATGTTTGAGTTCACTGCCATATGCAGAACTTATGATTACATCATTGATGAGGAGAAGTTGAAATTATTCCCATCCACTCTCAAGGATGCAGCTCTATGTTGGTTCATGGGTTTACCTGGGGATAGCATCACAACCTGAGCTTAGATGCAACAAGCTTTCAACAACAAATATCGAGACTATTGTAGGTCCAAAGACACCAAAGATGAAATTTTTAGGATGACCTTGGGGCATGATGAATCCCTATACGGTTATGAAGAAAGATTCCATCTTAGCTACAAAAGGGCCAGGTGCACACTTGATCCTGAGTCACTGAAGCTAGTCCTGCTCCAAGGGGAAAGGGAAGATCTTATAGATACCTTAAACTTGCTAGCAAGAGGGGACATCTACCAACTACCCTATGAAGATATCAAGACTATCTTTAGGAACTATTCTAGGGCATCTAGGAAAAAGGGTAGGGGTAGTCAACTAATGTCTATCTCCTCCTCTTCCAACACATCCATAAAAGGTGAAATTGGAAATATGATCGAAGATTTCAAGAGTGAAATGTTGCAATCCCTTGCCCTACAAATGGACACTATGCACATCAAGAGAAATTAGGAGGAAGTAGAGAGAGCATTACCCATCTTATGCACTAGATGCACAAGGAGTTACCCTAGGAGTGAATGTCCATTAAACCTGATCGAAATCTTCTCTATCGATGAAGAAAACCACTCCACATACAAGTATCCTTCTCTACTTGGATTAAAAGCTATGTATCAGGGAACTGAAGGCGTGACTGAACAGATATGCTACATAAATCAAAGGAGACCTCATGGGCCTCGATCATACCGGTAGGGCATGCAAGGTTCATCCCATGCATATTACAACCCTAACCATAACACATCCATTCCCTCTTGGGGCCCCCCTACTCATCCCTCCTGGTCTACACCCCGTCCTTGTTCTTTTGCACCTCAGTACCATTCCTAGCCGACCAGCCAATCATTTCAGCCATATACTCCACCACAACCTCAATGGAATCCACCACCCGAGGGGTGAAGGCCCCCATATAACAATGCTCCAACTTTATTGCCTTCACCTCCTACTCAAACACATCTTTTACAACCTACTCCACTAAAACAACTTCAGATATCTACCCAACCAAATCCGAACACGAACAATAGACAGACACAACAAGTATACAGTGGAGAAACATCCTATCCTGCTTATGTTTTGGAGATTTAGGAAATCAACCTAAGGTCTGGGAGAGTACTCCTGGACAACCAACCTCCATCTCCACATAGGGAGAGTGAGGAGGAGAGAGAGGAAAGCATCCCTAGAGCGAATCCTCCACCCTTTCCTGAAATATTAACTCACCCAGTCCAACCTACCCCAAAAGAGAATGAACTTCTAAGTGAATTGAAAAATCTATGTGTCAAAATTACACTTCTCCAAGCCATCAAGGATGTACCTATTTACAACAAATTGATTACATAAAAGTGTTTCAAACATCCAGGGAAGTGAAAAAGAGACACCCCTACCATTATTATCATTGGACAAATGTTTGACTTAATGCTAGGGTAGGTCATTTTCCCAAAGTATTTGGACCCTAGAATCCCTGTAGTAGATGTGCACATCAATGAAACCATTGTCCCACACACTTTGATTGATATTGGGGCTGCCATTAATGTAATGACTAAGGACACCATGCTCAAGCTCAATCTCCAAGTTGTATTAAGAAAGACCACAACAGTCTTGCAACTTGTAGACCGTTCCACAGTAGCCCCTGAGGGGATTTTTGAGGATGTGATGATCTCCATTAACTCTTGGGAGTACCCTGCAGACTTCCTAGTTCTCCACCCTAAGGCAAAACTTAGAGGTTATCCTCTCATACCTGGGAGGCCTTGGTTAGCCACTGTTGATGCTTACATCAGCTGCAGGGCTGGAAATATGACTATCAAAAATGGGCATTTGTCCATGTAGTTGGTCTTGTACCCTCCTAATCAGCCATGTTTAAAACATGACTTACCTTTATGGCTAGAAGCGGAGGAAGAAGATGAAATCTACTAAGCCCAACTCTATACCCTAGAAACTGCCATGCGAGAAGGACAACCAGATGAAGATGATTTGATTAAACACATACTCTGAAGTCCAACTCCCAGCACCTTGTCCTTAGAGGAAGTAGTAAAGGAAACTTAGAGAAACCATTAGATTGATCTATGCTTAGCTGATTCAAACTCTACCCATGTCAAAATAATAGAATTCGGCCCTAAAAGAACTTTAAAAATCAACCTCTCTCTTTCTGTACACCAAGAAGAAAAGTTGTGCAACATGCTAAGGGAACACCTAGATTCCTTTGCTTGGAGTTACAAAGAAGTGAAGGGAGTGCACCCCTCGGTGTGTACTCACCAAATTTATATCAAAGAAGGTTGTAAAATAGTCTGACAACCCTAAAAGAGAATGAATCCAACTCTCAAGGATATAGTCAAAGAAGAACAAGAATTGTTGCTAGATGCAGGATTCATTTACCCTATCTCAGATAGTGAGTGGGTTTCTCCTTTGGTGTTGGTTCCAAAGAAAAATGTGAAGTGCAGGACTTGTGTCGATTACAGAGAGTTAAATAAAGCAACAAAGAAGGACCATTTCCCTCTACCTTTCATTGACCAAGTGCTAGATGGCCTGGCAAGGAAAAAGTTTTTTTCTTTCCTAGATGGGTTCAGTGGGTACAATGAAATCTAGATTACCCAAAGGACCAGGATAAAACCACCTTCACTTGTCCTTGGGGTACTTTCACTTATAGGGTCTTTCCTTTTGGCCTATGCAATGCCCCTGCCACTTTCCAGAGGGCAATCCTAAGTATCTTTGCTGAGCTAGTCCATGATGCTGTAGAAATTGATATGGATGATTTTACACCCTATGGGCGTGACTTCCAGGAGAACGACTTGTAGTGGAAGATAGAGAAAAAATGTCTGAGTTTTACCTACACAACTCGGCATTGATAGATTTGAATGTGTGGGACCCAAATTCAAAACTAGGGTACCTGCAATTGATGGACTTAGCATCATGGATGAATCATATGGAGGCATGAGCTGCAGAGATGAAGAAGGTAATGGAAACAGAAGAGATAGAACCCCTCGTGATAAGAGTTGAGAAATCTAACCCAATGGCTGTCATCAACACCCACAACCTGATTACAAATTATCCTAAGCTTACACCTAGGTACCTTGCTAGCCAAGAACAAGCAATCACACACTTTGAAGACATGTTCAAGTTGTTAGTAGATGACAACATGCAAGCTTGCCAAAGGAGATGGAACAACTTGCCCTACAGCCTGAAAATTAGAGAATACCATTCTCCTGAGAGAATGAGAGAGGCACTAAATAGAACAACCATGTACAAGCAAGCTCTACAAAGAATCAAAGTCAATTGGATTGGCTTGAGACTCAGTCCACCACTGCTCTTACGAATGTTGGAAGGAAGGAAAGAAGATGAATAAAGAAAGCAGTGGGAAGAGGAAGAGAAGAAGGCAAGATTTTATTCACAGGAAGAAGAAACTACAACAGAAGCATGGGATGTCAGAGAAGCCACCAGTGCAATGAATGACATGGATATAGATTGAGTTGCTCAAAGGATAAGCAACACTTTCAGTAGGGGGTGATGATGAGCCTCATCATTGGGTAACTATATGGACCTTAATACACCTCCATTCTTATTAAAATCAACTCTTCTCATAATTCCTCACATATTTTAACCATACTTTTCTTAATGAGATGAGTAAAAGTAAGATGTTATGTCTAGTGGTCTAATGTGCATTTATTGCAGGTTTTTGAGAAAAAAATCATGGAAATTTTGCTAATTAAGGGCAGAAACTTGTATGAGACAAGGAGGAGAGGTTTTAGGAGATATATCCTCCTCATTTAATCCTCACTCATTTGAATATTCCTCCATCAAATCAAACAAGCTCAAGTTGCAAGTAGCCGAGTCATGAAGATCTAAAGGCAGCCAAACCAGTGACAGTTAAGAGCCAGTTCATCTTCAGTTTGGGAGCCAAGCCTCCCTATATTTCAGGAAGTCGTTGGAGACTTTAGTTGTATAAATAAGGAGGCCTAGAGCCTCATTAGGATTCAGATTTTTATGTAAGAGCACTAATCATTTTTGATTTCAAGACTTGTGGAAGACATTGTTATATAATTTTTTTGATATGATAATAAGAATGAGAATTTCCTTGATCCAACACTGAGTTCACTCAGAGGGTTGAAGCTTTTGGGTTAGGGCCCAACCCTAGTAGCAAAGGCTCCTCTTCTTGTACTTGTATTCTTAGTTGATTCCATAGACTAATGGTTGAATTGGTTTTAGCATTATTTCATTGCAAGTAGTTGTGAATTTGATTAGTTTGCCTCCATTTGCGCATTGTTGTAGAAGTAGCTTAGAAAGATAAAGGAATACCAAAAAGTTGATAATAGTTAGGTTTGTCCTCACTCATCCCTTCAAGTACCATGGTTTGAGGAAAGAACTCCTATGCGGCCCCAAAAAGACAGAATTCAGATTTCTTATGGAATGTAGGGTTTTCTACTACTTAGGCTAGCATTTTGTCAGTTTTCAAGAATAGGATTCAGTTTTCATTTCTAATATCTTGAGCCTTGTATTAGATCTCATAGTGTTTCATATTGCATGAACTAGTTAACTAGATAATGAATTTTTTTTTTCTTAAGTTGATTGAAAATCTTTCTTATTTGACATGGTCCAAGGATAAATGCGAGTGATTAATGCAGTGCAGGAGTTTCAATAGTGCAGGGAGATCTCATGACCAGCAACCCCAGCCTAACCTCATCCATCGATTAATGACAAAAGCCACTAAGTCCCTCAAGCATTTCATCATTCCATAAGAACAACTTTCTAGGGTTGTTGAGCAAATCCAATGATCTTACAAACTTTTTTTTGAGCTCTAAAGAAGTCCTAGGAACTCCCTTGCCTTGTTTCTCCCACTATTCACCTTCACTAAACCCTATACCACCATCCAAATCACTCCTCTTGCTCTCGGTTAGATCCTGTAGGAATACAGGGGATCTTGTAGGAGCATTAGGACATCCTCTAGGAAGCATTTGGACATCCTATAGGATGACCTATAGTGGCCTATTTTGAGGCCAAATTGTGGAAAAAACATCTAGGAAGATATGAGAAGACCCTTACTTTCCTCCCAAGCCATCTAACCTTTCACCACAATCTCTAATCCACCTGCCACATCACTAAGAGGATTTAGAATTCATATTTTTCACACAAAAAAAGGACGAAAAGGAAAAAAAAGTTATTGTGTTCATTTACATGCACAACAATAGAGTGTTTGGTTATTTTAGATTGCATGCCTAGGATAGTAGGATTACACACATGTTAACTTAGCATTCTTTTGAAGCAAAGCCTCTTAGAAATTACCAAGATGAGTGATGTGTTTAAGCATTTGATTTTAGTTTTTCCTTACTATATTAGACAAGATTTCAGTAGTGCAAATTTTCCCTTTCCTCATTGGTAATGAAGCTTGTTCTGAATCAATAGAAGGCTAGTTTGAGAAACCATAGTGGTCTATCGCCAGCTTAGCAGTGACAAAGAGTGGACCCATCGCATATTCTTGTGTATACAAAACTGTCACCTCCAAGTTTGTACGAACTTCGAGTTGATAAAGTAAAGTTGGTAGCCCCAGGAGTTGCAGCATTCTTGTTGCAATATCATTGCTCATCACAAGGCACCTTTCTTTTTTAAAAAATAATGATAATGGTAAAATTATTAAGTGTAGAGCTAATGAGCTAAGTAACTCATTGTGCGAAGCTCGACAATCTGCCATAATGAGATAGTTCATTGTATGGGAGTGCGAAGCACCGCACAATGAGCTAGTTCATTGTGCGGGAGTGCAAAGCACTGCACAATGAGCTACTTATCTCATTAGCTTCGCACTCCTTTAATATCCCAAAAAATAATAAAAAATAAACATGTTAATCATTTATTTTATACTTTAATTATAAATATTAAATAAATTAAGAACAAAAACAACTTGGACAATGTCAAGAGTTCTCGTAATACAAGTTTGATGACCATGGATGCAACAAGTTACAGTGTCTAGCATGGGAGTAATGGACTCACACCATGGATTTCTAATGAGGTATGCTCCATGGAGAGATGAAAACAAAAGTGAAAGAAGCAGATAATCATTACAAATTGCAATCATAAGGCTACCATTCCTAATTTTGAGCATATGCATTGAGCCAACACATGTTCGTGACATTGGATTTTCATCTCTATCAAGTTTTAAGTATACATTTTGTTATAACATTTTCTTTAAACTATTATTATGATGACATGAGCCATAATGAGCGACATGTGACTCCTTTGTGAAATTTCTTGGGTGTGTGAGTTTAGAGACCTACGTCTTCCGATAACAACACAAAATTAGAAGTCATTGTTAAAGAAATCGAGCAATAGAGATTTTTTGGTTTAGACAATATCCAAGAATTCTTGTTTTCCTCCATGTGTTTCAAAACCAACTCATATCCCTCCCTAACGAGCATCCTTCTGACACCTTCGAAGGCAGAGGCAATCATCATTTTTCCTTTTCCTTGTTTCAGGTGAGATACTGACACGAGCGAATATGTTTTCATAAAGGTTCATATTTTCTTTGACGCACTTTTTCCATATAAATTCATTGAACCATATTCTTATATGTTAAAATTTATTACATCCACAAAAGTGAAGTTTCTTTCTCATACTCGATTCAAACTTGTGTAATGTAATATTCTCATATTGGATCTTCCAAGGTATCTTACTTTTTAATAAAATAACGATAATGGTAAAATGATTAATTGCAGAGCTATTGAGCTAAGTAGCTCATTGTTCCGAGCTACGCACCCCCCATAATGATCAAGTTCATTGTGTGGGAGTGTGGAGCACCACAAAAAGATACACTTAGCTCATTCGCTCTACACTCCTTTACTCTCCCCAAAACTAATGCAAAATAAAAATGTTATTCATTTTTTATATTTTAATTATAAATATTAAATAAATTAAAAACAAGAAAAAAAACCTTAGACAATGTCCACAAACATTAGAGAAATTTCGAGGTCTAAAATGGGCCTCCCAAAGAATATTATAAAATAATATTAGAAATAATAAAATAATATTAGATTACATCATCAAATTTTAGAGAGAAAAAATAAAAAATTACTTTTGCAAGTCGTATTTTCAACTGATCTCTTTATGGTTTTACTCAAATTTCAAGAGGGAGCACTTTTTGGATGTGAAATTTAATTCATCATCAAAGGAGTACCCATGTTGCATAATTTTGATGGAAACTACTATAGGAAAATGAGAAATACATGAAAAACGTGATTGTGATCATATTTTTCATGTCTTCCACATTTTAAGCGTAGTAAGGTCCATTCAAAGTATGCAATATGGATACTCTTTAGATGAGGAATTAAATTTTGAATCCAATGATTGCTCCCAATCGAAATTTGAGTAAAACCATATGGATATAAGTTGAAAAAGTATTTTTTTTTTTATTTTTTAATCTTTTTACTTTTTACTCCAAAAATGGTGAATCATCCCCATGGTCAACATCATCGTATTGAATCCTATTAGTTCTTATAAATTTGTTTATAATTTTTTATTTGAGGCCTATTTTTTACATCAAAATTTTTCTAATACCTCATAATCGAAGTTTGCTGACTATGGATGTAAGAAATTACAGTGTCTAGAGTGGGAGTAATGGACTCACCGCATGAATGATCCATGTATTAAATGAAAATAAAATTTGAAGAAGATAATAATAATTACAAAAGGTGGTCATAATACTACCATTCTTGATTTTGAGTATAAGAACAGTGGAATGAGCACATGATCGTGGCGTTGGATTTTCGTCTCTATCCAGTTTTAAGTATCATTTTGTTATAACATTTGTTTTAATTATTATTATAAAGACGTGAGATGTAGTGAGAGACATGCGACTCCTTTGTGAAATTTCATGGGTGTGCGAATTTAGAGTCCCGTGTCTTTGTATAACAACACAAAATCAAAAACCAATGTTAAAGAAATCAAGCAGTAGATGTTTTTCAATTCAACCAACATCCAAGAAATCTTGTTTTCTTCTATGCTTTGTTTCAAAAGCAACTCATATCCCTCCAATCGAGTGTCCTTCTAACGCCTTCAAAGAAAAAGGTCGTGGTCATTTTGCTTTAGTCTTGTTGTGGGTGAGATACTCACACAGGTGAATATGTTTTTGTAAAGGCGGGAAATTGCTTTGATGTGTTTCTTCCATATAAATTCATTAAACGATATTATTATATTTTAAAATTTGTTATACGCACAAAAGCGAAATTCATCTTTCATGCTCAATCTAAAGCTAAGTAATGCAATATTATCATATCGGAAGTTCCAAGACACCTTGCTTTCTGAGAAAATAATGGTAATGGTAAAATGATTTTAGTACAGAGCTAACAAGCTAAGTAGCTTATTATGTGGAGCTCTGTACTCCCCCATAATGAGCTAGTTCATTGTGGGCGAGTGTGGAGCACGACACAATGAGTTACCTATCTCATTAGATCCACACTCCTTTAATCTCTGAAAAACTAATGCAAAGAAAAAATATTAATCATTTTTTTATAATTTAATTATAAATATTAAATAAATTAATAATAAAATAATAATAATATTAATCTAAATATTAAATAAATTAAAATCAAGCAAAAAAAACTTAGAAAATATCCACAAAAATAATAATATAAGTTCGCTAACTATGGGTGTAACAAATTATAGCGTCCAGCGTGGGAGTTATGGACTCAGGGTGCATATGATCAAGGAAGGTAGGTATGCTCCATGGAGTAGATGAAAAAAAAAGTCGAAGAAGCAGATAATAATCGCAAAAGGCGGTTATAATATTACCATTCCTAATTTTGAGAATATGTATGAATATGTATAGTTGAGTGATCGCATGATCGTGGCATAGGATTTTCGTCTCTATCAAGTTTTAAGTATACATTTGGCTGTAACATTTTTTTCTAAATTATTATTATGATGACGTGTTTAAAGCATACATTTTTATAACACAAATTAAATCATTTGTGGGGTAGAAATTTAGTGTATTATTCTATTTTGTACAGCCTATCATCATTTCATGGTCTCATGTCTAGTTTTGTATTAATGTATTCAATTGATGTCAAATAGGTTGGAATAACAGTAAGTTCATGAATCATTTCAATTTTCATTTTGTTCTTTACTTAATATTTTCTTTAAAATGAGCTTTCGATTTTGATATAATGAATGAATTATTTGTAGCGTTGCCATGAAAGGAGTGGATGGAAGTGAATTGGGTAATTATCATTATTCAAAGAAAGTGCCACGCATATCCTCATTTTCCTTTGAACAAATCCGGAGATTGTTACTCACACCAAAATTTAAGGTGCAAAATTCGGGTTGTTTTTGTCTGGTCGTTTCTCCAAGCACAATTTCGGGCTACAGTGTCATTCAAAGCCAAAGAGAAGAAGATATAAAGCACACCCAATACTTAAAATAGAGATACCAAAGACCTGAAATCTCAACTTCCTCATCTTTTCTGCCACAAAACGAGTCCAAAACACCGAAAGGGAGAGATTATCTACTAGAAAACCAAATGGGTTTGTGCGTTAATGTAGTAAGGAACCCACAGGAGAAAATATGGGCTGCTATGCTATGAAATTCCCTAGAATCAGTGGTAGAAAACACGCAGAAAAATCATACATAGTTAAGTTTTTAATGTGCACTCCACTCTGGAGAATGTTGGTTTGATTAGCTCAAATCTATGTAATTGGGGATTGACCTGAGAAAATTGTGTGCCGCTTAGCTATGCTTTGAGTTAAATCCACTTGAGGTTATCTTTTCTGAAATCATAGGTAGTTATTAGAGGGACTAGTTATTCACCTAAGCTTGGATGGGCTCTAAGATGCATCAAAATCGCACCATAAAATCTGTTGTACATCATTTTCGAAAGACACCTCAACTAAGCTTTTTAAGTAAACTGGTACTACAAATATCATTATAGTGTTTGGAATTGGGGAAGCTGCTAAAAACCATCTGCTATAGACCACTAATAGCAGATACAAGGAAAACATGTTCTCTGATATAAAATTTGACTCCATATAAAAATATTTCTGTATTTGCACTTTCGTTATATTGGTTATATTGAACAGCTTCTATCTTTGAATGGTAGTTAGGGCAAAGAGACTATCACATCTCAATCACAATGCACTTCCCCGACAATCTCAAGTTCATTGTTTTTATTAGTGTTGTGTTTGTTATGAACACATAATTTCTTCTCCACATACCCCTATGGCACAACCTTTGTTTTGCAAAACTACATGAATTTTTGTCCACGTGGAAGCACAATGGTGGGCATAGCTCACACTTCTACATAGTGAACTACTTTGGTTGTAGCTCCAGACATATTTATGATGAAAAGTGTGCGCGGAGGAAGCTATGTGAAGTTGTTGTGTAGAGAAAGTGTGTGCTGAGAAAGCTAAGCAAAGATGGTTGTGCAAAAGAAAGATGTGCAGAGGCAAAAAACTTAGCGTAGAGGTAGGGATTATGTTGCATCACAACTATTACATTTGTTTATTATATCAACCAAAGGAATTTATTGTTATAAAAATATTTTTGACATACATCATCAAACTCCAATTTGTTATTACTTAGATTCAATATATTTAATTATTACTCTTTTATATGTTAAAATCTTACATGTTTGTTTGAATGAATTATTTCTAATTATATTTTAAAAGTGAAAATTAACTTATTTTACTAAAATTAAAATATTTCATTATTATTTATATTTTCCAAATATTATTAATCAACTCCATATTACATATTTATTCTTAACACAACAAATATTATGTCAAATAATTATTTTTAAAAGTAATTTACTCTATAAAATATATTTTCCAACTTTAGATTACACATCTACTCTCACCATCACAAATAATTATAGAAAAAATAATCTAGTATATTATGCAACTTATACAAAATTTAATATGTATTCTATACATTATTAACACAAGCCAAAGTCATAACATAGGGGAAAATCATATTATTTTATTCATTTTATTACACTGATGCAAATTGTTGCAACTACTTTTAAATTTTAGATAAATTTTGCAAGAAAATTGCATTTATTTATGCCTATCTTTCTTGTTCTTTGATCAACCTTTTATTATCTGCTTTGCAATTCCAAATCTCTTCCCTGAAAGCCTTCATTTTATGAATAAGGTTCGGAGATGTTCCCTCTTCTCTCCCCATTTCCTTAGTGGAGATCTTTGCAATACTAAGTCATGCCTTTCTAGTAGGTGTCCTTATCTTTTTTTTTATTACTAGAAAGTCTTCCTATGTTCTTAAATAAGATAGAGTTATTAGTACCGTTAAAATCATAAGAATTTAACAAGTTTATTACCTTTACTTCATTTTTTCCAGCCTTATATAATCCTGAATGTTTATCCCATTGCATTAAATTTTGGTTAGTTTTCATGTAACATCACTGTATTAATATATACAACAAAATAATTTCACATAGTTACACATGCATGCATAGATATCAATTTAAAACTTAAATTATTTCCCATACTCAACCCTATCCAAGTTTAGCATTGAACCTTAGTCCTGATACCACTCTATCACACACCCAACCCCATATTCCTTCATTAGTGTTGTAGGGCATCACATTTTTGTCAAGCCTAGTCCTATAAAGCTTGATAAGGACATGGGATATCAATTTGTTTTTCACATTTATTTTGTGCTTTGCTAGCATAACAAATAGTCATAATTTTCAGAGCATTCAGGAAACCCAACTTCATCAAGAATCTCTCTGAAATTAAAGAGAACCAAGATCTGAAACTTCGACCATGGATACCTTGAGATATCCTCTCTACCTCTTCCAAGTTTTAGGGTCTGAAATCTCAAAGAAATAAATTTATAGGAAAAATTCCATGCTAACATGTTTGAAGCTTGATTCAAGAGCATTTAGGATACATAACTTAGAGAATATCTCCAAAATTATATAGAATCGATATCTAAGAATTGAACTATATTTTCAATGAGAGTTCCCCTCTTTATGGTCCAAGTTTTAGATTCTAAAATCTCTTAGAAGAAAAGTTATAGTGAAGAATCCAAGATGATTGATTTGAATAAGAATTTATAAAGTACAACACCAAGATATGAAAATTGAATTAGATATTAAGTGATATTTTTCCTAATAATGGTCTAAGTATCATCCTCTGAAATCTATCATAAGAGAAGTTATAGTGAAAATGCGAAGATGGAATGTTTAGCCCATATATAAAATTTTAGTTTCCACCTTAAAACTCCAAGAATAAACCCAAAACTCTTCCCTAACTTATTTTTCACACCTGAGATCTCTTTAAATCAACGAAAAATAAGCATGTAATTAACAGGGAAGGCATGCATATGCACAACCAATCCACGGATTTGAAAATTTATAATATGATCCTTACCAAGTAGAACATATTTCCCAAATTATATAAACTTCCTTAGAGGTTAAAAAAAAAAAAAAACTTACCAACAATAGAATTCATATCCTCCATATGTTTATTTTTCATAAACAGATATCATTAAAAAAGAAATCTACCCAAGAATAAATAATTTCATACATATATTACTACAATAATCAATTTCATTTACCAACCATAGAATTACTTATTTGATCAATAAAAATTGAATCTGGATTTGGAGAAGGGTGAGACACTCTCCACCCAACCATAGGAAAGACTGTTCTATAGTATTTCTCATAGCTAGGCACCCTAGAGCTAGATTCTTGATGCCATGAAGGAAAAATAAACTCAAGGTTTTAGCACACAATTTTTAGACCAGATTTAAAATAAAAGTGAAGGCCATTCTCCTTCACACATCAGAAAAAAATATTCTTCAACCTTTCCATCTTTTACTAGGCTCATAGACATTGACAAAAAGACCATGAAAGTCTACACAACATAAGAGAGTCGCTCTGTAATTGAGTTATAATACCTTTACCCTCCCCTCTTCAGTGCTCTATGTGCCACACACAAACAAGACCATTCCTAGTTCTCGAAGCCCTTTATTCCAAAGAAAAAATGTTGCAATGAATTCACTTCCTATAAGTATATAATATGTCACTCACAACTCCTAACTAGTCACAAGGTCTAAACCTCTCTAGGGTTTGCCACCGGCTCTCTTGCCAATTAGAAACATTGTGTGAGAGGGAAAATAATGTGGGAGAGAGACAATGGAATAGACTAAGAAGATAAAGGAAGAAAAATCTCTTGGTTGATTATCGCTCTTGTTTTTACAATCACACATTGACCCTTCATATTCCCAACCTCTCGCTAAAATCTTCTTGGAAACATTAACCGTCTCATCAAAAGGGCAATTAAATCAAGATATTTTTCCTCTTAAGGAATCACAATCTATTGGATGTCCCCCTTCCTTCATCTATAGAATTTTAGCATGTTTAATAATAAAAATAAACATTACATCACAAGATCTGAAATTTGAGCCCGCACATCATCAAGATTTCAGCTCAAATGGGTTTTAATTCCCAAGTTCAAAACGTCATAGAAACAAACTTATAGCGAAAATTTCATAATGACCTATTTGCGATGGAATTCTAGATCTTGCAAAAACCCTAACTTTCTGAAATTCTGACCTGAGGTTCAGAACGATTTCAGCTCAAATGTGGTTTGTTTTTAGCTTTTGAAACTTCGAAGAGAAAAATTTATAGCACAAATTCCATGATGGCCTGTTTGTAGCAACAAAACCCTAGAATCCAAAGCTCTGACACCAAATGTTATGAAATTAGCTCACAAAAATATATAAATATAAATTAATGACTTCAAAATCAGCCTCTTCGAGGGGGAAACCTCCTTTACATTACCCAAATGAACAATTCTTGGATGATACAAATGACAAGACCTCCTAGCTATATATAGGAGTCTAAGGGGTCCTGAAACAATCAGAGCCTACATAACAATACTATTTTAGGGGCGCAACAATAACAATAGTGGGCTTCTATGGGGCATAATAATAACAACATCGGGACTATATGGGCACAATAATACAATAATGGGGTTCCACTAAGAACAATAAGCGGTTAAACTAGTAGTATAGGGACCTAACATATTCATTCTTTATATATAGGTATATAAATAAATATATATATATAGTTTGGGAGTAGAGGTAAACTCCATTAGTTTTATGCATTTTCAAAACATAAATGGGTATCGCATCCATAAAAAGAAATCATTTCTAGCATGAAAAAAACTTGTTCTTGAGACAATTAATGAGGTTTCGTACCTTTAGTAGTAAAAAACCAACCTAAATTCTACCCCTTGATGGAATATACTCAAATTTATTATGGCAACTTTGGTCATTCTATTACATTGAAAAAATCTTGAATGGAAGTATTAGGGGAAAACGTTATTGGTAGACAACTTCTTGTTATTTCAAAATTTTGTAATAATGAACAAGAACCCAATAGTTAGAGAGAGAGTAACAAACCATGCAACAACTAATTTTTAGGTCAATGTGATGCTTCAACCATATTGTCTCGCTAAAAAAAAAAAAGAGTTAAGTAGGTACTTGTGATAGAGATTGTTGTGCACAAGGATAATTGGCTTCAATCAAATGATATCTAGAAATATATTCCATTTGATTTACAATCATACAATATGGGATGCATATTTTGTACAACTATTCCCTACCAAGCAATATTGGAGAAGTTTTCTATCAAATTGCATTGATATTATTGTTAGGTTTTTAATATGGAAACATAACAATTGTTGCATAAACTATTCTAACATTTATTTTAATGAATTTGATAATTGATCTTGTTTCCAATGAATGAATTATATTATTTTTTCTACTAGGTTGTTATCTAATGTTTAAGGTGATGTGTCAACATGTTGATGACCTAGGTTCAAACACTGGTACACATTGTTCCCTAGAAATTAAGTCGCTATGGAGTTTGAGAACATTGTAACCTTTATTTATGATTCATGTATAGGATGCATATGTACATGCATACTGATTGTTTTATTTGTTTTGGATATACACATGGGATTATTCATGGCCCAACAAGGTGTTGGAGTAGTGTTAAAAAGAGAAAACATGAATTCATGAAAAGAAACCACTGCAAGATAGTTAAGATGAAAAAGGAATGTCAAAATCATATGGCATAACTCGACTATGTGTGATGTACTTTTGAGTGCCAATCAATTATTTTCTCGGCTAAGGATATGGTTAAGATTGTCATTAAACTTCAAATATAACATTGTAATCCACACTATATTAACTATCATTGACAATGGTCTGCTTTATGATTGGATGGAGGTCATGTTTCTCTGTTATTGAGATCTTGTCTTGTGATAGATTCAATCTCAACACCTAATTTACTTGGTATTGTACAATTGTATTACGCGTGATCACCTCTATGTTATCATTCTCTCTCATTGTGTCCAATTTTCCCACAAACACAAGATATATGGCCAGGATTAGCTCAATAAAGGGACTTGAATCCTTTGATATGAATTGTTGTAGTTAGGATCTAGTTTTAGAAGTTGAACATGTCGACTATTTCTCTATTCTCCATTTGACAAACCAAGCTTGGTTTTATTGGACCTCCCTAACTGTAGCTATGGATAAATGATTAAAAGGAACCTTTGGCATAGAATTGATTTTATGTTAATCATACTAAAATTGTTTGAAAACATGTGGATAATGTGACTGATGTAGGGAAACTGCAGAAAGCAATTTGTCGGCAAGAATCCAAATGTATTGGAAGAACAAGCATTTCTTCGTATTGATTAAATGCAATGAAATTGAAAATAAGGAATCATAGTTAAATGATAGGAAATATTAAACCTATAGCTACTAAAATAGTAGTAGTTATATTAAATTTATGATATTAACTGTTGTAAACAAGATTGTAGAAGAAGGCATCTCATGTCTCTCACAAAATTGATTGAAACAAATGTTACAAGTAGCACTTGAAGGAGACTTGCTGGTAGAACTCCTTTGTATCCTATATCTAGGAAAGATCTGATTTATGTGGCAATGCAATGGGAACCTGTAATTTCAGAAAGGACTACCTGAGAATGAGGAAATAAACTGTAAGATGCAGAAATGACTAGAGAATACACCAAGGATGGTGTGAATTTAAGGGGGGGAGGAATGTAATACCCCTTTGTTGCTATCATGTTGGGAAATGTTAGACTGAGTTATAACAGAAAAGCTAGGACTGGGGGTAAAAAAGGGAGTAAATATTTTATTACCAAATAGATAAAGGAAATTTAAATTCTTTGAAAATGAGACACCTAGAGATGAGACTCTTGCCAAATGAAATCCCATTGGTGAATAGGAGTGATAATTATTTCATGATAAGAATTCTAGATCAAATTATAGATAAGCTTAATGGATGGGAGATAAATATCCATTAAGCTCCTTAGCTGGAGAAAGATGATAATTTTGGAAAAAAAAATAAAAGCCTCACAGGAGAGAAAGGAGAGATTTTATGGGAAAATCCTAGGAAGTGGATAAAAATATCCACAAAAGCGAGACACTGCTAAAGGAAACCTTATCATGAAAGAAGGGAATTAAATACTCATTAAAGAGATCAACAATATGTTGTTGATCAATTGGCAAGCACTCTCGACTCAAGGGTTAACTAGAGGAACTTAGTTCTAGGTTTGGTGGTGGTGCTCAATTTTCCAAGTGACAGTCTTTCAGCTAATTTGGCTTGAATCAATTGCATTGGATGTTTCTAGATCATTTGACTCCTTATGTTTTATGTTGTTCTTATTTACCATACGAATAGACATGCATTTGATTTCCATGCTTATAAGCTGATTAGATGCATCTATATGTGACAACTATTGAACATAAATTTAGATAAAGTTATTTTTAGAGGTTTGAGCATAATATGTGGTTGTTAGTATTATAACATGGAGTTATTAGTATTTTTCGAGTTTTTAAGAGATCTTGTGTACGATAAGTAATTAAATGTGTTTTAGGTTGAGATGCTGAGGAGGATTGGGGAATTCTTGGGAGGGGAGTTTGAGTTGTGTGATATTCAATCTCCGCCACGTTTAATGATAGTCAAACCCAAGAAAAATCAAAGATTATCTCTCCAAATCACATTTTGATCAGGTTTAGACCAGAAAATTGTGTACGAATCATTGGAGAAAATGAAAAGGGAAAAGAGATAAACGAAGGTGTCGATAAAGTGAATATGATTTTGGTTGTGTTGTATTTTCATGGATTTTCTATCAATATAATAACAATTAATGAATGCTTTTGACATGAAAATTCAGTTTCTCATGCCTCTAAATTGAATGGCGAGAATTTCAACCCAGATGTAGAGAATTTGAGGTTGTCGAGTTGCAGCATCTAGAATTGCTTATGGAGACTCTAGTTTCAAGGGATGTCAGTGTTGTTAAGAGTGTTGTTTCTAGAGAATAAGGGCACTCATTGATACCCAACATCAAACAGAGTTGGTACTCTGTATTGGCGATTTGTGTTCATGGTTTTCGTTGTTGGAATATTCGACCCCATGATGGAAATCAATTATCTCTTATAACAAGAGGCATATAATAGTAGGGGTTCACAAGGTTGAATCCCTCTATTGGAGAGGGACAAAGACTAGAGCGATGGCTCATAACTATCTTCGTCGATGGATTCAAAAAACAGGTCTCCTTCCCTCTGGCTTCCTTAACGATCTATCCTCACAATACCTAACATGGAGCATATGTTCTCCTCGCATTTGGTTGTTGTTCCTCTTTCCCTCTGCATGGAAAGTTCATCATATAAAGTCACTTGTACATATACACATTTATGGCCATTAATTACAGGCCCAAAATCCAGCGATTAGGGTTGGTTGTAGTTTTAGATTAGAGAGATGAGAGATGATATGAGAAGATCATCTTAGTCCTGTCGAGGTAAGTGGAGTGGCAACTTGTTCTTTGCTATTCCAATGATATTCATAGTGATTTTGTACCCTCTATTGTTTCCACTGTGCCCTCTGGAGGGGTTTCTGTTTCCTCTTTAATTCTTCCCCCTAACGACGACGATCACCTTAGAGAATGGATCACAGGAGATGGACCTAAAATTAGATGGATGGGACCGCGTGACAATTTTGTGCTTCCTGTTAGTTTTTTGCATTCATCTCCTCGACTCTTTCAAGATGCTAATGTTGTGCTTTGAGGTGGGTCCTCTAGTAAAACCACAAGTAAGATCAAATCTTTCTTATTTGATGGTGGTCGTTGTTTTCCCAATCTAGGTCCGTGAACTCAACTCAGAGGGGAATTCTGAAATGAGACCTTCAAAATTGACAACATTGCTGAAAATGAAAACATAAGAATGCCTCTTATTAATACTCCTATCCCTCTATTCATTTAGGACTCAGATTCCCCAAAATGTGATACTTGTATTCTATGGGGTGCATCTCTACTTGTTTCTAGATATTTTTCATGGAAGCTATGAATTATCACAAATGCGTGTTTGGGAGAAGAAATAGAACTCCATTTCAATGTACCCTATCTTTCTATCTCCCTGGAAGACCTCTTGGGAAATAGATGGAACCTCATTTTAACACAAACTTTGTGCCAATATATGTATAATCCAATCCTGAACACCTGTTGGAATACCCAAAAAACATGTGACCAGGAGAGATGTGATTTGTGAGACAAGAGATATTAAAAGGATTTTTCCAAGTGCTGCATCAATTTTGGATCCAGACGAAGAGTTTGTTTGGAACCAGTGGTTGTCATCTTCTTTTAAGAAAATGGGATTACAAGGACATTGGGTTATTCTTTTGCAAGTTTGTTTCGCATTGTTAATTTCTTGTTTGTAGCACATTTTCTTAATTCTCTTATTAGCTTATTTCATTGCTTGTCTTCTCATCACTCACCCTCTGCTTGATGGCTTCTCTTCCTCGAGTCGGATATGAGATATGCTTCCAGAGGTATTGGTAGAGCAGGAGAAGACCCACTTCTCAGGTCTCTTGGGGTAGCAAAGGTGATAGTTACTCTGGAGTCTTGATACTTACTGGTTGTTTTAAGGAGTTTTTGTAACAAAATATCCTATTTTGAAAGAAAAAAAAAGGTAGTCTTGAACGAGATATGTGAAAAAGACACTAGATGTATCACAAAGGACTTATTTCTTGAATGGAGACTTTGAAGAAGATTTATTCATTCTTCAACCAAAAGGTTTTGTTGTAAAGGAAAAATAATAGAAAATATGTAATCATTATACAATCTAAAACAACCATTTCGAGCTCAGTATGAAATGTTAGCCAAGCATATTATGAAATTAAATTTATCACTTTAATCTTGATGTTGCAACTCTTTTTGTGAATAAATTTTGAAAAAATATTGTATATCTTTTCGTTTATGTAGATGTTCTATTAATAATAGGGAATAATGAAAACTATCTTACATCCATAAAGGAAATGTTGAAGAAGACTTTTGATATGACATATTTGGGAGACCTTCACTACTACATGGGGATTGCAATGACCCACCATCCAGGTATATATTCCTCTCTCAAAATAAGTACATTAGATAATTTTTTAATATATTTGGCATGATTTCATGCAATCCTTTATCTACACTAATGAAACAAAATCTAATGATTACAATAAATGAAGGGAATGAATTTAAGGATACAAAAAAGTATAAATGTCTTATGGGAAGTCTTATTTACCTAATCACTACCAAACTAGATATTTCATTTTCCATTGGAATTATTCCCAGATTTATGCAACAACCTTATGAAGGAGATTGTTCTATTACAAAATCATTTCTAAGCTACTTGAAAGGAAACCAAGACTTTGCAATGAAATATTCACATGTGGATGACTTAAGTTCAAATGAATATTCTTATTTAGAATTTAATGGAGACAAAGAAAAAGGAGTATCTCCTCTATGCTATTTTATGAGTCTTGGATCAATAGTTGTCTCTTGGAGGTTAAACAAACAATCAGCTCTAAAGGTTACATGAAAGATGCAAAATATGTGGCGATAATAAAAGAAACAAAGGAGATTGTGCAGATTAGGAAAGTCTTTAGTTCTTGTAGGAAAAAAAGTGAATTCTACTCATATCCATATTGAAAATACCCATGCAATCAAGTTTGCAAATAATTTCATATTCCATGATCAAACCAAAAACATCGACACAAAGGATCATTTTATTCGATAACATGTGGAGGTTAATACTATTCATCAAATACATTGTTCCACAAATGAGAAAATTGCAAACATCTTCACTAAAGCACTTGAAAGAGAAAAGTTTTAATTAGAATGATGGTTGGGCTCATTAACATCCCCTCATATTAAGGGGTGAATGTGATATGTAAATATAAGAAATATGAACCACTAGAACATGAAGAGACATTAGACCTTGGAATTTGCAACTAAAGGTCATGACATTTTGTATATATATGTATGATTTTTTAATGGAAAATAAATCCATTTTGGGAGTTACTTCACTTGGTATGAAAATGTGCATTGTTGGTTCTTGTCAATATAAGATTTGCATCATATTTAGTTTATATCATTTTTTTGAATCCCGCATTTTCCATAATTCCATTTTCTTTGTCATCTTTTCCTCTAACACTTACCATAACATTGTTCCTTTCTTACCCTTGCATCTATTCTTTAATCCATGAGAAAATTAATCAACTAGTCATAGTAAATGGTAATGACACTCATATCTTATTAATAAATTAGCTGCAAATTAGTTTCCCAATGCTATTTTTTAGGAACAAACAATAAACAGTGAATGAACCATGGAGTGTCATCTCTCTCTTTTCGTATTAACATATTTCATCCTATCGTGAACATGTCACATGTCAATTCATAGTTTTTTTATTGCATGAGTAATGATATGTGTCTATTTGTTAAAATTAAATGCATGTTATAGCTTGAGCATATAATATGATTATTGTTTCATGACATTTGTGTGTCTTTCAACAACTTAGTATGTAATTCATGGAATCCCACTTTTAACATATATAATGGGAACAAAATATATAATTAAATAATTGAATGTAATCTCAAAATTTCACTTATCTCCTACAAGTTTCGTGAAGCTCATAAAAAGGATAAAGCATATTTTTTCTTTATTTCACATAAAACTATTTTATGACTAAATTTGAGATTGATTACTATTGGTGAAAGTTTATATCCTCTATGTTTTTCATGAAGTTCTAATGTGAACATTCATTAAAAAAAGCATCATCAACATCACAAAATCTAAAATTGTGATTACAACAATGAGAATTTTGATTCTATTCATTCATTTTATAGCATCATTAGACCCTCACTCCTTTTTCCTCTACAATGATCATTCACATTTTCTCAAATTCATGCATATTTGTCTATCACGCTCTTTCACTTTTTGCTTCTTATTTGTAGCACCATTGATATCAATGTGACAATACTTGCAATTTTTTTAGAGTGCCCCATAGATCTCTTCCTTTTCACCTCATCCTAAGCCCATGATTAAGGAGATGTATCCTTTGTAGCATTAATACTTGGAACAACATTTCTAAAGTTTGGTGATATTCATACAAAAATATAGGGATATAGTAATATAATTTTTATTATAATCAAACTTATTTGTTATAGATTCGGCTCTAACATCACATGATTTTATGCATTTTTTCATGGTTTGAAAAATAGAGTGAATGATCAATACCTTCAATAAGAACAACCTAGATATTAAATAATTAGTGTAGTCAAGCTAATTTATCATGTTCTTACAACCTACAATACAAGTAGAATTATGACCTTTTAGAAAAGGCCTAAATGTCTATTACAATTTATTTTGTTTTGATATCTAGAACGAATGTGACTCCTAGGGTTAAATGAGATGAGATGCACAAAAATATTTGATTTTATGACCGTGTTTAAATTTTTTTGTTACCATTTTAACAATTTGAAATTCCCTTAAAAAATGGGTTCAATGTGTATATATATAACTTCTCAAAATATTATTTCACTTCCAAGCTAGGGTATAAATCTTGGTTTGAAGACAACATTATCGATCTAAAGTTGTGGCACTAGAGATTTATTTGGAAATTCAACACTCTAATTAGAACAAAGCTTTACTTGTGGGTTTTTAGGTCCCTATACTACTAGTGTAACCCCTTATTGTTATTAGAGCAACCTCCTTATTGTACTATTGTGCCCATATAGTCCACATGATGTTATTATTATGCCCCATAGAAGCCCACTATTGTTATTGTTATGCCCCTACAATATTATTTTTATGTAGGCTCTGATTGTATTGGGACCCCTTAGACTCCTATATATAGAAAGGAGGTCCTATCATTTGTATCATCCAAGAATTGTTCATTTGTGTAATGTAAAGGAGGTTGGCCCCTCTAAGAGGCTGATTTCTAAGTCGTTGATCTATATTTTCTATCTTTTTGTGAGTTTCTTTCATAACATTTGGTGTCAGAGCTTTGGATTCTAGGGTTTCACTGCTCCAAAGAGGTCATCATTGAATTTTCGCTATAAAGTTTTTTTTGTAAAATTTCAATAGTTAAAACAAAAACCCATTTTAGCAGAAATCTCTCTGAACCTTGGGGCCGAATTTTAGATCTTCTTTCACTATATCTTTGGAGCTACAATCCAAGACATTTAGGGTTTCTATAGGCTCCCAAATTACATCCCAAACAGATGACCTTGTACAAATCGTCATAACTTTCTCTATGAGCATCAAATTGAAATTTCGTCAAAATTTATAGAAAGAGGACGGACTGTACATTTCTCTGTATTGTTTTCAAGTCTGTAGGTTGAAGAAGTAACATGTGGATGGTCATACAAGTTCGCTTTACTGAACTAGTCTATAATTAGGTCACCATAGGAAAATTTGCATAACTCTTTATTGAATAATCGAATATTGATCAGACTAGCGGGGTTAGAAAGAGGACTCAGAGAGCTACCACAAAACACAATTTCAGAACTTGGAGATCTGAAATTACAAAGTTACACTCGTTTCAATATCAAGCTCCTAAAATCAAGAATAGGCGATATGAGGAAGTTTGATGGCAAGGACCCGATAAATTGGATACTACAGATGGAGCAATATTTTGATCTACATGATGTACAATTGTTACAATGGTACGTATTGCATCTTTATATTTAGTATTGAATTAATTTGTATGGTCTAAAGGGCTTTTTTCTGGTAAACCACTTGTCACTTAGTCAATTTTCATGGAGGAAATGATAGCACATTATGAGGATACAAAGAGAAACACCTTCTTTAGTCAATTGATAAATCTCAAACAAAAGGGTTCAATGGCAGAGCACATGGAGGACTTCCAAAAATTAAATATAAGGGTAAATGGTATTCCAGAGAAGCAAAGGATTGATATCTTCGCATGGACTTTAAAGGATAACATTCAACATGAAGTTCATCTTGGGAACCTGATTCATTGGAGAAGCCAATCAGGTTGGCAAGAAAAATTGAAAGCAGAATTATGGAAACAAGGAATCCTACCACTCACAACTATAAATATGGAAGTGTTTTTTCTCCTAGCCTTTCACAACCTACAAGGTTTACACCACAACAATTGGAAGAAAAAAGAGAAAAATGGCTTTGTTAATTTTTTATAGCAAATACACTAAAGGTCATAAGTGTGCTTAGAATAAATTATTTTACATAGATTGTGAAGAGGATGAAGAAAATCATCAAGAAACATCAAAATAAGAGGATATACACCAAGAACCAACCCCAGAGAAAAAAGAAATGAATCCAACCATATCTTGTAAAGAATTGGTAAGAATTACGACTCCTCAAACTCTCAAGATAGAAGGACATATCAAGAAGAAAAGGGTTCAAGAAGTGAAAGATCACATCAAGCAACAAGAAATGAATCTGACCATATCTTGTAATGCATTGGAAGGAATTACCACTCCTCAAACTCTCAAGATAGAAGGACATATCAAGAAGAAAAATATTCAAGGAGTGAAATATCACATCAAGCATCAACAATAAGTTCTCCAACTTTTAAAGGATAACCCCACTTTGGCGAAGAATAGAATGAAACAATAGTAAGATCAACATCGTAGCGAAAGAAGTTTTGATGTAGGTGATTGGGTATTTCTACGACTACAACCATAGAAACAAATGTCCCTCAAGCAAACTAATAAGGATAATAAATTATCACCAAAGTATTATGGTCTGTACAAGGTGTTACAAAAGATTGGTACTATGGCATACAAATTGGAGCTTCTTGCATCTTCCTGATTGCACCTAGTTTTCCATGTTTCATGATTAATGAAGGTTATAGGTGAGAAGATCTCAGTTCAAACAATATTGCTAGAACTTGACGAGGAAGGAAAAATCATATTAGAACCCGAAGCAGTCACAAAAGCAAGAAATTGACCGCTACGGAATTGATCAATTTTAGAGTATCTCATCAAGTGGAAGAACTTACCCGCTAAAGATTCCACATGCGAGGACAAGAATTTTATATAGAAGCATCCATAACTACTCAAGCATTGAGGACAACACTTTTTGAAGGAGAGGGGCATGTTAGGTCCCTATACTACTAGGGTAACCCCTTATTGTTATTAGTACAAACCCCTTATTGTATTATTGTGCCCATATAGTCTTCATGTTTTTATTATTATGCCCTATAGAAGCCCACTATTGTTATTGTTGTGCCCCTACAATGTTATTGTTATGTACGCTTTGATTGTATTGGACCCCTTAGACTCTTATCATAGAAAGGAGGTCTTGTCATTTGTATCATCAAAGAATTGTTCATTTGTGTAATGTAAAGGAGGTTTCCCCCTCGAAGAGGTTGATTTTGAAGTCGTGGATCTAGGTTTTCTATCTTTTTGTGAGCTGGTTTCATAACATTTCTCTCACTGAGAAATTTCTTACCTGGGATGTTCTCATCAAAGGAGGTTGGTTTGGGCCAAACAAATTCCTTCTATGCAAACGAAAACTATGTTTCACTTATTTGTCCATTGTAGTTATGTCAATGAGGTTATTGATATCATATGGAGAATGTTTTGGTTGATTGTTTTAGATTTTGGTTTTTGGATAAGTATGTTAAAAGTTTCCAAGGTATTCCCTTTCTCTTTTCAAATTTCTTATGGATAGCTTAGAATCTATGTATTTTATAGGATTGGTTCATACCTCCTAAATATTGTGCAACCAAGATCATCTCTATTTCTATGGACTTTTGATCAAAACCAAATAAATCACTCACAAGATCTCCTCAAATTCTTCAGTTGGATTATGATGTGCCACATGGTGTCTTTACGGGGTCATTCAAGGTTAGTTGCCTCATTGTAGGGAGAGTGTAGTTCTCCATTTCAGTCATTCACATTTTATGTATTGCATATATTCCCTAGGCTATGGGTCCAACAATAATGTTGAATTCATTTCTCTCTCATTTCTCTGAGAGATACCTCGAAAGGAGGTAAAAATGATTCAAGTTATAGGTCATTATAAATTGATGATTGTTATGAAACCAGCTCAAGAAAAGATAGAAAAGATAGATCAATGCCTTAGAATTTAGCCTCTTCGAGGGGGCAACCTCCTTTACATTACATAAATGAACAATTATTGGATGATACAAATGAAAAGATCTTCTTTCTATATATAGGAGTCTAAGGGGTCATAACATAATCATAGTCGACATAACAATAATAATGTAAGGGCACAATAATAACAATAGTGGGCTTCTATGGGGCACAATAGTAACAATATGGGCACTACATGGGTACATCAATATAATAAGTGGGTTGTAATAACAACAATAAGGGGTTACACTAGTAGTATAGGGGCCTAACATGCCCCTCTCCTTCAAAAGGCGTTGTCCTCAACGCTTGAGTAGTTCTTGATGCTTCTGTATAAAATTATTGTCCTCCCATGTGGAATCTTCAGTGGGTATGTTCTTCCACTTGATGAGATACTCTAAAATTGATCAATTTCGTAGCTATCAGGTTCTTGTTTATGTGACTGCTCCAGGTTCCAATATGATTTTTCCTTCCTCTTCAATTTCTAGCAATATTGTTTGAATTGGGATCTTTTGCAACTTTTTAATAAGTGGCCATACTTCTTCATCCTTCTTCCATTCATCCCTTGCTTCGTTTATCCAATCTGGTTGGATAATAGAAATAGCACAAAACAATGCTTCCACATCCTCATCCTTGAAGAGTCTTCCCATTCGGTAAGGTCGCCATTTTTTAAGTGCATGTAGTATTGCAAACATTTCCTTCTCATAAATAGCTTGCTTGACATGTAGAAGTAAAAATACCCAATCACCTACATCAAAACATTTTTCACTACGATGTTGATCTACCTGTTGTTTCATTTGATTTTACACCGAAGTGGCATCATCATTTAAAATTCGGAGAACTTGTTATTGATGCTCGATATGATCTTTCACTGCTTGAACCTTTTTCTTCTTGATATGTCCTTCTATCTCTAGAGTTTGAGGAGTGGTAATTTCTTCCAATCCTTTACAGGATATGGCTGGATTCATTTCTTGATGCTCGATGTGATCTTTCACATCTTGAACATTTTTCTTCTTGATATGTCCTTCTATCTTGATAGTTTGAGGAGTGGTAATTTCGACCAATGAATTACAAGATATGGTTGGATTCATTTCTTCTTTCTCGATGTGATCTTTCACTTCTTGCACCTTTTTCTTCTTGATATGTCCTTCTATCTTGAGTGTTTGAGGAGTGGTAATTCTTGCTAATGCTTTACAAGATATGGTCTAATTCATTTCTTCTTTCTTTGGGGTGGGGTCCTAGTGTATATCTTCTTCTTTTGATTTTTCTTGATCCTTTTCTTCCTCCTCTTCATATTCTATGTAAAATAATTTCTTCTCAGCACACTTATGACCTTTAGTGCATTTTCTATCACAATTGCAACAAAGCCCTTTTTCTCCTTTTTCTTCCAATTGTTGTGGTGTAACCCTTGTAGGTTGTGGAAGGCTAGGAGAAAAAACACTTCCATCTTTATAGTTGTGAGGGGTATGCTTCCTGGTTTCCATAATTTTTCTTTCCACTATGTCACAAAGCCCTTTTACTCTTTCCAATTGTTGTGGTGTTGCTCTAAAGAAGGTGTTGCTCTTTGTATCCTCATAATGTGCTATCATTTCCTCCGTGAAAATTGACCACGTAACAAGTTATTTACGAGAACAAAGCCCTTCATACCATAAAAATTGATCTGGTTCTAAATATGAAGATGCAATACATACCTTTTGTAGCAATGGTACACCATGTAGATCAAAATATTGCTCCATCTGAAGTATCCAATTATCGGATCCTTGCCATCAAAATTCCTCATCTTGCTTTTTCTTGATTTTAGGAGCTTGATCTTGAAACGACTGTAACTCTGTACTTTCAGATCTTTAAGTTCTGAAATTGCAACCTTTGGTAGCCCTTTTTGTTCTCTTTCCAATGCCACCAGTCTGATCCAAATTGGATTCTCCAAGAAATAGTTATGTGAAATCTCCCACAGTGACTTGATTATAGACTAGTTCAGTAGAACAAACTTGTCTGACGTGCCACGATTCACTGTTTCGACCTTTGGATCTAAAAAATGCATAAAAGAAACTACAGTCCGTCCTGTTTTTGTACCTTCTTACGAAATTTCAATCCGATCCCCAGAGAGAAAGTTATGACAATTTTCCCCAGGTCATCTGTTTGGAATGTAATTCAGGAGGCTGCAAAAAGACCAACTTCCTCAGATCATATCTCCACAAATATAGCGCGAAAAGCTCTAAAATTCGGAGCCGAGGTTCAGAGAGATTTCTTCTCAAATGGGTTTTTTTTGCAACTTCTGAAACGTCGCAGAAAAAAGGTTGTAGCGAAAATTCCACGATGACCTGTTTGGAGCAGCGAAACCCTAGAATCCAAAGCTCTAATACCAAATGTTATGAAACCAGCTCAAGAAAAGATAGAAAAGATAGATCAACGCCTTAGAATTTAGCCTCTTCGAGGGGGAAACCTCCTTTAGATTACATAAATGAACAATTCTTGGATGATACAAATGAAAAGACCTCTTTTCTATATATAGGAGTTTAAGGGGTCATAACATAATCAGAGTCGACATAACAATAATAATGTAAGGGCACAATAATAACAATAGTGGGCTTCTATGGGGCACAATAGTAACAATATGGGCACTACATGGGTACATCAATATAATAAGTGGGTTGTAATAACAGCAATAAGGGGTTACACTAGTAGTATAGGGGCCTAACAATGATTGATTGGGAAAATTATCAAGATAGGGTCAACAACATCAATCATGAGACCATCTTACATGAAATTGAGTAGGTATTGCACTCCTTTGAATGGATTTCATATTTCCATATTCTTCATAAACTTATTGAGGAAGTTAATGCCTTGTCTAAAGAATATCTCTTGCTACAAAGTGAGTTTGCTTGCCTTTAAGAGTTTAATGGAGTCGAGATGGAGTCCATGTAGATGAGGCTTTGATATGTTATAACTTTTATCAATATAGAAGTCCATGGCTTTTCAGTTTTATGTATTTTTGAATGAGGGAATTAAGCAGAAGCATATGTTAGTGTGATAATGTTTTTTTGCTACTTAAATAATTATTATGTTGACCTTTAAGAATGTATATATTCTTCTTCTAAATATATAATTTTTTTCTTGTATCAAAAATTAAATGTTATATTTATTATTAATGTTTTTATTGAAATGTCAAGTAGAAAAATATTATTTTAAATAAATTTTGTTAAAATGTATGTTTAATTTATTCTTTGCGAATTAAAATATAATTTAAAATTTTACCTGGAATTAAATAAAGATATATATCTCAATTTTTTATATATGAATGAATGTTATATTTATTATTAATTCTTTTATTAGAATTTCAAATAACTTTATTCAAAATGCATTTTGCCATTAATCACATCATTGATTTTGAGTCAACTTTTGGAAAAAACCATATCTCACATAAGGTATAAATAACATAGGTGCATCATCTTTATTATTTATACTTTCCCTGAGATGGTTTCTCATCCTCGTCCTCAGGATGAATCAAAAAACGTTAACTCCAAATCAATGATTTGATTAATCCGAAATGCATTTTTAATAATGATATAGATCATAGAATTCTGAAATCTATATCCAATAACTTGATCAATTAAAAAGAAAATATTTATTTAAAATAAATTTTTTTAAAATATATATTTAGCTTATTCTTGTGAATTAAAATATAATTTTAAATCTTAATTCAAATTAAATAAAAATATAGACCTTAAATCTAAAATTAAAAATAACGTGAAACATTTATATTTTAAATATTTTATTAATTATAGAAACATACTTCTTTTAATAATTAAATATTATATTATGAATCATATTTATAAATTAAAAATTAGTTTTTCCTCTTTATGTCTTCTTTGAATGAGAATGTATGATGAATAACTTTGGAGAGTTTCTATATGTCCCAATATGTTTCTTGTCATTAGAAATTCCATGGTCCTATAGGAATAGGTAGTTGAACATATAAACTTTAAAAAGCTTCTTTAAAATATTTCAACATATTTAGAGAAAATTTGGCAAGGATTTTTGTAAATCTAAGTTATAGTTGTTAAATTTCAATATTTTAGGTGTCTTAGACATTTTTTATGGTGCTGAATCCATTTCCACCATCAAAAACACGATTAAAATTTTACAAGATTTTTTGAAATTTTTTTGCCCAAATTCCAGCCACTTTTGGCTGTCCGCGCAATGCCACTTTTGGATGTCACGACAATTCCTCTGCCTAGGATGTTTGATCCATTCCGACAGCCATCATTATATTTATGCTTAAAAAGAAATATTTAATCACATAATTAATAATAAACAATATGCCAAGTGATAATAATGATTTAATCTAGAGTGATAGTTATTACTATAATCTCTGAGCGTTCACATGTGCCACTACCATGAACATGGATAAGTTGGGGATTGAAGTTGCGATTTTCATACAAGAAATGTCTTTATAGAATACCTTGTTACGAACTAGTTTACACTCGAGAGTTGTTGACAACATTATTATTAAATTCATAGTAGAACATTGATATAATTATTGTTAGATTGGTAATAGAATATGTCATGTCTTTAAAGAATATGTAATGGTTTGTGGAAAAACACCTTAACATTTTGGAATTGTCATTCGATGCGAGTGTTCCACCTTGAAAAGTGATTCCATTTAATAAGAAATAACGCTATTTTAAGATTGGACAAATGCACAATCTTACAGACCAACTACCATGTCTGTTTCTGAAATGTAGAAACAAATGTACAACGCAACCACCATGTGTATTCATTTTTTATATTATGAAAGGATTTGGACAATTCGCACTTTTAAAATAAATTCTCCTTCTTTTCCCGTCATAATGAGTGCCTCGTTTACTCTAATAAGGAGTTCAGAAGTTTTGAACGAATTTTAAATATTGTAAAAATAAAATTGTAAAAATAAAATTGTTAATATGAAGACAAGTTTCATCATCAATTCTTGGTTTTAAAAGTTTTTGGTATTTGCAAATAAATATTTTTTTGCCAATATAAAAACAAGTCTCTTTACTAAAGTCTCATCGGTGATTCTCGCTCGTGGAACAACTGTGGCTTTAAAAAAGCAACGTCAACCGACTAGTCGTATTTGTGCGTTTTGCGGGGCGTGTACTGCCACGTCAATCAACAGAACAAGCGGTAGGTATTTTCTGTTTGTTGAGAAAAATTGCGAGAGTTGGAATGTGCATGCACTTACCACAAATTGAACGTCCAGCGGAAAGCGGAATATGAGTGTGAGCGCTGCCAAAAATTAGAACAGTGAGTTCCCGCATTTACTTACAATAGAGAGTTGGAATGTGCATGCACTTACAACAAACTTAACGTCCGGCGGAAAGCAGAATATAAGTGTGAACGCTGCCAAAAATCAGAATCGAGAGACAAATAAACGTCCCCGAGGTCTTTAGATAGTGAGTTTCCGCATTTACCTAAACTGTTTTTCTTAGTCCGCCGAGTCGTGGACCAGGACCAAACTTGGGAACTAATTAGCAGACTTTCATGGAAAATACAAACGCCCGACTTTCTTAGACTGCGCCCGATTCCTGATAGTGCGCTGTAATCGTGTCAAACTTAATTCAACTCTGAAATGAATGCAATTTTTGTATTTTACGTCTCTTTCAAACCGAGCGATCAAATTCGCCATTGGAGCCCTATGGCTTCTAAAATTCCTCCGTCCACGCATGCCACGCTGTGTGCCACCATCAGTTCACGTCAACTCACATTTTTCCACACAATCAAACATTCATCCGTCCACGCATACCACGCTCTGTGGGCCAGCGTCAGTTCACGTCAACTCACATTTTTCCACACAATCAAACATTTCCTTTGTTTAAAGGTAAATTTGCACAAGAATATGTGATCAAATGATTTTAGTATTTATTTATTTTGTGATTTGATAGGGTAATGAAAAAATCAAATAAATAATTATGTTCATTTTAAAAATGAATAAATATAAATTTATCTAATTTATTGAGTATGGGTAAAAAAATTATTACTTAATAAAAAATAATATATATTATAAAATTAAATAATAGCAAATTTATATATCATTTTAATCTGAGAAATTCGAGAAGAATTTTATAATCCAAAAGAATTTTAAATTCGTCTTCAATTTTTTTGGAGCATAATCAACTTCTTTGATTTGTCGTCTTCCATGTTTTGAGCTCGGCATCTAGCCATATAAGCAAATTGTTGAAATTGAATTTTGGAAATTATCTTTGCGGTTTAGATTCACTCATCTCTACTGCAAGTCGAAAGAATAAGAAAATAATACTTTGAGAAAAGACATCTAGCCATATAAGCGAATTGTTGAAATTGGA
Organism: Pinus tabuliformis; assembly: GCA_031772625.1. NCBI lineage: Eukaryota > Viridiplantae > Streptophyta > Pinopsida > Pinales > Pinaceae > Pinus > Pinus tabuliformis. Next base: position 520,829,077 of record CM062818.1, read on the forward strand.
TTTTGGAAATTATCTTTGTCATTTAGATTCACTCATCTTTGCAGCAAGTTGAAGGAATAAGAAAATAATACTTTGAGAAAAGTAAAATCTGCGTAAACCCTAGCCATTCTCTTTGGCGAAGATTGATTGTGAGGATCAGTGATTCAATTTCTGTCAAAATCTCCACATCTCCGATTGAAGAAAAATTTAAGGGTTTTTTTGCAAATTTAGTGAAGATATTTGGTATCAATTTCTATCAACCAGAGATCATAGATCCAATCCGTTCTGCGGGTTGTGGTTCGATCTAATTCGGGGCACGTGGGTCTTTTTCAATACCTGCATCCATGGGCTTGGTAACAGCGTGGTAGACTATGCTATCTCCGATCTCCCTTTATACAACGAAATAATAAATTTTGACATCTTAAACGACCACGAGCCTGACTCTGATCATAGGCCTTTACTTATAACTTTGAATTTTGCCATGCATAGAGATCCCATAGAAGATAATACTTATAGCCAAAAGAACTTAATATTTGTTAGAAATAAAAAAGGTCTCTTTCTAAATGAATTAAAAACTAATTTGATTCCTTTATCTAGTATAGACAACATAGAATAACTCTATCATAATTTTACTACAACGCTCTCATATTCTATTAACAAGTTCTCAATTGAAGTTTCAAGTAATAAAAGAAATATCAAAACCAACCCATGGTATGACAAAGATTGTAAAAGTGCGAGGAGAGCAATTAAGGAAAGAACTTAATCTTTGATAGAAATAAAAAAGATCTCTTTTTAAATGAATTAAAAACTAATTTGATTCCTTTATCTAGTATAGACAACATAGAAGGACTCTATCATAATTTTACTATAACCCTCTCATATTATATTAACAAGTTCTCAATTGAAGTTTCAAGTAATAAAAGAAATAGCAAAACCAACCCATGGTATGACAAAGACTGTAAAAGTGTGAGGAAAACAATTAAGGAAGGTGTTGATGGATCTCTTAAAATTGACAAGATAAAAATATACAAAGCCCTAACTAAAAGGAAAAAAAGGTAGTATATTCGTAAAAGACAAGAGAATATCGTACACCTCTCTAAGGTAGCTCCTAAGAAATTATGGAGGCAGATTATAACTAGGAAAACTAAAGATAATAATAAAATTGCTTTACACGGCTGGAATTCCTACCTTAAGAAGCTTTATGAATCTCCAAATGTCATGGATAACTTTGAAACCCTGCTCACTACAAAAGAAGTTTTCTCAATTGAAGACAATGATTTTGGGATTAATCGTCTTGCTAATGGGAAAGCTAAGGACATCGAAGGTTACCAGGTGGAAATCCAAAAAATTGGAGGTCTTGTCCTCATCCCCCACATCCACAAGCTTTTCAATCAAATGGTCAAGAAAAGGCTCCCTAAACCATGAACTCAAAGCCTCATTATCCCTATTTTTAAAAGTGGGAATACAAATAACCCCTATAATTATCTAAAAATTATGATCAACCCTCTCCTAGCCAAGTTATATGGTATTATTTTGTAAAAGAAATTGACAATATGGCTTGAAAGTGAAGGTAAGCGAGCTAAAGGCCAAGAAGGTCTTAGAAGGAAACACTCAACAACTGATCAACTCGTTACACTTAGGATCATTGTGGATGAATGCCGCAATGATAAATCCAATCTTTTTGGTTGCTTTGTGGACTTTAGAAAGGCTTTCGATATGGTTCCTAGAAACAACCTATGGAATAGATTAGGAGAGCTAAAGGTTCCTTTTGAGTTGAGAGTTGCCACTATAAGGTTATACAAGAATGTAATTTTTTTTTTTCTGTGTAAAGACTAAACTATTGTATTAAAAAGTGGAAAAATATTTACAAAGAGGACTTAACCTCTGAGGATGCATGAGCCCACCCTCTATCAGAAAAGCAGAGCATGTGCAAGTGGCCACCTGAATTACAAAAAGAGATCCCATCTAAATGAACATAAGCAGAGCAGGTGCAAGTTGGCCCCTGAATTACAAAAAGAGACCCCATCAAAATGAACAGCAGCAAGCAGAATTGTGAATCAAGAAACTCATAATCTTGTGGCTTGTGGCTTGCTGCTTGATAGCAATGTTACAGAGAAGAGTAAGGAGACCGTCAGATTCCAGAGTTCTAGAGACACCACGAGCTCTGAAAGATCCCAAACCCACTGACAAAACTAGGCGCCATGCATATAGTAGAACCACCACAAAAGGGTCCCAAAACATGAAAATCGATCAAAAGATGCAACAAATACTAAGCCTTCGGAGGCTCACCTTGTACGCTATCATTGGCCTCGTGCGGGAGAGGAAGCCAATCGAGCATAATTCCATCTCACATATCTTCCAGACGAACTTCCAGTGGAGGAACCGGATGCGAATGAGTAACCAATCTATCAGCAGGAGCAACTGGAATAATGTCATCCGGAGGAGGGGCTTCTTCATTACCGTCCTCGTCATTCATCTGGGCTTTTTGGGTTCGAACTTGCTCCTCGTGGTCTGCCTCCGGGCTGTCTGTTTCCTCATCTTCCTCAGAAACTATCACCGTTACAATGACTGAAATAAGCCGTTGATTACGCCTGCACTTAAAGGTGAATCTGGAGGTGTGTACATGGTTGTTCTCAGAGGGGTCAGACTCCTCTGAGGGGGAAGAGGGTGGCGCAACTATAGCTAGCGGGGGAACCGCTATGGCCCGAGCTTCCTACCCTCTTCTTACACCCCAAACACCCCCCCTTCTCGGAACACCTCGCTGACGGGGGGCCATGAGCAGGTGAGACCACAAACGATTAACACAGAGAGACTTAATGCCAAAGCTGGCCACAGAACCAGTGATTCCTGAATTGAGAGACAATTCAGTGACCTTATCTCTCAGTAAATCCCAAAAAGAGCCCAAGACAGGATTTTTGCACCGCACATTCCCCTGCACAACCAAGAGCGAAGAATTTCCCACCCTGAAAATGACAGAGGGCGCGCGCTGGTCGGAAGTGAGACCTCTGAGACTCCTCACAGAGCTAGAATTGGGCGACTTCCTACCATTGGCACTTGAACTCAAAACAACATATCTTGAATTGCAAACCTGGAGCCAATACTCCATTAAATAGACTTCCGCATGGAATAATCTGGAGCGAGACAGGGTATCGCCAGCCGGATCAGAGGACAGAGCGATTAAATTCGCCATACTTGAAACCATTACGCATCTTCCTTTCAATCTCATCAGCATTTATGATCCTTAATGTGAAACCAGAGCCGTCCAGTCGTGACGTGATCCAATGCCCTCTGCCTTCTGTGCATGATTTACTCGCTCCTCAGGCTGACACCCGCATACAAGAATGTAATTACTGTAGAAAGAACAGCAGAAAAAAAAAGGAGAAGAAAAAAACAAAGCAGAATGACCAAGAGATACGAAACTGAATTGGATCGGACTTTATTCAAGAATGATTCACAGCCTACATGAGCATTTGATATTTTATGTCACTAACTACCGTTATATAATTAAACATTCAGTATGTAACTGTCTATTTACAATTTACCTAATTCGTTGTCAAAACTAACAAACTCCATCTTGACAACAATTTTCCCATTCATCATCTTTCATGCAAGCCAAGAGAAGCTAAACACCACCGCAGCTTCTCTACTGTAACTGGCTTTGTGAATATGTCTGCACAATTTTCTCGTGTATGGACCTTTTTAAGAGCTACTTTTCCGCCATCGATCACATGTCTCAGAAAATGATACCTTACATCAATGTGCTTGGTTCTGCTATGATAGGCAGGGTTTGTAGCCAAGTGAATAGCGCTTTGACTGTCACAAAGTACATTCACTTTCTCTTGCGTCCTTCCAATATCATCAAGCAAACCCTTTAACCAGATTGCTTCTTTGCTGGCATCTGAAGCAGCTATATATTCAGCTTCGGTAGTGGACAATGCAACCGTGTCTTGAAGCTTTGACATCCAACTAATTGCTCCACCTGCAAGAGTAAAGACGTAACCTGTAGTAGATCTTCTTTTGTCCAAATCACCTGCATAGTCAGCATCTACAAATCCGCAAACTGATCCTTCACTACCATTAAAGACGATGCAATGGTCACTTGTGCCTCTTAGATATCGAAGCACCCATTTCACTGCTTGCCAATGTTCTTTACCTGGATTTGCCATGAACATACTGACAACTCCAACTGCATGTGAAATGTCAGGTCTTGTAGATACCATCGCATACATTAAGTTGCCTACAGCGTTTGCATATGGTACATGAGACATATACTGCTTTTCTTCATCAGCTCTAGGACTCAAAACCGAAGAAAGCTTAAAATGGGAAGCTAAAGGAACATTAACAGGTTTCACATTATTCATAGAGAACTTTTCAAGTACCTTCTCCACATACTTCTGCTGTGACAACCAAAGCTTACCATTTTTCCTGTCTCTGTGTATCTCCATGCCCAAGATATGTTTTGCTGCTCCAAGATCCTTCATATCAAACGTCCTAGAGAGTTGAGCCTTTAACCTGTTGATCTCTTCCATGCTTTTGCTTGCAATAAGCATATCGTCAACATACAAAGCTAAGATAATGAACATGTCATTGAAACTTTTGAAGTACACACAATGATCATACTCACTTCTTATAAAGTTCTCGCTCACCATGAAGGAATCAAACTTCTTGTACCATTGTCTGGGAGATTGCCTCAGACCATACAATGATTTCCTGAGTTTGCAAACTAATCTTCTGCTGCGACCTCGTACAAAACCTTCTGGTTGTTCCATATATATCTCTTCGTTCAAATCACCATGTAGAAAAGTTGTTTTAACATCTAACTGTTCTAACTCAAGATTAAGCAACGCAGTTAGTGCCAACACAGTACGTATAGACACAAGTTTTACAACTGGAGAAAAAATCTCATGAAAGTCTATACCTTCAACCTGAGAATACCCTTTTGCTACCAGTCGTGCCTTATACCTTTCAATACTACCATCAACTTTCCGTTTCAGCTTGAAGACCCATTTACATCCAACAACACTTCTCCCTTCAGGAAGCTCTACAAGATCCCAAGTATTGTTTTTGGCTAAGGAGTCCATTTCTTCTTCCATAACCATTTTCCATTTCTCGCTATCTGTATCATCTACTGCTTCCTGATAACAAGAAGGTTCCCCATCTTCAATAAACAAAGCAACAGATGAAGCAGAATATTCATACCTTTTGGGAGTTTTCCTTTCCCTTGTAGACCTTCTCAGAGCAACTGGTTGTTGAACTGGTTCAGAAACTTGCACTGGTTCAGAAGCTTCAACGGCTTCCTTTGTGTCTTCAACACCTTTGTCTCCAGAAGCCTCTCCTTCCTTTCGACTGTCACCGAAAGATCTAGCCTCCAACTGAACTTGTTGACTCGGCGATACCTATTCCTGTTCAATTCTTTCAACATTTGATTTTAACAAAGAGGATTCATTAAATGTTACATCTCTACTAATGACTATCTTCCGTAATGTAGGATCCCACAACCTATATCCTTTCACTGCATAGTCATACCCAACAAAGATATAACATTTCGACTTTGGATCTAATTTTGAACGCTAATTTTTCGGAATAAGAGAATAAGCATCACAGCCAAATATCCTCAAATGAGAATAGTCACAAGACTGACCTGTCCAAACTTCTTCAGGAATTTTACAATCAATTGCTACTGAAGGTGATCTGTTAACTATATAACAAGCAGTAGATACTGCTTCTGCCCACAACTCCTTTTGCAAGTTAGCATTGCTGATCATGCTTCTGGCTCTTTCCATAAGAGTCTGATTCATACACTCAGCAACACCATTTTGCTGAGGAGTATAAACAGCAGTTTTGTGTCTAACAATGCCCTCATCCTTACAGTATTGTTCAAATTCAACAGAAGTAAACTCACCACCATTGTCAGTTCTTAGACATTTAATAGATTTGCCTGTTCTTTTCTCTACCATTACTTTAAATTGTTTAAAGACATTTAATACATCAGCTTTCCTTTTTAGCATATAGACCCAAACTCTATGAGAGTAATCATCAATGAACGTTAAAAAATACAATGCACCTCCATATGACATAACAGGGGAGGGCCCCCATAGATCAGAATGAATGTAGTCTAAAACATCTTTACTATTACGATTGCCAACTTTAAATCTCTGTTTACACTGTTTTCCATACACACAATGTTTACAGAAATCTAAATTCAAGGATTTCAGACAGGGAAGAGATTTACGTTTCATTAGTATGTGAAGACCTTTCTCGCTCATATGACCCAAACGCTGATGCCACAGACGAGTACCTGCTTCTTCCTTTTCTGACGCAACCGCTGCTTCACCGACTTGAGTACTTCCTTTTAACCTGTAAAGATTTCCGACCTTTTCTGCCTTCATAACCATAAGAGCACCTTTGAAGACTTTCAAGACGCCATCCTGACCTGTAAACTTATAACCATCTGAATCCAACACTCCCAAAGAGATTAAATTTTTCTTCAAATCAGGTACATGTCTAACACTAGTTAATGTTCTAACTGTGTTATCATACATCTTAATCCTGATATCTCCCATCCCAACAGTCTGACATGACATATTGTTACCCATAAACACAGAACTACCGTTTACATTTTCATACGAAGTAAACCAATTTCTATGTGGGCACATGTGATGCGAAGCACCAGAGTCTAACAGCCAGCTATCAAAACTCTGAGAGACATTACATTCAGGTGAAGTTTCATCTATCATACACAATTCTTCAGCAGATAAAACTTCGTCTACCATACCTGAATCAACCTGATTCGCTTCGTTCTTCGGGTTTTCAGATTCCTTCCGTTTCCAACAGTCCTTCTTCAAGTGTCCAACTTTACCGCAGTTCCAACATTTTGCCTTACACTTCTTGCCCTTCGATTTCGACCTGGAAGACCCCCTTGGTTTTTCTCCTCTTTCCTTTGAGCGTCCTCTAGCGACCATGGCTTCTAATGCAGCTGTTTCAGTGCTGGATTTCCTTCGTACTTCTTTAGACATAAGAGCTCCCACTACTGATTCAAACTTCAAAGAATTAGCAGAGCTGAAGCTGATTGAGGTTACGAAGTGATCCCATGATTCAGGCAGAGAACACAGCAAGGTTATGGCTTTATCTTCTTCCTGTATTTTGACTTCCATATCTGTTAATTGACAAATTAGTGTATTAAAAACATTCAAATGTTCTGCAACGCTTGAACCTTCTTTCATTCGAAGACTGTATAACTGTCATTTAAGATAAATTCTGTTGGTTAATGATTTTGTCATATAGAGGTTTTCAAGTTTTTCCCACAATCCTGACACCGTAGTCTCTTCAACAATGTTGAAGAGAACTTCATCCGCTAGACATAACTGGATGGTACTGAGAGCTCGGGCATCCAAGTCCTCCCAGTCTGAAGTAGTCATGGTTGTAGGTTTCTTAGTTACCCCATCCAATGCCTTGTGCAACCCTTGTTGCACAAGCAGATCCTTAACCTTCAGTTTCCAAAGAGAAAAATTTCTCTTTTCAATGAATTTCTCCACCTCGAATTTTTCATTCGACATCTTGGCCATTTTTCCTCCTTCCTAGGGTTTCAGTCTTTCTAGGAAAAAAAAAATAACTTCCCCAATTCAAACAGAAAGACAAATTTCAAATCCTTTGTTTCCTTTCACCCTTTGTTTTTTTTTTTTTTTTTTTAAATTAAATTTCTGTGAAATTTCTGGGAAAAATAATTCTTGCTTTCCTCCAAATTCAAATTTCTCAGTTTTTTGGAAAAAAAAAATTATGGGAAAAATAATTCTTGCTTTCCTCCAAATTCAAATTTCTGAGTTTTTGGGAAAAAATAATTCTTGTTTTCCTCCAAATTCAAATTTCTGAGTTTCTGGAAAAGTAATTCTTATATTTCTATGATTTGTTGTCCTCCAAATGCAAATTTCTGAGAAAAAATTCTCAATAAAGAAAAATTTACCCAGTTCCACACGCCAGGCTGCAAGCAGTCTCCTCCTCATGCTGTCACCGCAGAGAAGAAAAAACAGCAATCTGCTGCTGTCACACGCTGATCCAACGCAGGTGGCAAATTCACGCTCTGATCTCAGGCAGATTTACCCATTTTAATATGCAGCAATCTGTCTCTTCTGACGCTTCACGCAGGGTTGTGGTCACGCAGGGACAGCACCAGCACTGGAACGGCAGCCCTGGAACAATATGAATATTTTGACGCAGAGTACACAGCCCTTCACGCGTCGTGAATTTGATTGGAATTAATTCTTCAATCCTCCACGCAGCACGCAGACGTTTTTCTACTCTGGAATCACGCAGGCTCTGTGCCTACGTTTCACGCCGGGCAGAGTTTTTCTGCAGCCTCTGAGGTTTGGTCGCACACAGGTCTTCACGGGATCGCCGATACAGCCACCAGAGCTCTGATACCAATTGTAGAAAGAACAACAGAAAAAAAAAGGAGAAGAAAAAAAAAACAGAATGACCAAGAGATGCGAAACTGAATTGGATCGAACTTTATTCAAGAATGATTCACAGTCTACATGAGCATTCGATATTTTATGTCACTAACTACCGTTATATAACTAAACTTTCGGTATGTAACTGTCTATTTACAATTTACCTAATTCGTTGTCAAAACTAACAATTACCAAGTTAAAGAGCAATGAGGGGTGGTCGAAAGATATTAAGTGTAATATTAGAGTTAAACAAGGTTTCCCGCTCTCCTCTATCCTATTTGGCATTTACATCGACAAGCTATAAGGTTGTTTGGAGGAAGCAGGATGTGTTGACACGATCTTAGCTAGGATAGTCATCATCCTTCTTCTCTACGCTAACGATATCATTCTTCTCACAAGGTTCCCATCTGATCTTGACAAGCAACTTAGACTTCTTAAGGATTTCTGCTCTATCATGGGTATTATTGTTAATATTGACAAAAAAAATGTTATGATTATAAAATCCAAGAAGGACACTTACGCTAATTTTATGTATGACAACAGTAACTTGGAGGAAGTGTCTTCCTACAAGTACCTAGGAATTGATATTCATCACAAGCTCAACTGGACCTATAGCATTGAGAAAAGGATTAATGGGGGTGGAAAACTTATTTTGGTCTTGAAAATAATTGTAAAATGGAAAACATCGTAATGTGGGATACAAATAAGTTCATCTTTGAAACATTAGTCACTCCGGTTATCTTATATGGATGTGAGTTTCGGGTTGTATCATCTCTAGAGAATCCTCGAGAAAGATTGAGCAAATCCAGAAGCATTTTATAACGTATAACCTCAAATTAAAAGCAACACATCCTATCCTATTCTCCTTATAGAAGTGGGTCTTTCACCTATCAAGAGCTTAGCTATGACTAGGCCTCTATTGTACAAGCACAAACTCAATAACAGAGGAGACCATAGACTTCCTAAACTCGATTTAAATTCCAGCCAAAACCAGCTGAGGCTCAAGCGAGGTCGATATAAAGACATCAAGGCCTAGTTAAACCATTGGGAGATCGACAATAATGTTGCGTTACAAAACTAATAACATTAAAAATATTCTTACTTCTAAGTTGAAATAAAAAATTTGGTGTGAGAAAGATTTAGCTGCTAAAAGAAAATTAAGATTTTATAAGGAGGTCATCAACCCTAGCTCAAAGAAGAAAATTAATATAGCCAAGATTAGAACAAACTCTCATGAGTTCCATAGTTTAACAAGTCATTGGGTAGTTCCTAAAACACCATGGATGGAAAGGTTCTTCCATCTTTGTGAGAATACGAACATCGAGGATGAAAATCACTTCCTCTTGGAGTGCCCTGCATACAACCACATCAAATCTCAGTTTCAAAATCTTTGTTGCAATACTAACCTTCCTAACTTTTTACAATGTCAAAATTATAGTGAGCTCACAAGGCTTCTCTCCATGCTTTTTGAGCATAGGAATAAAATCTTAAATCAAACTAAATAATTCATTTGTTTAGGTCCGATAGACCGAAGTTTGGTCTCAGTGGATGCTAAACATCATCATCATCACTGATATATATATATATATATATATATATATATATATATATATATATATATATATATATATATATATATGTGAATTATATGAGCAAAAACAAAGGCTACATAGTAAGTACTAGGCGCTTAGCTTAAACCTAACTTAATTAAACTAAAAAATAATAAAAATAAAGATTTCATCAAAAAAAACTAATAAAATAATGTATTGTTAAATGTCATCACAAAAAATAAAAAAATATGATTAACTAATATTGTTTATATGTGTGTGAGATTTTTTTGTTAATATATATATAAAAAAAAACTAATTAAATTTATTAAAATATGTTTTTAATAAATAATAAGTCTTTTTAAATTTAACATGTGGAGAAAAACTACAATTCATGAAAATGGAAATAATAGAAAAAAAAAATTAAAAGTTAAATAAAAATGAAATAAAACTAAAAACAAAAATGTAGTAACTAATAAAAATGGAAGTTACTAAACAACCTATAATAAGACCTCAACCAATAACCTTACAAATAAATAAATTTAAATAAATAAAAAATACAAATAAAAATGAATTCTCAATGCTAATCTATGGATGGCATAAATACTTGGTGGAAGACAAACCAATACTTAGTCAAAGGCAAATTTTAATGCTAAATACCATGTTTATAGGGTTATAATAAATAAATGTTCATTCGGATGATATGTTTAAACTATATTAGAAAACTTATTAATGTTTATTATAACTATTAAAATAAAAAGTTCCTCCTATTATTATTATTATTATTATTATTATTATTATTATTATTATTACTTATCCTTTAACTTTATCTAATCATAATAGAATAACTAATCAATATTCATTTTCAATATATATATATATATATATATATATAAACTTAATTTTCATTTTCAAAGCTTAAGACCATCAAAGGGTGAACTAAAGATATTAAATGCAATATAGTGGTTAAGCAGGGGTGTCCCCTATCCCCTACCCCTTTTGGCATTTATATCGATAAGCTTGAGGAGTGTCTCGAAACTGCAAGTTGCAAGGGCACCGAATTTGGTGTTATAATCAATATTCTTCTCCTCTATGGTGATGATATTGTTATTCTTACAAAAAGCCATGATGACCTATACAAGCAACTTAAGACTCTTGATGTCTATGAGAGTTAATACCGACAAGACTAAATTCATGATCATTAAAACAAAAAACACCACCCATGGTAGTTTCGCCTATGATAACCATTGTTTAGAGCAGGTTTCTTTTTACAAATATTTGGGTATTGACTTTCCTCATCAACTCAACTAGAATTATAACATCGAGAAAAGGATGAGAAAAAGGTTATTGGAGGTTGGAAAGCTTATTATGAGCTTGAAAACAATTGTAAGTTGGCCAATCTTTGCATTTGGAGTAAAAAAAGGTTCCTCTTTGAGACTCTCGTTACCCCTGTTGTCTTATACGAATGTAAAGTTTGGGGTTGTAGTATATCCAGAGAGTCGTGGAGAAAGATTGAGATGATTCAAAAGGAATTCATAACCTACAACCTAAATATCAAGGGAAATACTCCCTATCCTATCCTCTTGATCGAAGTTGGCATGTCCCCCATTCAAAGTATGATTATGTTTAGATATATGATGTATAAGAAGAAGCTTTACAACACAGAATCCAATAGGCTCCCAAAAATTGCTTCTAACCTTAGTCAAAACCCCCACCTTCGCCTCAAGCGTGGGTGGGATAAGGATGCCTAGTCTTGGCTCAACCATTGGGGAATTAAGGAGGAGATCATCATGGGAAGAAAGGACGGTGTCAAAGATACTATTACCTCCAATTTTAAGGACAAGTTGTGGGATGATAAGGGGCTTGAGGGTAAAAGGAAGCTAAGATACTATAAGGAGGTGATCAACCCCACCCTTGATAATGAGAATTATCTCTTTGTGTTAACAAGTACTAAGAAAAAAATGAACATCACTAGGATAAGAACTAATTCTCATGAGCTTCAAAGTGAGACCAGGTGGTGGTCTACTCCCAAGACTCCCTAAGATGATAGAATCTGCCAGATTTGCGATACTAAGAAGGTGGAAGATGAAAAACGCTTCCTTTTAGACTGCCCAGCTCTTACTCACATCCGCTCTCAATTCACGAACATCTGCCACACTTCTAATCTTATTGACTTATTAAGCCATCCTAACTATAGCGATATTGGAGCGTTTCTTTCTCTTCTTTTTTATCACAAAAACAAGATTTTGAAGAATCACAATATTTTAAATTCTCATAACTTAATTCATTTTTTTTTATTTTTTATATTAATAATTTACATTATAAAATAATCATTTTATTCTTTCTATATATAATTTTGGTTTTTTATTTTTTTATCAATATTTTGTTTAGTTATTTTTAGTTATTTGTTATTTTTTTTTTGTCTAATCCACATGACAATATGAACTTTGAATCTCATGGTTTACAAACATTTCATGATAGGAATATCGCTAATTAAACTTTTTTATAGACATTAATTTTTGTTTCTTTTAAATATATTTATTTTTAAATTAAATTTAAATATTCATATATTTTTACAATGATATTAATTTTATTAAATATTGCACTCTATATTTTTAGAATTTTAATTATTTATCATAACCAATAGAATACTTATATTTTCAATATTGTCAACATATGTCCTATCACTTACAAGACAAATTTATAAAATTTAAAACTTATTCGTTTTTATTACACATTTTCTGACTATATCTAACATCATTTTTATAGTTAATAACTCTCTTTTTTTTTTTTAATTACAATAAAATATATATCTTTTATTAACCATTTATTATATGATTTATATTACATGAGAGACAACTTCTTATAAATGCCACTAACAAATAGGATATGACAAATCTCAATAAACATAAACCCACACAACTGAAGAAATAAATTATTTACCAAACTATTCAAATTAAAATTCTTTGACTTATATTCATTACACATTTAATTGTTATTTTAATTAAAATTTAAAATAATATTAATTTTTCTTATATTTATATATCAAAAAATAGTATATTTTATACAAATAATATGAATTTATTATAATTTTTGTTCTATTTTAAAAATCGGTTATGTATTTTTTCTGTTAAATAAATTTAATATTTATTATAATTTACATTCAATATTATGTTATTGTAAAAATTTTGAAATTAAGGTTTCACATTCTTTTGATCTCTCACAGATATATATAGTTGTGTTGCACTTTTAGTTTTTAAAGAAATATTATAGCTAAATTTTATATTTTATATAATATTTGTAAATTTATATTTATTGAGTTATTATTCCAAAAAAATATATATTAAGTTATAATGAAAATTTTTAGGAAAAAATCACATTGAGAATATTTGGTGGAGGCATTTCCAACCAGCCAGTGTGGTTGATCTTCAAGGCTAGAGTGTGGATAAAAATTTACTCTTAAATAATGATAAATTAATTTTTATTTTATAGTTATGAATGGAATATGTTGATATATTATTGTCATCTTTTCTATATTAATAAATGAAGTTTCATATATTAACTATTCCAACATTTTCTTTTGTAACCTAGAGGAACCCAGTAGCACAAATATGATAAATTAGTTTTTCTTTTATAGTTATGAATGAAATATGTTGATATATTTTTGTCATCTTTTATATATTAATAAATGGGATTTCATATATTAATTATTTTAGCAATTTTTTTGTAACAGAGAGAAACCGAGGAGCCTATTAGTAAGCTAAGATATGAACAGGGAGAATTGGAGCCTAGGTCTTTAGAGATTCAACGATTTCAGATTTCATAGATTAACCAATTGAACTACCCCCGAGACAACTATTTCAACATTTTTAAATTCATATTTTTTTTTTATATTTCTTTAATACAATTATGAATTTACCATACAAATAATAATATATATGTATCAAATACTAAAATATTAAATAACATAAATTATTAAAATTATTAAATAATAAATAATACAAATTACTAAATAAAAAATTATCAAACAACACATGATCCCAATTAATATCCTCAATATTATGACAACTAATACTCTTAATATTATGACCACTTAATTGGATTATGCTGAATTAACATTTAAACTGTAAGTTGTAATTATGAGTATAGAAATCACATTTCAGAAAATTGGCATAAGAAGTGTGAATTTAATCTTTCTTTCAGAGTATTAATTTTGAAGAGAAAGCACATTGAAAATTCAAGTAAGAAAAATAAAAATGATTAACATTGAAAATTCAAGTAAGAAAAATAAAAATTATTAAATTAATTAATTTGGTGTATCACGAATAGATATAGAAAAATAATTATAACATACACAACCACTTTCTGCACTAATAGGTGTTTACTTGGTGAGATAAGTACCAACAAAAATTTTAAATACTAACACTCTACACCAATAAGTATTTACTTAGTAAGATAAATAATTGTAACATACACAATTACTTACTCTACTAACTAACCCTCTACACTAATAAGTATTTACTTGGTGAGATAAGTATTAGTACTAAGTTTCAAATACCAATTAGAGATTAAACAAATAATTTGAAAAATAATAAAATAATTTTCTTTGTGAAAATTTCATAATTAATTTATATTTATAACTTTTCTAAAATATATGGTTTTTCATTTTATAATTAAAATAAAAAGATTTAGTCAAGTAAAATATAATAATAATTTATATGTATGGATGTTTTCAATATATTTAAATACAAATTTATAAAAATGTATAAATTAAATGGTATCAAATATGAGTATAAAGTAAGTTGACAAAGACCAAATTTCACAGTATTATGAAGTTCCCATAGAACAAAAACCAGTATAACTCAATCTTGTTAAGTTTGGCTAAGATTTATTGTGATGCTTTTGAAGTATCTTGTGGGTAGAAAGTAAGTTGAGAAAAGACCAAATTTCACACTATTATGAAGTTCTCATAAAACAAAAACTAGTATAACTAAATCTTGTTAAGTTTGGCTAAGATTTATTGTGATGCTTTTGAGGTATCTTGTGAGTACAAAGTAAGTTGAGAAAAGACCAAATTTCACAGTATTATGAAGTTCCCATGGAACAAAAACCAGTATAACTGAATCTTGTTAAGTTTGGCTAAGATTTATTGTGATGCTTTTGAAGGAGTCCAAGGGACCGCACTAGTTTTTCAGACAGCTGGGCGGCAAAATAGTCCCCAGAGCCATTCCCAGAGCATTGACACACACAGACTTTACTTTATTTGCAGTCGTTGAAGTTATCTCAACATTTGTCAAAGTAATTCCTGTGCAAGCAACTGTCTTGCTGCACGAAAAGTTCACAGCCACATCGGTCGATGACGTTCCCTGTATGTTTCTATACGTGACATCTTGTATTTGCACTGCGGATGGCTGCACACAACAACATGACGCACAGTATTATTGATACCAAACAATAATACCAAACTTCAAAACCAATTTGTCTAAATATTATTGCAGTATAACATAGTTTTTACCTCTATGCATTTAGTGGAGAGCAGATGTCCGTAGGTGAAGTTTATATTATATATTATCGACGTGTATATATATATATATATAAACCATTATTTTATATTACAATTGTTTTTTTTTTAGAGAATTTGTATTAACTTTGATGGTTGGAATTAGCGACGTTTAGGAATTTAGGGGTCTCTCTGAGTTGGGTGAGATTTCCGGAATTACCAAATTCCGTAATTACCGATTCTTTACCTAAAGATGAAATTCTATGTAGTTACCAATTACTAACCCGATTGATAGTATTTACAAGATAAAATAAATGGGAAATTTATCCTATATTATGTGCGCTTAAACAAGTATTTTGGAATTAAGGTTGATGGCAACATCCACGGACTTCACTCCAACAGTGTATATATTTTACTGGGGCATGTTGAGAAAATATGGATCACCTGAATTTTACAAGGTGAAGCGGAATCGCAATAGTACTGATCAATGATAATCGGATTCTTAACATTATGAACAACTATGTCTTCAAATCTGATATTTCGTGCATAGCCAGAACCGCCCTGTATATTTACAAAAGCATGAATTCTGTTATAACCATCCTAGATAATTCAAATATCAATTACGAACTGCAGTTCATTGCCGTATCATCATGCACATTTCATGAGTTAGTTTTAAGATGAATAGAAATAATTAAAGGAGCCATACACCTGTTAAACCAACCTGCCAAGTCTTGATTCTGGCTCCGTTGGATGTTTCGACAAAAGTGATGTTTTGGACTAGAATGTCATCAATTTTGGCTTCTTCTCCATTCTTTCCCAGACTTCCAATACTGCACAAAAGAAGAAGTACAATTCAGATTTCATCTTTACTGATTGTATTTTCTGCAGGATAAGATCCAAAATACTTATCTCACCTGATGCCATGGCCTGGGCCACACTTTATGTTTTTGATATTAATAGTAGATGAGCCCGACGAAATGGAAATGCAATCATCCCCTGATATAGAGTATTTATAATCATAGTTAGCAGAACCTTTTATGTTTATTATGCGTTTGCCAATCTGAACTTTAACTAAGTGAGATAGATATAAGCTAGAAGGATATTGACTGATTTATTATTAAGAAAATGGATCTATGCTATATGGTAATATGTGAATAAACAAATTAACGCAAACCAGTGAAATCACTAACTTCTAACCTGTCTGGATGACACAGTTGTTTATTTGGGCATTCTTAACTCTTTGTATATGAATACCATCAGTGTTTGGGCTATCCTCAGGAGCTTGTATCTGCAACCCGCTTAGTTGGATCTCTGAAGAGTCCACCACTGCGAGATGCATCTGTTGGCTATTGACAAATTGCAGATTTCTAATCAAAACATTCGAACATCCAGTGATAGACATTGCCTGTAAGACCAACCCAAAATCCAAACAACCGGATGAGCACAGCCTTGAATTAAAATTTACAGAAAGATTAAAAAAACCGTTTATAACAAGGTGATCATTGCGTCTTTTTTCAAGCAAATAAACAAGGTAATCAAGATAAGATTGCCGGCTGGAAACAAACCGGTGGAGCCGCATCCAAGCAACCCTGCACACAAGAAATTTGACGTGATTAATATAAATTGAAGGAGCCGGTTTATACTACTAATTTGTTGTTTAATGGTAAGTGTTGGGTAGGGGAAAGATTTTGGATGATGCTTGTGAAAAGGCTAGAGGTGGAGTCGGTGGAGTCGAACGCGGAAGAGATGGAATATTAGAGAGGATTGCGACAGGATTTTCAATGGCGGCTGACCTGGAGGATAAGAGCGGCGTATGGAAGGAGATTGTCAGTGCCATGTGTGCATCGTTTATTGGGCAAATGACTGGCGTGTATTGGGCAAATGACTGAAACCTTTTGTGTGGTTTAACAGGACCACCCATTTTTTAGTGGCCACATGTACACAACGGTGAGGTGAAACAGAACAGTTAAAGGGAACCCTTACTTGTTGTTTGTTAACCTTGCAGGATTTAGACCACCAATCTTGGCCTTGACCATCAATGACACCGCCACCTTCTATGGTCAACCCAGATATACCATAAAATCGAATCCACAGATTAAGTTCACTGCTATTCCATGCAGATTGTTTATTGGGTGCAACTATTGTTCCAATAATCTGCAAATTTATGATTTTAGCAAATAATTTAACATGGAATTTTCATGATCATCTTAAAAAGCATACAATTCAATATTCAACTTTCTCACCTCTACCGAAATATGAGACTTGCAAGGGCCAGAAAACGTCACTGGATTAATTAGAAATGTCATCCCCAATGGTACTTGCAACACTGCGTTGGAAGATGCCATGCATGCTGCTTCCCATGCTTCTATGAATGCCTATAAATCACAAATGAGAAACAATACGTAGGTATTATAACAACGATAATAATCTAATCAAATTTTCTTGTTTGCGAAAGAAAGGATTTAACTCGTTCTCTGAAAGGAATAGGCGCATATCTTTGGCAGTTAATAGTGCATGAATACTAATCAGATTTTAAGCGTGAAAATAAAACACAGGTAAAGACCGTGGGAGGGAATTTTCCTAAAATCTAAGAGTTCTGTCAAAGGGACGGTATTAATTTAAAAAGGTGCACGCCCACTGGCTCCCAGGATTAAAGATGAATATATGCGAAGTGCATCAAACTTTACAACAAAAATATCAAATGAATATTGAATCTATATAATTGATTAAAATATATTCACCGTCCGATCATCTTTTAAACCGCCGGCATGTGCACCGTAGTCCATGACATTGAATATCGGTGAAGCGCTGGAATCACTTTTGCTCAGCACCTTTCTATGAGTAGCCCAACTTGAATCCACCATTAACAGCGCCATAACAGCAACGACTGAAGCGAATGTAGTCTGCACATAATTTATTTGTTCAAAACGACTCGTAATGTTTTCACGCACAGAAAATTAGAAATCACAAACATTGTTTGCAAGGAATTACCACCAATTTGAAATCCATCGCGATAGTTCGGAGGTCGAACCCTCGTCGTAGCCGATAGGTGCTCGAAAATTGTTTCATGGAAGGTAGAAGAGCGGGGATTTTATAGTGCCAGAAACTTGTTTTTGGTTTGCTTTTTCTTCTTTCTACCTAAACCTTGATAGACTCGGGTTGGTCCATTTTATTTTTTCAAAACACACTGTGGCCATAAAAATTGACCCAACTCTCACTGGGCATTGAGGAAACTGATGTTGCTGTAACATATTCAAATACCAGAGGACAAGGAATAGTTTGATGGTTATTCATTTTTCGGAGCCTCCATACTTGATTTTATCAATATTTCACGCCAACTGAATAATATGAACGCTGAGTCGACTGCCGTTTTTGCCTTTCCACTATCGAACAAGGTATACTTCTTGTTTTAGTTCCCCATTCAAGAAGACAAACATCTAGCTGATGTAGTTTCCTTTTATTTTTTGTAGCTAAAGAATTCATCAATCGAATTGTATTTAAATTAGCTACAAATGCAAAAGGTTCTACATAATCAATTCCCTCTTTTTGTGAGTATCTTTTTGGAACTAACCTAGCTTTATGTTTATATATATATTTCCATCAACATTAAATTTAGGTTTGAATAACCATTTGGATCCAATGGGTACCTTATTTTCACGAAATTCCCTGAAGTATCAAGTATCTTTATTCATTATAGACTCATATTCTTCCTTCATTTCATCTCTCCACTCTTTATGCTCATTAGATTATTCAAAATTCAAAGGTTCTATGGCATTTATAATTTTAGTCATTAAGGTGTAATCTTTAAATCTTACTGGTGGTTGAGTTTGATGAAATTATCTTGTTGGTACTTAGTTTATTTCATCTCTTCTCTTGCTTCATGTGAATCATCTCTTCCTCTTGATTGCACTATGGTTGCTAGAGGTGTCCATGTCGTTGGATTCTTCCTCTTTCTATTCATGCTTATCAACTACTTCCTCCTTGACATCATCATATTGATAAGGAATATGCCATCCAACATACCTGTCATTCTTATGGCCTTCACCTGCAAGCACATGAAATAATACATATCTTCATGCAAAAATTTTATGTGTGCAAGGATCAAACAACTTATATGATTTATGATCAAAACAATAACCTATGAAAAATCACTTGATAGCTTTTGCATCAAGATTCCTCCTATCTTCTTTCTGAACATGAGAAAATATTTTTCTTTCGAAGATTATCAAATGAATTACTGTTGGTTTATAACCATAAAGTGCTTGAAAAGGAGTCTTATGATCTAAGCTTTTAGTTCAACTTCTAATTTTGAAGTAAACAACAGTGAAAAATCTTCAACCTAGAAAGAATTGGTAAGATTCTTACCTTTTAACATGCTCCATGCACATTCTACCAGGCTTCTATTCTTCCTTTTAGCTACACCATTATGTTATGGAGTATATGGTAATGTGTATTGTTGTACAATTTTGTGGGAATTCCAGTACTTGATGAATTCAATTGAAATATATTCTCCCCCTCAATCTGATTAGAAGATCTTGATGTGTTTTCTTGTTTTCTTTTCAACCAGATTTTTGAACTCCTTAAAATATTGAAATACATCACTCTTCTTTTTCATGATGTATATTTAGTAAAATCATCAATAAATATCAATAAGTAATATGCTCCACCTAATAATCTAGTCTGCATAGGACCACATACATATGTATGCCCCAAGTTCTAGAACATCTCTATTCCTTTTATCTATATGAGTAGGGAACTCTTCCCTATTCATCTTCCCTAATGCACACCCCTCTCATGTAGAATATTAATTCATAAGTGTTGGAAGCACTTCTACCACTCCTCATTTTTTATGTAGCAATATATCATGATAATTAATGTGGTCATGCCTTTGATGCTAAAGTTTTTTTGTTGTCATTGTTGTTGGTTCCAATTCATGATGAATTTTGCCTGTCACATTGAGCTTAATAAACCTCCAATTCAAATTCCCATTGCAATGACCTCAAATAGACCCTACATGTATTTCACCACATAATATGAATTTGCAAATTCCACTTTCAAACCCTGAGATGTTATGGTATAGACTACGTTAATTTTAGTTAACAATGGTATCTTCTATGCTTAGCACAATATACTTGAATGTTCCTTTAGTAGCCCAATAACAATTTCCAATTATTTCGAGTAGCAATCACATTAACCATTAATCACATTGATAGTAAATGTAGATAGAACATAAACCAAAATGTACAAGACAAGACAAGGCAAGAGAACACCAGATTTGGCAGATCCAAAGGAAGAACCCCAATGTGGGGAAAACCCTTTGATCAATTCTTCTTATTATTAAATCAAAATTTCAATAGAGAGAGAGAGAGTATAAAAACCAAATTCACTTCACCAATACAAATTCTAAACAACCCTGTACATTTATATAGTCAATTGTAGTCAAACCTCATCCCTAACTAGAAAGTCAACACTGGTCAAAACAACAGTCAAACACCTCCTTCAAATCTCGATCAAAGGAAGTCAAACTCAGCCTCTAACAGTGGTCAAAATCAACTAAAAAAGTCGCAATTTTTTTGTCAAACTTGTTCAAGTCTGTGGTCAAATAGTCCTATGGTCAACATAGGTCAAACAACCCATAAAACCTTGATTTCCATGTCACTCAATGCAGCCTAAGAAAATCAAAATTCTTCCCCAAAAACTACAGTAAAAAATTGTCAAGATCATGTCAGTCAATGCTAGTCAAACATTCTGAAATTATTCAATTTAGCCCAGAAAACTTTGACCTTCTTGCGACATGTGAGAGAAAGAGAGGATGCCCAATAGATGTAAGAACCAATCTGATGAAGAGAGATAAAAATGTGTGAGTGATGGATGTCCAAATGAGGTGTGAGGTCTCTTGTATTTATACACTTCACTGTGGATGAAGAGACACGTCCATTTAGTTTCTTGAACCGAAATAATGATGAATCCAACCTATTCAATTTCCACATGAGTGGGCATAAATTAAAAATCACACTTCTGCTTTTCCAGATGAGATCATCATCTCCATAAAATGAGTTCTCCCAAGGTCGAATTTGGACCTAGTTTCCAATTTTTAACAAACTAAGATTAAATTATTCTTAAAAATAGGCACATGCATCACATTATGAATTAGTTTAACATGACCATTATGTAATGTCACTGATATGTCACCATACCATATATTTGATGTACATGATCATATCCAAGATATATGTTTGTACCATTATTAGTTTCCTTAAAGTTCTCAAACCAATGCTTATTATAGGACATATAAATGGAGGCTCCAAAATAAACAAACCAAGTATTTTTATCATATATTTTAGTAGATAGTGAAACATCTATAACACACAATCTAAAGGTTTTGATGTCATCATTTATTATTTCTCCTTTATTAACAAAATTACTAGTGTGCCTCTTATTTGTATGTCTAGACTCATGTTATTTCCTTTTCGTGCAATCTCTAGAGTAGTGTCCAAACTTGCCACAATAATGAAATTTAATATCAACCTTTGGAAATGCCATACTTGGTTGTGGTTTTTCAAATGGTGGCTTACCAAATCATGGCTTTCCATGTGGTGAATTTCCTCCTTTATTACCATCCTAAGGCTTCCTCTTGAATGGTGGTTTCCCTTTTTCCCTTAACACCAAATCAAAACTTTGAGATTTAAGGTTCCTTTGCCTTTCTTCCTATTGCATAAATATACCTTCCAAGTGATAAAATGTGGGAGCCTTCTCCCATTTTTTAAGTCCTATGATGAACATTTGATACTCATCTAGCATTCCATTTAAGGTTATAGTGACTAGGTCAGTGCTAAATATTGTTCACCTATATCTCGAAGAGTATATTAAAGTCCTTAATTTATGAAATAAAATTACTAATGCTTTTATTTTCTTCCATTTTATAGAGAAAATCTTACTCTTATAGACAAGAGTCAATTTTTATTCTTCAATTCATACAAATCCTTGCGTGTTTTGCATGTCTCATTCAATGTATTTTAATCTTTGATATGCATTATAATGTTTTCTTTTACAAACATTCTTAGTAGCACTTTCGCCGTAGTCTCTCTCTTATCCCATTCTTAAATTGATTTAGTTGTAGGTCCTGTAGCATCCTCTAGATTCACTTCATCAACACATGCTATCAACCAGACATTGTATCCTTCAATCAATGTCTACATTTTAAACTTCCAATTCACGTAATTGGTGCCATCCAAATTGTTTTCTTTATTTATATATGATTATGATAAATAATTAGCCTTATACAACTTTCAAATCAATCAACTATTTTTAAGGCCACGCCCAACAATGGACTATTTAAAAAGAAGAAGAAATAATTTAAGAAAATTTCAAATAACTTTAAACCAAGTTTATGAAATTTCGTAGCAGTTGATTCTGTAGTCGCTCCTCACTTCCACACCTTCATTCATCGAGGATATAAGATTTTGTGATAATTCCAATGTCTTCACTCTTCAATATGTATACTCCTCTTGAATGGTGGTTTCCATTTTTTCCTTAGCACCAAATTATAACTTTGATATTTAAGGTTTCTTTGCCTTTCTTCCTCTTGCATAAGTATGCCTACCAACTCATCAAATGTGGGACCCTTCTCCCTTGCTATAAGACCTATGATGAACATTTGACACTCATCTAGATTCCATTTAAGGTTATAGTGATTAGGTCAGTGACATATATTTCTTGACCTATATCTCCAAGAGTATCTTTAAATTACTTCAATCTTGAAATAAAATTGTTACTGCTTTCATTTTATTCCATTTTAATAGACATAATCTTACACTTTATAGATAGGAGTCAAATTTTATTCTTCAATTCATACAAATCCTTGAGCATTGTCTAGGTATCATTTTATGTCTTTCCATCTTTGATATGCAGTATAATATTGTCTTTTACAGACATTCTTAGAAGAAATTTCACCATAGTCTCTCTCTTCTCCCAATCTTGAATTGATTTAGTTGTAGGTCCTACACCTTTCTCTGGCTTCACTTCATCACCACTTTCTATCGACTAGAAATTGTATCCTTCCATCAATATTTTCATTTTAAACTTCCAATTCACGTAATTAGTGCCATCCAACTTGGTTTCTTTGTTTAGGTATGATTCTTATAAAAAATAGCCATATCCAACTTTCAAATTAACCAATAGTTTTTTAGGCCACAAACAACAATGGAATATTTAAAAAGAAGCATAAAAAACTTAAGAAAAGTTAAAAGATCGTCAAACCATGTTTATGAAATTTTGTAGCAGTTGATTTTGTACCAACTCCTTGCTTAGTTCCACATCTTCATGCATCAAGGCTATAAAATTCTATGATTTGTCCAGTCTGGTAACTTTGCAATATACATACTCCAAAATTCACATGGCTTGCAACCTTATATATAACTATGTTTTCAATTTTTATTATTTTTAGATAGAGTTAACATGGAGTGAAAGAGAGTGGCCTAACATGCGAACATCAGTATGATGACCTAGATATATACAAGCATCCACTAACACTCTAGTCCTAGACCTTATGAATCCCACAATTTAATGGAGATTTAAATAAAAAGCACTACAATGGAATCTATCCACAAATATGCATGAAGGAGTCTGACGTGAGTTCACCAGCTAATCACACAATTTTTTTCCAATTGTTTCATTTATATTCCCGATCTCTTCTTCTCATTCACACATTCTTGTTGGATGTATATACAAAAAGAAATAAATATACACCTAAATACCACTTTTGTTTATGTGTATATAATGTTCTTCTTTATTAGATTGACAGGGATTTCATGAACCCACAAGGCTTTAAACCCTTGCTTTGGATTCTAGCAACATGTCTTGAAGATATAAAAAAATGGCACTGTTGCATGACCATCAACATATTGTAAAGTTTCATTTTCCATCATCTAAAAAAAAAATTGATCACTCATTTGCACACAATATCTTAGCGAACATACAACATCCTCATTATATAGTAGGCATCTCCACTCTTCACATAACACACAACACACTTCTCACAAAATCTCCCAACATTCAGATAATCAATGTATATGATTCGATCTAACTAGATACACAACCATTGTTTTGTCTCATCCAGCTACATGTAAGCTCACTTCACATGGCTCACATAAACTTACTCAACCGTTATTTGCATCTACATATACATTCAATGCACTTGTTCACAAAAACAATAACTTGAGTTTATCCAACGCACCATTAACATGGTCGACCCAACTCTAAAAGTTGAATAAATGGTTAGAATGTACAATCACATTGGCTGGCATAGTCAATGGACTAGTTAAAGTACCTTCCTTTTAGGCTTGTATTCATCCTCGCACCTGGATCAAAACATCTACCATGCTTAGTATCAATTGTCTTCAACTCACCAACATCTACATAGCAATCATGCCTTGCACTGTCCTCCACACATCTCTAAGAAGTGAGTCACAAACCACATTCACAATAGCCAAACTGAACTCCAACCTCACAAGCCTCATTATGGCTCTGCTACCAACTCATAAATGGAATACCAAATATGAGATAGGTTGCAACTCACTAGTGAGACAATCACTCACTCAAGAGGATACACCACTCAACACTCTGTTAGGGTCCAACCCTAACCACTTTATTTATGTAATAAGCCCAATAGGCGAAGCCATAGTCACTATTAGTTAGAGAGTAAATAAAGCCCGCATTAATAATTGTAATTGGTTGACCCACATCAGAGAAAACGGACCACAATTAGTTTTAAATGTGCCATGGTTAATAAAATAAAGTGGTTAACCCGATTTATGCAAGCGACCACTAGTGGTTAGGGTTTTGGATGTCATTTACCTATAAATAGTCTTAGTTAGTAAAGGAAAGATAATCAATTATTATTGTAATCGAGCTCTACTCTGCTGAAGGTTGCCACCTTGAAGAGCCAAGTGAACATTGAATCTATTTCTAAATAATAAAATACTTGTTGTTTTTATCATTTTATTCTGTGTTATGGGCTATATTTTTTCACATTTATGGTATTGTGGCATTTCTTGCAGGTCGAGAGCATAACAAGTAGTATCAGAGTACTTTCCAAGGCCAGTTGTACCTCCAATTTTTGTAGATATATTTCTTTAACCCAGAGATGTGTTCGACATATTTAAACCATGGGATCTGTCATTTAGCGCATAAACCTACGGATTTGCGGAGGCATGCAAACAGGAAACACGAGAGGTGGTCATGCTTGTTATACTTCTTTGTAACCATTGTGGGTGCCCCTTCGAGTAGTATCACATTAGACGGGACCATGAACGGACCACACTTCCATGTACCCTTGGGTATATCAGAAGCCCCCTAGGCTCACCTAAAACCTAGCATTAAATCAGTCATCGACCATCTTATTGCTATAGTACACTGAGAACATCACTCGAGGAAATTACTCACATGTACTATAGGGTAGTCGGGTAGTACATCTAACAGTACAGTTGGTCCTCCTTGTAGGAATTTTCAGGGTAAGTTCCTCAGAAAGAATACCAAAAGGACACCGCTCACAACCAGATCTCAAATCAATACACCAGTATTTTTGACGTGGTTAAAACCCTCAGAGTGCAAGGAGGGAAACAGTCCACGGCCTGTCCCAACGTGGGTACAGACAATTTATTAATCAAAGAATGAAAATTTACATAAGCTTCTCTCATGCACGGATTGCCCGAACAATGACCCTCCATGCGCTTTAAATAGAACTCATGGACCAATCGGGTGTCAAGCCACGGATCAAGTGTCGGTAATACCGAGGTGAGAGTGAACCGTCGGATCACTACATATCGTGACCGTCGGATTGTAAGTTACAAAATGTACAACGGTAAAGAAACACACTTTACCTAACTCTAACCTAACTCTATACTAGACCAAGTTGAACTTAACTATATCCTATGTGTCGGAATATCCTAACATCCCCCCTTAAGAACAACTTGGGATAGGATTGAAGGATTTACAAATATGACACAATAGGAGAAGGAAGGAGGCACTAGAGCCTATCCCCCCTTAGTGACAACTTCCTGAACTCCAAGCATATATCGAAGTTTAGTGAACTTCGCCTCTGTGAGAGCCTTTGTGAAGATGTCTGCAACCTGATCATCTGTTGGACAATATTGCACTTCAAGAACATGGTCATGAATGAGCTTTCTGATGAAGTGCATGTGTAGTTCAATGTGTTTGCTGCGCTGATGCTGGACTGGATCTTTGCATAGCTGAATGGCACTTTGATTATCACACCAAAGTGTGGTTGGATGCTGCTGCTCAAAGCCAAACTCTGATAGGATCTGACGAAGCCACAAGGCTTCCTTACTAGCTTCCACGGCACCACGATACTCTGCTTCTGCTGATGAAAGAGAAATGGCAGCCTGTTTCTTACAAGCCCATGTAATAGGTCCTGAACCAAGAGTGAAGACATAACCGGCAGTAGACTTCCGATCATCAAGGTCACCAGCCCAATCAGAATCAGTGAAACCAACTAACAGAGGAGCTGCTTTGGCACTGTAATGAATCCCAAACTGTACTGTACCTCGAACATAACGAAGTATTCTTTTAGCTGCTTTCCAATGACTTTCACGGGGGTTTTGCATAAAACGAGCAACAAGGCCAACAGCAAAGGAAAGATCAGGACGAGTATGGGTTAAATACAAGAGTTTTCCGACAAGTTGACGGTATAAGGTAGCATCAACTTCAGGAGAAGTACAAGAGACTGAAAGTTTGACTCCAGACTGAAAGGGAGAAGTGGCTGGCTTACAGTCTTCCATGTGAAAATGACGAAGAATATCACAAGCATACTTGGACTGGGAAAGGAAAATACCCTCTTGGGATTGCAAGACTTGAAGACCGAGAAAATAGTGTAAGTGTCCTAAGTCTGTCATTTCAAATTTCTTTTTAAGGCTGGACTTCACATGGTTTATAAGGTTGGGATCACTACCAGTAAGAATAAGATCATCAACATAAAGAACAAGGATGATGAGAGAGTTGCCCACTTTCTTGGTGTAGACAGTATTGTCAGAATGACACCTAGAAAAGCCAGATTCTAAAAGAAAGCTATCCATTTTGGCATACCAAGCTCGAGGAGCTTGCTTGAGGCCATAAAGGGATTTCTTAAGTCGACAAACGAGGCTGGAGTCTGTTTGTATGAAGCCAATGGGTTGTTCCATATAGATTTCTTCCTGCAAGTCACCATGCAAGAAGGCAGATTTAACATCCATTTGATGGACTTCCCATTTTAAAGAGGCAGCAAGGGAAAGAACAAGGCGGATAGAGTTCATTTTGGCAACTGGAGAGAAGGTTTCAGTGTAGTCAATGCCTTCAACCTGTGAAAAGCCCTTAGCAACTAGACGAGCTTTATGTTTATCAACTTTCCCATCTGGTCCATACTTGGTTCTGTAAACCCATTTGCATCTAACAAGTTTGCATCCCTTTGGTAGAGGAACAAGATCCCATGTATCATTTGTCATCAATGAATGATATTCTTCATTCATAGCTGTTTCCCAATGTGGATGGCCTGAAGCTTCTGCAAAAGTGTCAGGATCATGATTTACTGGAGCTTGAGCCAGTAAAGAAGAGGCTCTTTCAAACTGAGAACGTGTACGTCGCTGATCTGTAGGATCACCGGCAAGATCACCTGCTGCATCCCGAGTAGCACGGACCCATCTTGGAAGTTGAGGATCCTGAGAAGGTGGGGAAGGATTATCATCCTCGCTTTCATCATCAGAAGAAGAAATGTTTTCAAAGATAGAAGAGATAGGAAGAGGTGGCACATCCGCCGGACTAGGCTCGCAGGCCGATTTATTTTCATCAAATTTTACATCTCTTCTAATGATAACATTTTTGGACTTAAATGGAATAAGTCTATAGCCTTTTACATCTTCAGAATATCCAACAAAAGTACATTTCTCACTCTTAGGTTCTAAGGCTTTATGCTTTTCATCTGGAATATGGGCCCATGCTTCACTTCCAAACACACGAAAGTGACTTACATCTGGTTTAATGGAACTCCAGGCTTCTTCTGGAGTGATATTCTCTAGAACCTTAGTAGGAGTGCGATTGATTATATAATTTGCACAATTAATTGCTTCGGCCCAAAAACTAAGACTGAGTCCTTTAGATTGCAGCATACAATTAGCCATTTCCTTTAAGGTGCGATTTTTCCTTTCAGCTACACCATTTTGTTGTGGAGTGTATGGAACAGTATGTTGCATTTGAATTCCATTTTCGGTGCAAAAGTTGATGAATGCATTTTTAACATATTCTCCACCATTATCAGTTCTTAGCTTAAGAATTTGATGTCCAGATTGTTTTTCAACGAATGCTTTGAAGGCCAAAAATGTGGTAAATACTTCGCTCTTGAGTTTTAAGAAGTATACCCAAGTGCGTCTGGAGAAATCATCAATGAAAGTTAAGAAGTACTTGCAGCCAGAGAATGAAGCAACAGGAAGAGGACCACATAAATCACTGTGCACAAGCTGTAAAGGGGCTGAGGCGTGCCAAGAGGCACGTTTGTCCAAAACTGTCCGATGATGTTTTAGAGTACACATCCGGAACAAACACCATCTTTGCAAGATACCATAGGAAAGACCTGTCACCATGTTTTCTTTACATAGATGCTGAAGGGAGCGATAGTTTAAGTGACCATACCGCTCATGCCAAAGTTTGCTCACTTCATCATTATGAGCAACAAATACTGAGGAAGATGGGATGACCCAAAGTTGTGAAACTTTATACAACCTTTTGGAATCATCAGCAAGACCAGTAGCTAGAACTGTTTAGGATCTTTTAGATCCTTGATTGAACATCATGAGGTGAAAATTCACCAATTTTACCATTCACCTGAATGAGTTATC